>WEIV01015711.1:533237-618325 GCA_013390005.1 Calyptomena viridis
AGTGTCTCGTTTCCCCCCCTCCTGCTGGCCTGGTCTCCCTGCATCCCTCCTCCAGCTGTCCTGGTCTCCCTGCATCCCTCCTCCAGCTGTCCTGGTCTCCCTGCAGCCCTCCTCCAGCTGTCCTGGTCTCCTTGCATCCCTCCTCCAGCTGTCCTGGTCTCCCTGCATCCCTCCTCCAGCTGTCCTGGTCTCCCTGCAGCCCTCCTCCAGCTGTCCTGGTCTCCCTGCATCCCTCCTCCAGCTGTCCTGGTCTCCCTGCATCCCTCCTCCAGTGGTCCTGGTCTCCCTGCATCCCTCCTCCAGCTGTCCTGGTCTCCTATCTCCCCACCACCTTGTCCCCAGCTGCTGATGTGGGGTGTCCAAGCCTGGGGGAGCCAAGCAGTGTCACGGTGGCTCCTTGACCGACAGCCTGAGCTGTTCCCACGTGCTGCTGCAGGTCCCAAGCCCCAACCCCGACCCCTGTTGCTCCCCTTCCTTTGATGTCTGTGTCAGGGGCACCCACAACCTGCAGACAATGCCAGGGTGAAGCTCAGCAGGCTTTGAACTGCACTAAACCGTGTGAAAATGGAATCAATCCCGCAGTTGGATGACTCAGTAATGAAGAGTCAAGTGCCCCAGTGTGGTGTGACACATCTCTGATATCTTCATTCCTTTTATCTGCATGGAGGGAGCAGATTTACCCGGCTTTCAACCGAGACTGCAGCAAACAGGCTGGTGATTATTCCCTTCCCAGAGACATCTCAGAGGTTAATCCCTTGATCCATCCCAGCTCACCAGGGCAGAGGAGAAGATGCTGTTGGACAGTTTGGTCCTGTGCTGTCAGTGGGTGCTGTGGAGCATCACCAGGATCCCCAACTCTGCCTGGCAGAGTGCAGCCTGTGACAGGGCAACAGGGGCACCCTGAGGGGCACCCAGTGGCCTTCAGAACTGTTTTCCAGTGGGAGTGTGGCCTGGGAACAGTCAGGAGCAGCTCTGGGCTGCCTGAGAGGATGGGGGGGTCCCTTGTGGGGCTCTGCAGGACATCACAGCTAGTGATGGGGCTTTGGGCTGAGGCAGAGAGCAGAGCAGTGAAGGGCTAATTCATTAGCATTTTAAAATAAAACACTTGTTTGAACTCAGAACAATTCCTGCTGCTTCACAGGGCAGCCCCAAGCTTAGGAAATGGCTGAGAAGCCAGTCAGGGCACCATGTCCTGAGACAAATCCTGGCTGGCACTGGACCACTCCTATGATTTTGCAAACTTAAAGGGGAAAAAGGAGGAAATGTCACATCTGGTTACAGTCCCAGCCCCCAGGCAAAGACACTCAGGCAGCCCCAGCTCTGCACCCACCCACGATGTGCAGACACATTTCAGGCATCATCCCCCTCAGTGTGTGTCCTCACCAAACGTGCAGCTCTGAACAGCCTGTGCTGGCCAGATCTCACACAGGAGCTGAGGGAACATGTCTATAAAATAATTTAGGAGCTTCTGTTCCAAGTTTCTTCCTATATACAGTGAAGGAACAGTAAGATGGGGTGATTTGGTCCCAGCCCATGTGGGTGACACTGGGGCAGCCAGAGCTGCTGGGCTCCAACATTAGGATGAGGTGCAGATCAGTGGATGTTTTTTCCAGGCCTCAGGCTTGGAATTTTTGCCTTTGAATGAGTGGTGCTGCCTTTGAACCCTTCTCTGTGGCATTGTGGGGCCTGAGCTGTCTCACAAGAGGCACCACAACGTGGCTCTGTCCAGGCAGGTGGCAGATACTGGAGCAGATGTGTCACACCTTGTGTCAAAATGAGTAGAGTCTCCCATTAATTGAAGCCTTAGTTTTGTCCTGTCCTAAAAATGAGATTTTATCAGGTTCAAGCATGTAATGAGTAACACACAAGTCAGAACAAAGCTAATTACAAAGGACACTTGTGCTAATAACTTTGGAGCCCATATGGGGATCTAATACCTGGCAAATAAAAGGCAAAGCAAACCATTAGCTGGAAAAGTCTGGTTCTCGCTCAGCCAAACCCTCTGAAATCATTATGTTTAATTATGGGATATCGCCCTGGAATACCAGCTTACTAATTATTTATAATGATTTCTGAATGCACATTATAATCTCCTGGACAGGGCACTGCGGGTGCCTGCAGCTCTCAGGGCTCTCCTGTGCTGGGCACTGTTTTTCCCAGGATTTAAGGCTGTCTTGGTTTATGATCCAGCAGGATCAGAGGTTCCTGCTCTGCCAGGGCACTGCCACAGCAGGAACAGCTTTGGCTCTCTGTAATACATTGGGGTGCTGGCTGTGCACCCACAGCTTCCCAAAGGGTAGGGTGGGGAGTCCCCCATTCCCAGGGCCAAAGGAAGGGTGGGACAGCATATATGGGACAGGGCAGTCCTGTCCCCTCTGGACACATGTGCCAGGGCTGAGGAGGCGTTGGGTCATGGGAGGAGTGTGTGCCTGGGAGAACAGCAGCAGATCTGAGTGAGCCCCTGTGCATCCTGGCTGCCATCCTGGGGCACCTCTGCCGCTGCCATGGGGCTGGTATGGGGCCAGTTGTGGGCACATTGTCCCCCCTTGACACTCCACCTGCTGCCCTCAGTGCTGTGTCCGTGTGGACCCTTGAGCTCTTTGTCACCAGAGCATCTCCCACCCCGGGACCCCAGTGTGGGCTGATCATTGAGGGGTCCCTGGGCAGTGCTGGGGGCTGTTTGCCCAGCAGGGAGGGCTCAGGGCTGGCAGGCAGGGGAGCATCTCCACGGTGCTGGGGGTCAGAGGGGTAACAGGGACACACAACCCCCTTCAAATCACCCCTTGATGCCACGGCCACGTCGATGGCAAAGTGAGCACCCCTGTACCGGGTAGGGCGTTCCATAGGGGGGCAGGAAAGTTCCTATTTGCTGTGTTGGCTGCTGAGGGGAGGACCAGGCAGGGATGGCTGGGGGTCTCTTCCCTTCAGGAAGGTCCAAGGTCAGGGCCAAGGTCAAGGTCAAACCTCTCCTCTGCCCCATCGCTCCCCGCAGCCCTTCCCGGCGGGGCCGCCAGAGGGAGCCCCGAGGCCTTGAACACTTCCAGGGATGGGGCATCCACAGCTTCCCTGGGAATTCCACGCGAGCCCCTCACCGTCCGCACAGGGAGGAATTCCTTCCCCATATCCCACCTAACCCTGCCCTCTGGCAGTAGGAGGCCGTTCCCAGTTGTCCTGTCGCAACACTCCTAGTCCAAAGTCCAAAATTTTTTTCCACTATTCAAGCGGTCAGGCATTGGAACTACCCAGGGGGGTGGTGGAGTCACCATCCCTGGAGATGTTTAAGAGGTGTCTGGATCTGGCGCTGGGTGATGTGGTTTGGTGTTTTAGGGGTCAGAGTGGCAGTGCTGGGTTGACAACTGGACTGGATGATCTTCAAGGTCTCTTCTAACCTTGCTGATTCTGTGATTCTATGATTCTATTCTATGACAGCTTTTCTTTAGCCATGAATTTAAAAAAAAATTAAACAACATAAAGCAGGAAAAATAAGCACCAGCACTCTCAGGATGTTTCTGTGGAAGTAGAACGAGCAGGATAAATGCACAGCAGGGCCAAATGAAGATGTGCTACTGTCAGTGACTTCAGAGTGACAAGAAAGGAGGAATGAAAGCAAAGCGTGGGAGGGGAATTAAACTTTGTACAGACAGAACTCTGAGCATCTCACTGAAATAACCTTCACCTGTGGAGCCCAGGGGAAACCCACGGGACTCAGCATTGCTGTCCCTCAGCCTTTCCTGGGGAGCCCAGGGCAGGTGCCTGGCCGTGATACTGGTGGGAATTAAAAATTCCCTAGGGCAGGAAATCCATCCACTGCCACATAAGGACCTGAGCACACAGCCAGCATCACTTGACACACACAGAGTTACCTAATTTACAGGATTTATGACCTCCAGCACTTCCTATGTTTTCTCTGCCCTCTCCTATTAATCCATAATCCATTATTATAACCCTTAGGAAATGATTTATAGATTTTATCTTCAGTTTCCATCTTGGAAACAGTACTTGTCAGCATCACAGCTGCCTCTAGAGCCTCTGGGCTGGGAGTTTGGATAGAGATGGTGTGTGAGGGCTGGGGAGGAAGGGACAGAAGGGACAGCAGGGCCACCTGCCTGCCAATGAAGACATCCTGCACCCCCGTGTCCCTGTGCAGCACCAAGCCACAGATCCACTTTCCTGCCTAGGCCAGAACAGTGGGGAATGGTCTGACTTGGAAAACAGTGGACAGGAGCACCAGTAGCCCAAATTCCAGTGGCCATTGGGCTGCTGGGCTGTACAAAGCAATTTTCCTGTCACTGCAGCCACTGCAGGCAGTGTGAGCAGAGCTGTGAGCATTTCGTGCCATCAGCTGCTGAGTGTGTTATGTCCAGAATTAATGCACAATCGGCCAGGGGCAGGGATTATTATAGGGAAATTATGCAACTAAGTAGGTTGTTAACAAGTTGATTTAAAATTCATAAATGAGGGGGGAAAAGATAACAGGGCAGAGAACGGCAGGCTCAAATTAATTTAAACTGTTTGATGAGGAATCAGCGATGTAGGGAATGAGATAAAGGAGGAGGATTAAAGGGAGTTCCTATTTAAAATCAATTTGAAAAGGTGCCAGAACCCACTCCATTGAGACTTGGTCATTGTGAGCCCTCATCACTCTTTTCATTAGTTCCAAACTCGTTGGCTGTAATTAGTGGGTCCCGGGTGGGGGGGTGGCTGACCCACTTCCAGGAGCTGCAGAATGGCTTTTCTGCCCCAAATTGATTTGCTCAGGACCACAACAACATGGATTCTTCACCCAGGGGAGTAGGAAGACATAGCTGTATCTGAAGAGGACCCAGCTGGTAGGTACAAGGACCAGAGGCTCGTGGGGAGGGAGAAGGAGGATGGAGAAGAAAGAGCAGAGACAGCTCCAGGTGATGGGTTTGTGCTGCGGAGGCACAGCTGCTGCAGGAAACGGAGGAGGGAAGGAAAGGAGGCTGCAGTGCTTCTGCCTACGAGTTCTCCACTGTCATCACATGTGTTCTCATGATGGATTTGCATAAATGAGGCTTGGAAGAGCAGGCTGAGCACATCCAGTGACTCCTGTACTGGCTCAGAACATAAGCAAAGCAGGTGGAGAAAGCTGCCAGCTCCTGTCTTCTCCCCAGTCCTTACTGAGAAAGAATACTTGAAATTTAAAAATAGTTTGCTAAATCATCATAGAATCCCAGAATGGTTTGGTTTGGAAGGGACTTTAAAGTTCATCTCATTCCAATCCCCTGCCGTGGGCAGGGACACCTTTCACTATCCCAAGTTGCTCCAAGCTCTGCCCAACACTTGAACACTTCCAGGGATGAGGAAGCCACAACTTTTCTGGAGAACTTGTGGAAGTGTTTCACCACCTTCACAGGGAAGACTTTCTAAAGTAAATCTCTTTTAGCTTAAAACTATTCCCCTTGTCCTACCACTATCTACCTGTGTAAAAATCACTCCCCCTCTCATTTATAAGCCCCTTTAGGCACTGGAAGGGGCTCCAAGGTCTCCCCAGAGCCTTTTTTTTCTCCAGGCTGAGCAGTCCCAGCTGTCTCAGCCTTTTACACCACTTTCATGTTGAGCTTTGCCACATCCCTCAGGACAGGCAGTTCCCGGGGCGCTGGCACTGCAGGATGTGCTGCAGGGACGATGCCTGTGACCCGCACATTGACTCCCTGTCTCAAATAAAGACCTGCTCCCAAACCACTTCCTAATAGGAGACACACACAAAACTCAATTACAAATATTCTAGCTTTGTTTTCACTCTCGGTGACTTGTCAGTTTGGCAAACATTGGTGTTTATAACCATTAATCATCCAGGCTCCATTTGCGCTGACCGGCTCCTCACCCCCCCGCCCCGAACCTGTGATACTTTCACTGTGTGTTTAAGCTCCCAAATGATTTATCAAACACAACACCCAATTAAATTTCCCTTCTGTATCCATTAGCCACCATATTGATCATCTTCCTCCTGCCTTCGCCACTAGCTGTGGGTCTCAGGTTTGTTTAAATCATAAATATTATCGCACCTCTCCCTGAAATCCTGCTGAGCCTGCACTGAGCATCACCTGGGTTTGCTCCACTCTGCCTGTCCCGAGCTCTCCAGCACAGTCCCTTCTCCATCAGCCCCTGGGGTGAAACCTCAGCTGCTGGTGACAAACGGGCAAGAGGAGGAGCAGAAATACCAGATGTCTCAGCAAATCCAATCTCTTCACTGCAGGGAACCACCAGGGAAGGAGGTGGAGGCTCCTGGTTGCTCCAAACTGGGGACAAGGGACACACTGGGATGTGCCTACAGCTGGAGGTGAGACCTCAGAACATTTCCAAACATTTCCAAGCTTCAGAAATGCTGCTGAGCATGTCGATAGCGGGCTGGTTTATCTCAGTGCAGGGTTAAATGACACAAAAAAGAGAATTAAGTGACTTGCCCCAGGCTACACAACACATTGAGGGAAGGCTGGAGATTAGAAGCCAGGTGTCCTCAGCCCCTCCCCTCTGCCCTTCCCACCAGATAAGGCACCTTCTTTAGTCTTCTTTGCACCCACAAATCTCAGTTTAATTAGCTTTATCTCCCCATTCCTGCTTTATCTCCCTTCCCCTGCCTCAGAGACTGATCTCTCGCCATACCCCTGGGCTGGGTGTGCTCTTTGCAAAGACCATCCTCTTCTGGGAGAGGCAATAAATGAATTTACCCTTTGGACTGAGGAATATTCTTCCTAATTCGTTGACACACTAAAGCGTTTTGTCTCCATTCCCCAAAGGAACCCTCCAAGTAGGACCGATTTTCCACCAAAACAGAGAAGTTTGTAATCCCGTGTGATTTCATGGCTGCTTGGAAATAACACATTAAGGGAAAAATCCTGTATTGTGTCAAACTGTCCGGGAGCACTGAGTCAACAGAAAAGATAATTAGGTACTAACAGAGTTATTCCATATTGTCCTCCAAATCGTATTAAATAAATGCTCTGCATCAAAACTAAGTGGAAAAATGCTGCTCAATCTTTTTGTTTGTAGTCACAAAGCCACAGACTGACTTTATTTGTTCCTGTCCTCACAGCCCAGCTTCTTTCTGGAGCCTGGAATGCTGGATGTCCACTGGATGAGAGAACCCCTCTCTCTGTTATCCACAGTCCTGGTCACACTGTGGGAGCACGTGGGTGTCCATGGGTCTGTGCTGAACCCACGGGAGATACAGTCTGACACTGGGGGTGCTGGGGGGAGATCGGGGTCTCCTGCCCATCCTGCAGCCAGGAGAGCTGTCAGGGCTCACACTGGAGAGTCCACAGCACCGAAATTAATCACTTTATTTATTTACTTAATTAAATTGGAGTGGCGCCATCAGAGAGTCAGCAGAAAGTGGAATGAAAGTCATAAATTAAAGAGGAGGGTATAAACTTGGGCAGCTCTCCTGTGTGTGGCCTGGGTGGGTGTTGGGGCTGCAGGGCAGTGAGGGGTCCCAGGGCAGGAAAAGTCCCTCTGCCTGGGGCATGAGAGTCTCCCTGGAGCCACCAGGAAGGTTCCTAATCTTCAGGAGTCCCATCCAGAGCCTTCCTGGGACCCGCGTGTGCATCCACCTTTGCATGGCTCCCCCAGCCACCCACCCTCACAGGAGAAGATTAACCCAGGGCAGTGGAAACTCCTCTGGCAGCAGCTCTCCCTGAGCCCTCTCATTCCTTACAGCCTGCTGAGGGCAATGAAAAATTACCCACGCACGTCCCTATTATTTCCACATTAATATTTTCTAATTTAAAATGCCACAGCACATTAATCTAATAAGAGCATTTAAACCTTCTTCCCTGCCTTGTCCCTCCAGCAGGTTTGGCACATGCTGGGTTATTGCCGTGTCTCCTTCAAGGCGTGGAGCATCTGTGGGCACCTCATCCCCCATGGGCATGGGAAGAGGAAGGGTTGTGGCATAGTGGGGACCACTGTGCCTTTCTGACTTCCCTCCTTGTGTCCCTTCTGGTGAACAGAGGTGAGGTGGGGTCCTGTCCCATCCTGCAGCCCCCATTTGTGACAGAGGAGGAGCATCTCTCAGGGCACCCCTGTGGGTCTGGGGGTTTGGCTCACTGGGGCATCTGCCTCATGGGCACCTCACCTTGTCAGGCTGTGCCCACCTGCACGAGGCAGGCCCTGGCACTGGGAGCCACATGCACTGCCCTGGCTTTGCATTCCCAGCACATCCCTGGCTAACGGATAACTGCGGCAGTGCTATAATTCCATAATCACTTGCAGAGAGACTGGTTCCTGCCTTCTCATTTAAAATGTCACAGCTTGTGTTTGCTCTTTTATGCTTTGTACTTTCAATGAACTTCTTCTTCCCAGGACCCATTAGCTGGTTTAAAACTTTATAACAATCATTAGGGAGTTGTTCATTGCTAATTGCACAGGCAGGAATATTCCTGCCAAGCTCCACCAGTGCCTCTCTCCTCCTCTCCTGCTCATTACAGTGCATTGCTCTTGCCCTGACACCCGTTCTGCCTGGCACAGCAGAACCCAGGCAGGGCAGGAATGGTGCTGGGTGGGTATTAGGAAAAGATCAACCCCAGAGGGTGGTTGGGCACTGGAACAGGCTCCCCACAGATTGGTCATGGCCTCAAGCCTGACTGAACTCAAGGAGCACTTAGACACTCAGGCACGTGGTGGAATTTTGGGGTGTCTTGTGCAGGGCCAGGAGTTGAACTGGATGATCCTTGTGGGTTCCTCCCAGCTCAGGATATTCCAGGGCACTGCAGCAGAAAGATGCTCTGCAGAGAGTGGCCTGACCAGCAGAGAGAAGGTAGTTTCCAGAGTTTCTGGCTTCCCCCAGGACTGGCCTCTCTGAAGGGCTGAAAATGAGACCTTTCAAAATTGAAAGCTGCTTTTTACAATGAAAAGTATAAGCTGAATCCATAATGACTGCAGGGGGATAACACGTTTAATCCTCCCAAGCAAGAGGGAAGATCCCTGCTAATCCACGCTCAGCCCCAGGAGGAACAGGCAGGAGGGATGTGGGGGCATTTCAGGGAGCAGTGGAATTGCTGAGCTCTTTCCTCTTGAGGGGAATGAAGGCAGCTTGGAGAGCCAAGGCCAAGAATCACATCCCAGGAAGGTGAGGGCACGGTGCCAGTGCCAGCCTGGACCACACATGGCTGCAGATGCTCCCCTGGACATGCCAGTCAGGAATTATTTGTGACACCATGGCTTGGGATGTATTTCCCCTCTTTGCCACCCTCCTGCGTTCTGCTTTCCCCTGCTCTTTTCTCCCAAACTTGCTTTCCCTTGGGAAAGATCTTTGTACCAAAACTAGCTCTGTTTGCCAGCAAAACAAACCCCCTTCGTTAGCTGGAGACTTTTCCACTGGTGCTGCTTGTCAGATGCCAAATTAAATAAGTTGTATGAACAGTATTTGATACAGTGACAAGCTGGAGGAGACCTCCAGTGCCCAGAGGATTAATGTCTAATCCTTGTCCTGTATGTGCAGCAGGAGGAAAGCACAGCAGTCAATAACACACTCAGCTTTGTTGCTCATCCTCAACCTTCTTCACCAGTAATTAGGCTGGGAATTGAAGAAGTGTGGGGCTGGTGACATTTGCATGCTGACTGGCTGGTGCTAATCAGAAAGGGGAAAGCACACATCTTTTAATTGGGTTATGCAATCAGATCTGATGAGAGGAAGAAACTACTTCCTCCTGAACAGCGATTTGTTGGTGCCTGAGTGAAGGTGTTGTGCCCCCTCCTCTCCCTTTGTGCCACACACCATTACCAGACTTATTTTCCTATCTTAAAGCCAAATTATTTCCTCTATGTCCAAAAGCATCCTGGGTCTTCTGTGTGTGTGCCAATAACAGCCTTTTCTTTCACCAGGGACAGCAAATATTTCAGAAATCACTGACATTTTAAGGTTTACACCGATGTGACCATATTCATCCCCGAAAGGAGGACACAAGACACTTTTGATGTGGATGCAGGGGGAATTCTGACAAAGCAGCGATTTTTGTCCCCATTTCTCCTCACACAGCCCACAACCATCAAAGAGAATTAATATTCCCTGCCCATGTGCCTCCTCTGGCCCCCGGGCACCGCTGCTGGTGCCCCCACGCTGGTGTGGGAGGTGGGTGAGCTCACTTGTGAGGCTGGGATGGCTCCTCAAAGCCAGCTGTCACCAGCACTGCCCCAGCTGTGAGTTCCTTAGGGACATCAGCCTGGGAGTTCCTGCCTCCCCTTGCAAACACATCAATCCAACTTCTTGTCAAGATGACTGAAGGAGCTGAAGTGATGAAGGTCAAGTCATTGCTGGGATGCTGAGCAGAGCTCCAGCTCCACTGCCTCTGTCTGTCTCTTTAACCTTCTGTTCCCATTCCCTGCTGGATCCCTGCTGTGTGCACAGCAAGGCCTGGCCATGCTGCCAGCCCTGGGGACAGCAGCATCAGGACAAGCTGGAGTGTTCACAGCCACACAGACTCTTGCTTGGACCACTAGGTCAGGAGATTCTCAGCTCCTGGAGCAGCTGGGGGCTGGTGGCCCCTTTGCAGTGAAGCTGCAATTTTTTGAAACCCAGGAATTATAGACCTGCATCCCCTCATTGAGCATCACCTCTCTTACCTCATCATTATTATGAATTTCCCCCATCATTATTACAGGTTTTCCCAGTAATTATTATGGATTTTCCCCATCATAATTCTCCTGGGGAATGGTCAGTGTAGGACCAGCCCAGTGTCCTTTACAGGGTAATGCCTTTTTGTCACTTTTGGAATGTAAAACAACTGAATATTCTTGTCTTGTTAGTATCACCTCGTTAATCAATCACGCTCTTCTTGTTTGCCATGATATTGTCCTAAAACCACCATTGCATGATGCTGCCACTGCATGTCACTGTTAAGACAGTGACAGAAAGGGACTGTCTGAGGTTTAGGAGGGTTGGGGGGGCCCCAGTGCCCCCCGGTAGGAGCTGCCCTGTCCCTGCCCTCGCCCCAGGGCAGTTCCCTCATCACACCAAGTGATGCCAACCCTGCAGTGGAGGGATGGAGGGGACAGGGATGTAGCTGCTGGCTCTGCACAAGTACCTGGGAATTCCTACATGCTGCAGACTCAGCAGATCTATGGGAAAGGAAAAAGCAGAGCCCAGAAATCCTCATCCTGAGAGGTACAACACAGGGAAGACACCATTTATGTCCGGCTTGCATCCCTGCTGAATGAAAACTCATTATCTTTGTGGAAACCTTTGGGTCTCAAAGCATTTCATATGCAATTTGGATTCTTAAAGCAAAAGGGAAATACATTCCAGGTCCGCAGGGCCAGTGACAACGACGTTTCCAGCTGCTGCTCCAGTTAAAAGCCCTTTGGAGAGTGGGATGGCAGAGGGGAAGGAAGTGATGGCACGGCAAAGGGGTGCAGTGCTGCCACCATTCCAAAGGCATTGCAGCTCCACGGGCTTTAAATATTTATAATTATTTTTCTCAGCTGCTGAATTATGAAACACTGAGTGTGTGGTTTACTCTACAGGAACAACTGAGCTGCATTTTTTCTGAATGAACTCGGTGCTGTAAGGATTGCCAGGGATGAATCCTGCGTAGTGTGAGTGCACCTCTGCGGGTCCGAGCCCGGCAGAACCATTATCCCTGCAGCAGCCTGTGCCCCTGTGGATGCCAGAGCTTGTTCTGCAGCTCCTGGGGCTCAGTTCCAGCTGTGATTAGCACAGCCCAAGCAGTGCATTCAGACAAGCACAGCCAACAGCTCCGGGTGCTCCATTCACTTAGAGCTCCCTCTGGCAGTCTCAGGGTGAGGAAGGGCTCAGCGTAGCTCCCTCCTCTTCCTCCCCAGCTTTACCTGACCAAGGAGCACTGCTCAGATCAACCTGGCACACTGGCTGTGCTGCAGGTACAGGTTAGTCTAAGGACAGATATTAAATGAAGGGGTTGAGATCATGGACACAAGACCCGAGGCAAGGAAGGGACTGGGAAATGCCTCACATAGCCCAGCCTAAGGCTTTATATGCAGACCAAAATGTACAACCCTGCTTGGAAACTGCTCTGCAGTGATGGAAAAGGCCAGATGGAGGCAAACAGTAAGGCAGAATGAAGAGTAACTTGGCTGCAAATCACCCTCTGTATTTTTAATTTGCCTTTGCAGACTGCAGTCCATCACACAAGCAGCATCCTGGCTCAAGCAGGCAGGACAATTTTGGGGTGCTCAGGCTGGCAGCAGCTTCAAGGACCAGGCTTAGAAGCTGTCCCATCCTTGGAAGTGTCCAAGGCCAGGTTGGATGGAGCTTGGAGCAACCTGGTCTAATGGAAGGTGTCCCTGCCCATGGCAGGAGGTTGGAAAGAGATGAGCTTTAAGATCCCTTCCAACTCAAACCAGTCTGTGGTTCCATTATTCTGTGATTAGAAGAGGAGGAGGCTGCAGAAGGCACTGAAGGAGCCCCTGCCAGGTCCAAGCTGCCAGAGGAGGCAGGTCCAGAGCTGTGCAGGCAGCTGCCAATAAGGCAACACACACAAAGAACTGAGCTGACAGTGAATCACCACTCGCCTTCCCCCTCCACGCCTCAAGGTTTATCCACAGACAAATAGGGAATATCCTCCTCTGAATTCAGCTGCCACTGGAAAGGGCTCATGAGCCTCTCTTGGGTGGTGCAGATAAGGAACCCACACATCCTACTCATGGTGCTGGTGGCAGGAAGGCACCAGCCAAGGGCTGACATGGGGATGTGCCAGCAGTGGATGGGAGCTCCAGGGGTAGCTTGGGCTGGCAGCCAGCACCAGGACTTGGGAAGGGATGCCCAACATGCCAGGCACTGAGCAAACCCCCGTGTCAAGGCTCCTCAGGAGGGAAGAACCCACTGGGGGTTTGCAGGGGGTGCAGGGGAGCTGGAAGGTGGGATGGATTTGATATAAATACAGAAGATCCAGAGTCAATCTGTTTTAATCAGATAAAATTGTGAAGGCTTAAATTTATTATTATTTTTGCATGTATTACTTTGAAATGCAAATTCTAATGCCAGCTTAGGTGCCTGTTCGGTCTCTTAGGGTTAAAGGACAAAGGGCAGTTAAGAACTTGAAAAAAATCCATTTCCCCATAAGGCTTTGTACTATCAGGCAGCATTTAGCCCTTGTTTCTTCTACCTGACTAATTTCCATAAATCCAAGATTGAGAACTCCTTTGTACTTTGCAAATAGTGTGGTGATCCAAGCAGTGGCTGGTTCTCACTTTGTCCCACTGGGATTCAGAGGATGCTGGGCACTGTGGTACCTGGCAACTCCCAGGCTTTGTTCATTACAGGGAGTTTCCCTTTTCCTCTCTCCCTTCTCTCCAGGATTACCTTAAGCTGCTGTTTATTCTTTCATTGTTAATGTTGCTTAAAAGCAGATGGATTTACAGGCTCCCAGTCCCCATCCTGGGCACAGGCTCCTCTCCAGCACACACCTGGCGATGCCCAGAGGGGTGTTAATTAGACAAGGAGGGTGTTAATTAGACAAGGGTACATTGGCAATAACATATGGTGAATGTTCAGTCCTCCCACCCTCTGCGTGTGAACGGGATCAATAAGCAATTCAGCCATTAGAAATAAAGCTACTCCTATTATCTGCTGATCAATAACTCATTAGTCTTGGACATACCTGCCTTGGAGCACCTCTGGAAGGAGAGGAGCTTGCAGCAAACACACCAAGGGCAGGGGCTGCAGCCACGTTTATCTCCACCTGCACCCTCCTGAGCCTTTCGTGCCTGAGGACAGCAAAATTTTCTTCACTCCAAGCCCGTATCTAAGATTAATATGCAATTGTAAACAGCTTTTTATTATTGCACACCTCCAACCTCCCTGTCCCCCCTGCCCTCCCGCTGCTGCTCCCCTCTGCCCCGACTGGAAATGTTGACAGTAATAAATGGCTGGCAAAGCAATTATACACATTAAGCTGAAAAGTATGGAGCTGAGGTCAAAACTATTTTCTTTCTATAATTACGTGGAGGGTAAATTTGTTTTGCCAGGAACAAAAGCAATGCAGAAGGTCATGGTGAGCAGAGGGGAGCTGGGTGGTCAGGCTGCCCTGAGCTGCAGTCCCATCAGGAGCAAAACTGGGGCATATGATGCAGACACTGAGCTGTGAGAAAGCCCAAACCCAGGCAAGAGGTTTTTGCTCCATTTATGGTTCTCTTTTTGCTTTCAGGCCACTTCCACCCTCTTAAGTGAGCGCTGAGCTGGCTGTCCTGCTGTTTGAACATGAGCCAGCCCTGAAACAAGGCTCTTCAGCCTGGAATCAGGTTTATTAAACTGTAATAGGGTTTGTTACTCTGCTAATGCACCATATAAAAAAGCTATGAAAATCAACTGCCAGGTGTAACAACCTGCTCACTCTCAGCTGAAGTGTCTTGGCCAGTTTATAAGTGACTTTATCCTCAGCAGAAGAGGGAAAAGACCTTCATTCCACAGAGCTGGGATGTTGTCCCCACTCTGCCCCATGCCCTGCTTCTACCTCCAGGCTCCACATACAGCTGGGGTGACCCTGGATAACCCCAGGGATGGGCTGGGGAGCAGAGGTGGCTGGTGTCCATCACTGTGCTCCTTGAAGGTGTGGGGCTGGGGGTGTGCAGTGCTGGGGGTGATGGTGTCAGAGCTGAACCTGAGCTTGCAGAACCTGAACAGATTCAAGTTTTCATGGGTTTTCCTGGGGAAAACCATGCCATTGGCTTTTTCAGCAGTGGGTTGCCTTTCCCTGGATCACCATCTGCAGGAGTTGGCTTTTCCCACAGCCTCACTGCCTTAGAGGAGGCTTTTGAGCTGAGGCAGCACTCAAGAGTCGTGTTTGCTGCTCCCTGGTACCCACCAGCTCTCCATCCATCATCCATCACAGGTGGGAGTTCTCCACATGGTCCCTGGCCAGGGAACAGCTCACCTGGCAGTGTGTGGGGCCAGGTGGGAGCACAGAATGGGGGCACTGAGCCCGTTGTCCTGGTGCCATTGGGATGGGGGCGAGTTGGGCACAAAACCCAGAACTCTCCCTGTTCTGGTCTCTGCTGAGACCTCCTCCTGGCTGACTCTGAAGTGTCTGGCTGTGGCTGAATAATCACCTGTCCTGTGCTGAGAAAGGATTTCCAATCCTTAAAATTAGCTTTGGTGAGTTTTTGCTTTCTTTGAGTCAAAGACCTGAGACAATTAATCACTGCCCACCTCTTGCCCGTGCAGTTAAGCTCTCAGCTTGAAACAGAGACCAGGAACAGGAATTAATCTCTCTGCAACAAGGTCTTCAAAATAACCATCACTGTCCTGCTGCTGCACTGAAAGAGCTGTTCTGCCACCCTGCAAACCGAGGGGATCCTGCTCCAGGTTTCACCAGCAGTGAGAAAGGGCAGGATCACTCTGGAATCACCCCCACACCTCCTGCTCCAACCCTTCCCATCGAGGGACTGGAGTGTGTCTGGAGAAGGGCGACAGAGCTGGGGAAGGGTCAGGAGGGTCAGTCACATGAGGAGGGGCTGAGGGGGCTGGGGGGGCTCAGCCTGGAGGAAAGAAGGCTCCAGGGGGACATTCTCATTCTCTACAATTCCCTGACAGGAGGGTCGAGCCAGGGAGCAGTTGGGCTCTGTTCCCAGGGAACAGGGGACAGGACAAGAGGAAACAGCCTCAAGTTGTGCCAGGGGAGGTTCAGGTTGGACATCAGGAAGAATTTCTTCGTGGAAAGGGTGGTCAAGCCTTGGAAAGGGCTGCCCAGGGAGGTTTGGAGTGCCCATCCCTGGAGGTGTCCAGGGAAGGACTGGATGTGGCACTCAGTGCTCTGGGCTGGGGGACAAGGTGGGGATTGAGCACAGCTTGGATTTTTGGTCTCAGAGATCTTTTCCAACCTCAATGATTCTGTGATTCCACATACATGGAGATGAGGTCTGGGGCAGTGGCAGCTCCTGGAGTTCAGTGCACTGAGGAGAAGGAAAAGGAGAGCATTTTCACCCTTTCCAGGCACACAGCCTGTGCCGAGCCCTCTCACAGAGCAGCAGTCAGAGCACACCTCCAACACTGTGCTCACAGGGACAGGGTTCCTCATCCTCCCAGGACCCCTCAGCTCTAGAGGAAGCCTCCCAGATCAGGGAGAGTGTGGGACACACTCCCCTTCCCGACACCAGCCCTGCCACCACTGCCATGCAGCCAGCTGGTGACCTCCTGCTCTTCTCACAGGGTGCTGGAGTTAACATCTGGCAACACCTAATGGAACTGCAGATTATTAATGACTTCCATGCAACATTTACAGTGAAAGGGCATTTCCCACAGCTGTTTAGATTTCAGTGGAGGCGTGTGCAACCTTTCTGTGGGATCCCCAGGGCCTCGCTATGGTAACAGCATTCGATAGGGAAAATTCAAATCAACTCCTTCCCATTTTTTCCCTCATTCTTTTTAGTTCACAAGCCATGAAGGAAACAGATGGGAGTTGACGAGAGATTGAAAATGACAAAGGAAGTCTAGAGACATTTATTTCCACTCAGAACAAATTAATTAGGATGTCTGGGGACACCTGATTAAAGTTCCTGACAGAGTAAGGGAGCTAAAGCACCATTCCCTGTCCGTGCAGGGAATGCTTTAGCACACTCCATCACCAAAACAGGCTGGATGTGCCCTGGGAAGCTGCCATGGAATCCTGGAATGGTTTGGGTTGGAGGAGAATTTATAGCTCATCTTCTTCCACTCCCCTGCCGTGGGCAGGGACACCTCCCACTATCCCAGGTTGCTCCAACCCGGCCTTGGACACTTGCAGGGATGGGGCAGCCACAGCTTCTCTGGGCAACCTGTGACAGGGTTGAAGAATGTCTTTTATCCACTCTGCTTTCCAAGCTCCCAAAGGCCCTAAAGATTTTTTCTTTAGGTGCAAGCCTTTCAGCTCAGTTATTCTGGGGTTCTTTTCTGTTTTATTTAGAAAGAAAAAAAAAAAGTTTTCAGGTTTTTAAAGTCGATAGTTTTTCACTTTCTCTTTGATATTGGGCTTTTTCTCCTTCTTGCCATTTATTTTGCATGACTGCCAAAGGGGAAGAGAAATAAAGAAATAAAAAAAGTGTTAGAGAGCTAAACCTGAAGTCAAAAGCAGGAGCAGTGGGAGAAAGGCTGGGAGCAGTCTTTAATGTTAGAGATGTTCCACCTCAGGGGATCCTCCTTCCTCTTACCACGCAATTAAGGCCTTTATTAGGGAGCCTTTCATTAAGGACCCCATTACTTCATCTCCTGGGAGCCGCTGCTGCACCAAAGCCTCTGAAGCTGCAGCAGAGACTGGTCTGACTGGGAGAAGAGGAGAATAAACACCAGCAGCCACTAATGGGAGTCCTGTATCTCAATTAGGTGCTAATTGGGTGCAAAACTCCAGGTCCTGCCCTGTACAGCAGCAACTGGTCTGAATTTTGGGGGCTGCTCAGCACCCACACGTTTGCAGCTGGCTCTGGGTTTCATCCAGCTTTATTTCATTTTTTTTGTGTGTATTTCCAGGCAATTTCTGCTTAATGTGCTCACGGCTCAGACTGAGCCAGGAGGGACCCGGCACCCAGTTCTCTCCATTGAAGATGCACGTGGGGGTTACTGGTTACTGTGCTGGGATGTGCTGCAGGGATGGCAACAGCTGAGTGAGGCTGTGAGGGGCTTGGCATGACCCTCCAGGAGGGAGGAGTCCCTTGTGGTGCTGGATAGCATATCATCATCCTAAATTAATTAACCCACTGCTCATTTCCAAAGTGCCCTTCATCAAAGAACAGCTGGAGCACCTAAAGATTTGTGTTTGTATCACACCACAAAGAACCAGGGTTTCCATCCCTGCCTGCAGGCTGGGACCTGAGAACTTGGCTACTAAATGAAATGCTGCTTTTCAGGATTCCCAGTGTCCCTTCCTGCAGCCAAAGTAGGAGAGGAGTCCCTGAGCTGTGAAATTCCCTGAGGCCTGACCATTGCTCCCACAGGGACATGATGCTGATGCCAAGGTGTGCAAACTCCCCACGCTTTTCCTGGGACATGACAGCATAACGAGACATTTCCATTTGCTGTCTCCTGATCTGGCTGAAAACATCACAGCACATGGCAGCAAAATGCTGTGTTTAAATCCATAATGACTCCTGGCACCACTCCTAATATAAATCAAGGGGGATGTAGTTATGGGAGAGAGCATTTTTATGACCCTATCTTCATATCATCTGTCAAAAAGACAATTTGGCCTCTGCAGTATTCATCTATTTTTATCTAGACATGGGCACTTGTTACTTCCATGCTATCACCTTCCAAATGGCAAGATTTATTTTTTTCCTGTTAGCCTCAGGAATTGCTTCGATTCCCCGGGATGCTGTGGGTGGGTAACCACTGGATACACATTTATGGCCTGATGTAAAGTGTTTAAAAAAGCCCTTTGAAACCCACTGTGTGGGTTTAAGATGGCACAGAGCAGGCTGGTGAACCCTTGGTGTCCCTGCCCCAGCCAGGACATAATTACCTGAGATGAAACAGCAAAGTCCTTCCTAAATTAAATATATAAAAAATCTGCAATTACCAAGCTGTTTTCAGCAGGGAATGCTGTCAGCTCCTACTCGTTCCTGTTCAGTGATCCCTCAATTTGCCACCACTGCTGAGCCCAAAGTACCTTCATTATTCTGCACTCTGAAGGGACCTTTACCAACATCCCCATCATCCTCCACCTCTTTTTCTCTCCAGCTCCTCATTCCCATTGTCCATGACATGCAAGTGAGCTTGGATGTAGCTCAGCTTATGACCACAAAGAGAAAGGAAGGGAGGGAGAACTTTTCAGTGCATGTGTGGAGGGGATTTTTTTCTCCATCAATAATTTCTGTTTAAAATTTGATAAACTGTGAAATCAAGTTTCCTTATTTAACTCACTCTGAGGGAATGCAATAAAGCTGTTTTGGAGGAAATTTTCCAGAGGCTGCAGGCACAGGAAGGGGGGAAGGACCAACTCTTTCCTCCCCAGGACTGGGAAGGGCCCGGGCAGTGAGTGCTGAGGCTGAGCCCAAGTACTGCAGCAGCACAGCCCACAGGGTCCCATGATTGCAGGGCCAAGACTAAAGTTTCCTTACTAACCCTACTTTTAATCCCAACAGGGAAAAGTCTTCCTCCTCATGGGAGCTGACCACCATCACAACACAAAACCTCTCAGCCTTTATGGCATATTCAGTAGTCTGAAAACCCAAATCCATTAGTATCACTGGGAGCTTTCTCTTCTGTGCAGCTGTATTTGGAAATTCCCTGCCTGCAAGAGCACAGACACTCAGGAAAGCTAAAGGAAAACTTTGCTTATGAAGCATTTTGTGCCCGGGGTGCTGCACTGGGGCTGCAGGGATGAGCAAACACGATGATCTGACCCACGCACGGGGAGGACACTCAGACCTTCTGCCACTTCCCTCCAAGAGCAGGGCATAAATCAGCCTGTCAGCACAGGCAGTGCTAAGAGAGGACAAGCTTTCTAAAAAACCCTGTTTATTCATGTCACCATCCATCTCACTGGTCCCCAGGCCCCTTGCACTGTGTCAGCCATCAGTGCTGCAGTTTGATGGGGACAATGCTGCCTGTGTCCCTCCCTCCTCCTTCCCAGAAACATCACATCCAACCTGAAGGAAAGAATAATAAACAATAAAAAGAAAAATTATCAGTAATAATAGTAATACACCAAAAGGGGAAGGACTGGTGACTTTTGCTGTTTCCCTGAACAGTTTAGACACTCACATTGCCCAGGCAGAGTCTGGCTGTGGGAGGCTGGGACATGTCCCAGCAGCAGGAATCAGCTCATCCCGAAACCACAGGAGCAGCAAAGAGCTGGTTCATTGCTGTGACTGTTTCCCATTCCTCGTGGAAAGCTGTGACGTCTCACCCTTAAGGGGAAATAACCTCTACAAGGGCCTCTACAAAAGCTGTTCCAGCAGACAAACAGCCTGAAGCTACTGGGTTCTTAAAATGCCCTTTGGGCATCACGTTGTCTAAGTGGAAATTTGCCCATTTTCCCTGGAATTGAATCTAGTAACAGGTCTGGCACAGTTTCCCTCTGCTTGAGTGTTTGCAAGGGGAGACCAGGATAGATTCACATCTCAACTTCTGCAGCCTCCTCTGTTAGACAGTGACGTAGATATGGAAAGCATAAGGGAATCACAGAAATAATGATTTCTTCAAAAGGATATAATTTGGAAACAGCTTTCCTATTTCCACTTTATTGGTTATTTTTAGTTGAGCAGCTGTTCTTCTGGTGTTGATATAAAACCTGTTTCTTTCATTCCTAAAGGAAGAAATTCTTTATTCTTGTGGCTATAGAATTCAACTTTAGAGGTCACTTATTGTTTCCAAGTTCAGTGTGCTCTGGAAGGAATCTATATTCTTCTCATATGGTTCCCGGGCATGAAAGCAATCTCTAAATACTCAGAGGATAAAATGAGGTCAAACCTGCAATTCCACACGGCTACTGCTGAGGGAAGCCAGCACTCCGACCCTCCGCTTTGTTTCTGTCAAAGCAGTTTAGAAAACAGCAATGGCAAATTATTTTGCAATAAATAGAAACCTACAAGCACAGGTGGGCTGCAGCCTCGGGTTTTCCTTCAAGCTATTCCCCTAAAAAGAGATTGGGAATTTCAATTGGCTGGACTAAATTGGTAGGTGAAGGAAGAGCTGTTTCACATACAAATTATTCCAATTGCATCATTTACAAACCCCTCTCGTGTGCCAGAACCTGCAGGTGTCCTCCAGTGTAGGGCTTGAGCTGCAAGAATTCTCTTTGCATGGGGGTTAAGGAGGTGTTTAGAGGTGGGAAAAGCGACCCCCCAGCTCCTACAGACTGGGAGCTTCCCCCTTCTGTCTCTCTGAGAATTGAAGCAGGAGCTGGAGAAGTTCTGCTGATATTTGCTCAGAAGTGATGGAGATGAGCCACTTCCCAGTGACCTTGGAGGAAACACTCCAGTGCCAGTTTGGCATCATCCAGGGCTGGCTGGGGTGTGTATGGACAGATGCACTCTTCATCTCCCAGGGGAGGATCAGAGAATCATTATCATTAGGGATGGAAAAGACCTCCAAGATCATCAAGTCCAGCCTTTGGTCAAATATCACCACACACTAAACCATATTGTGGATGGGGGTATCCTGGGCCTGAGATGTTGCAGAGCCATCCCTTCATCCAGGGGCTGGCTGGGGGCTGCACATCACCCTCAAATAACCCCCTAATTGCCTTATCAAGACATTTACCTTTCTTCTCTGTGCAGTTCGTCTTCGAAGTCTCCATTGTGTCTGAGCCTGAGTTGAGGCATTAATTACACTGTGCTCATTTCCAAGGTGGATATTACAATGCCTTTCCCACTGCAGCAGGAGCTGGGGGATTTTACAAAAGCATTAATACCCCATTCTGGAGAAAATCAAGCATTTTCAATGTCCCCCAAAATGCATTTAAAAATTTCACACAATTCAGCATTTGCAGGAGTTGCAATTAGCTGAGCCAGTGCTGAACCTCCCAAAATAACCAGCTCCTTTCTTTTCTGGTGGTTGTTATAACACCCAGAGGTTGTTAGACATTTTCTCACCATCAGATTGTAGTTAGATTCAATTCATGTAACAGAGAATATAAACCCAGTTTCTTTTTAACCCTCTTCTTACAAAAACTTCTTTTCCTCCAGCCAGCTGGATTTGAACTAGCCAGAAATGCTAGAAGACTTTTGCTATATGAAATCCAGGAAAAATTCAAAATTCATGGAAGTACATGCAAACCTTGCTGCTTAAGTTGTCCTCTTTTTGTGCTCAGAAGCTCAAACCTTTAACAAAGTTAAACTGATACACAAAGTAGAATTTATGTATGTATGTATATACACACACAGTCTAGCTTATCTCCTTCTCCTGCATTTTCTATTTCATGTGTCAGCAATTCTATATAGAAAAATATTGTGTGTATAAAGAATCTTTGCTCTGACTGTAAAACTGCAGGTTTCTCTGGGTGAGAAACATGACCTGTTTAACTGTGCAGAGCAGCACTACAAATCCATAGAGAACATGAGGCAGCGTTATTCCATTGCCACTTCCCAGGGATTTTGGGCAGCATCCTACTGGTGAGGATGCTGCTCATTTTCTCATGAAACAGTGGAACTTGGGCAGGGAATTACCATGGTTTTGTTGCTTCCATAGTATTCTTGGAAATGTTCAAGGCCAGGTTGGAGCAACCTGGTCTAGTGGAAGGTGTTGCTCTTGCTCCAACACAGCCCAACACCAAGGTCTGCTGAAATCCCACATTTTGCTCATGGGAGCTGCCAATCCCCTTTTAAATCCGTCAGCCCAGAGTTCTGACCAACAGTAAAAAAAATAAGCTGTTTAATAGTAAGTTCAGTATTTGTAGCTCATCGAAGTAAAAAAAATTGCCCACTGCAGCTTAAAGATCTTCGTAATTAATACATGTAAGTGATTGATTGACCTCAAAACTTTGTGGCAGAAAATCTATTCACTTGCCAATCAATCCAAGAAGAGCTGCCATTTAAAAAGGGACTAAGACAGATGGCACCGATGAATTGTGCTGCGGAGAAATGGAGCCGGGAACGCGACACCAATTTTTCACTTTAATCTCCACCCGAGTGTCACTGTGTTCATTTACAGAACCCGTGTGCAGGGCCACGCACCGTGTGTAAAACGAGTGGTGAGGCTGAGGGAGGGGTGAGAATTTAGTAACAAATTACAGCAGGAGATGGGGACGGAATGAGAAATGTTTTACCTGGGATGGGGTTTGCCACAGGACGGCTCTGGAGCATCTGGTGGGAAGCACTGCTTCCTGCCACTGAACCTCCATGTGCTCCTCTGAGGGGCTGGGTGGAGCTGGACAGCTCTGCAGGAGTTTGTAAAATCATGGGAAAACACATTTTGTGAAGCCAAGTTGAGTTCCCCAATATCACATGTACAGGGTGTGTGTCTGAGCGTGATGAGATTGGCGAGGTGAGACCAAAAGCAACACGGGTCGAGGACAAGCAGTAAGACTGAGAACTGCTGCTGCCACCCCACTCCCACCTTTGCTGGAACACTTTGGATCTGCAACCTGAGCTTCCACCTTTTAGGAACAGGAAAACACAACACACAAGTTAAAGAGCATTGCAATGCCTTGGCCTGTATGGGCAGGTACCTGTCACAGCTCTCACATGTGCCTGGCAGTGCAGTGGGAGTCACAGAATTATGGAGTGGTTTGGTTGGAATAGACCTTAAAGCTCCTCTCATTCCATCCCTCTGCCATGGGCAGAGACACTTTCCACTAGACCAGGTTGCTCCAAGCCCTGTTCCAATCTCTTGATCCGGGTGCCAACACTCAGCTCTGTCCCAATCCCTGTTGGGCAGGGATATCATCCCACTTCATCTTAGATCCTGCAATAGAAAGTCATTTCTATCAGCTTTGAGTCATTAAAGCCTCTGTCAGTGATGAACCACCCAAGGTTTTGCTGTTACACAGCTGGGCATGTGCAGGTGGGGTGGCAAAAGCAGCACAAAAGATGGGGATAGTTTTATGGGAAGTTATTCCAGAGTCTAAACCAAAGCAAAGTGTCTTCCAATACACACTTGGAATTTTCAACAAAAACACTTTATCCCATGAAAGCAGGAACTGCCATGGCCACGTGGCCAGCAAATAATTAAGAAGTGCAAATGAAGGTGTTTAGGGAGTGTTTTGCTGCATTTCAAAGGGACACACACACAAAATCATCCTTCAAAGGCTGCCAGTGCCCCGAGCATGTGGGAATCTGCCTGTGCCACCTGCTCCCCACCCAGCACAGAGCACAGGATGTGCACACACACTAATTGCTGTTAGGCATGGTGGATTTTTTTTTCAAAGCAATTCCTTCTTTCTCATTTAAGCTTTTCCTCTTTCCAGATGAAAACGAACTGCATTAATTTCTCCTGATTTAGTGGAACCCCAGCTCTGTTTACACTGACTCAATGTTTCCTAATTTAAACCCAGGACATTTGTAATTTGAGGTCTATTTGCAACCATTCAGATTTTAATATGTTAGCCTGAACGCTTCTGCAGAGGATGCTGAGCACTATTTTCATTATAATTACTGTCGCAAAAGAGTTTTTGGTTCTGTCAGCTCCACTTTTAATATTTTATAATCAATAATCAGATAAATAATAACACAATCAGGAGCCCCTTTACCAGTGATACCAATGATCCTGAAATCCAATTCGTGCAATTAACTGTCTACAGAGAGAAACTAAAAGAATATATTACGAGTGCTGCCATAAATATATTTCTTGGAAGTGAAAAGCAACTGAATTATGGTGGTTCCATGACTTGTGCTCTGGCCCATGGGTTCTGTCCATCTCTTTGGTCCCACCAGCAACAGCCACGTCCTGCATCTTCCTGGGGCCACAACACCCCAGAGGTCCCCACAGGGCTTTGGATGATCCTTGTGGAGATCTGTTCCCTCTCTCTAAGAGAGGCTTTTCCCCTTATTTCCTATTTCTCTTGTTTGTGGAAGAAGAGTCCCTGTCATTACCTCCATGGATGTAATATCCCTCCTCCAATCGATTGGACAAGGAGAGTAATACCAGTATCTGATCTACCATTAATTACAGAGACAATTAACTCCAGAATCCACAGGCTAACCTTCCCTGTGACTAGTGGGAGATAATTATCTCCTCTGATATGAATTTATTCTTATTTTAATAGTGCTGTATCAGGTGTGGCTGGGGCTGCACTCCTGCATTAACAGCAGGGTTGGGCTTCAGTCCTTCACCCCACCTTCTGCATTTAGGGTGCTCAGTACCATCAAACTGTCCCAGTTCATCCTTTCTGGCAAACAAAAGGCAGATATTAAACAAACAGCACATAAACATCATGTGTTATAGCAGAAGAGGAGCATGGTTCAAAAACAAAGTGTTTTTTGCTAAGGACCCCTTGTTCCATGCCAGGGTGATAAAGTCCCTGGAGCTGAGCACTCCCTGCTCCCTATTCCCCCAGCTAAAGGTTTACCTTTCCTTAAAAGAACAATATTTACTGTTAAAAGAAAGTTTCACTGACAAAACAGTTTTCTGTTTGGCAAAAACCCAAACACCCAACAAATCCAAGGGCACTGCAGACCACTGTCCCCCCCTCCTGTCCCCTCTCTGCAGGGGAAATGGTCCCACACCAGGTAATTTCGGTCCTACAGGGCTTTTCCTCCCTGGATGAGGGTGTGTTAAAGAAGATATGTGAGTATTTCAGGGCAAGAGATTGTTGCTGGGAGATAATGAGGTAACTAACAAAAAAAGAGGCCCTGGCAGGTGGTGGGCATGGGAGGCAGTGGAGCTGCTGTGATTTACAGCAGCTGAGCTCTACTCCCTGAGCCATAAACCACGACTCTGAAACACCATGTATAATTAAAATACTAATATCTGTGGGAAGTAGATGTGTTTAGGAAGACCATAATCATGGCTGAACACAAATGGACTTCATTCTCACAGATGCAGGACATTTTCCAGCAGGTAATAGTGTTCAATGATGCTTCCCTGTCTCCCTGCTTCCCCCAAGCCTGGGCTGACCTCTGGATGGTTTAAATTAAGCAAGGGCAGAAAGAGCTCTTCATGAAGAGAAATACATTCATTAGCAGCAGGGTCTGATAGACCTTCATTAATTTATGGCATTTAAAAACCTCTTCTTGAATTACTGTTTACATGTTAGAATTTGACTCCTGAAAGTCCATTGCTGGTTCAAATGCTTTGGAATTTCTTGTGGGCAGGTCTCAAATTCACCTGAGCAGGTGTCCCCACAGTCACAAAGACTCACTTTTGCAGTGATAATTGAAACCTTTCCCCCATTTTAAATAGCTCATGTACAAATTATCATCATGTAAATTTGGCAGAGCCTATCTTCATGGAGTTAGGAACAGTGTTTAGTGACAGCAAGAATGGATAAAGGGCTCTTGCCATGGACCAAGTACCTGGAAGAAGAATAGACAATATCCTGAGAACATAAAAGTTATAAAACCAAGTTATAAACCAAGTGTTCTGAGTCTCAGTGGAGAAGATATTCACAGCTTGCACTGTGGTTTGCTATGTGATATGAGGGAAGAAAACAAACAGAATGAACTAAAAGCCTGCAAATTTTTCATGCAAGGACAAGGGGGAAATGGTTTAAACTGGCAGAGAGAAGGTTGAGATTGGACATTAGGGAGGAATTCTTGACTTCAAGAGCATCCCTTGAAGTGTCCAAGACCATGTTGGACAGGGCTTGGAGCAACCTGGTCTATGGAAGGTGTCCCTGCCCATGGCAGGGGGTGGGATTGAGATGAGTTTTAAGGTCCCCTGCAACCCAAACCATTCTGGGATTCTGTGATAAATATTCTAGTTCCTAACATGGTAGTTCAAACCTTTGCATTGAAATTATCTTCAGTGCAAGATGGTGTGGAATATTTAGTACCAATTACACGCTCCTGCTGCTCCAGTTCACGTGTACAGGAGGCTCCTTAAAATTCGGAGCAGATGCCTCCATGTCAGCCCTGCTGCTCCCAGGGAAGTTCCCATCTGAGCACAGTAAACTTCAGTGGAAACACTGATTTGCTTCAAACTAAACCTCTCTTTCAGGTCATGAGAATCATCAAAAGATATTTGGAGCCATTTGCATGCAGATGTGTTTATTTAATCTGAAGTTATTTGTGCAACTGCATTGTAACAAGATGAGAAATGGGAGATAATTTCACAGAGGTTCTGTTTTCTTCTTCTTTAGCAACAAAATACTTTGGTGTCCTTTGCCAGGGCTCAGGTTGGCTTTGAAGGGCAGTGACTTCACCATCTAAACCACAATGGGGTGTTGCCACTCGGGGGCTCAGAAACTCTGGGGATTTTGGTTGGGAAAGTTCTAATATTCTTTCAGTCAAATTTCTTAGGTCTCTAGGCATGGCAGAGGTTGCCTGAAACCTAAAATCTCACTAGAAAGTAACCTAGACCAAGGTTTTTGTCTATTATCCTTCTAATCAGATGGTCTTATAAAACTTCTGCGTAAAACTAAAGAGAAATGGAGAGAAAAAAAAGAAAAATAAGAATGAGAGAGATGTAATGGAAGAAAAGCAGAGATAAAGTGCTGTCTGAAGAGAGGAGTTAGGAAATATGTCCCATGAAATAAATTGAGAAACATGAGAAGATGATGAGATCTCATTTATCTCTCACACGTTGCTCTCTCAGTGATTGAGCACTAACAGAGCAATAAAAGGGCTTCTCTGAAATCTCCTCTTGTTCAAAATTCACAAGAACAGCCAAAGAACAAGCTTTTAGCAGAGCTATGAATATTTTTTAAGACTTTACTTAAAAAGGGACAGATACTTGGCCTCATCAACTCTGAATCCTCTTTAGAAGCAGCTCATGTCAAATTTAGGTGGGTAAATTGGTGTTAACTGGGCAGCTGAGCATTTAATCTGGGCAGAAGGTGCAATGAGAATCCGTGTTTTTCCCCGCACTGTAAAAGAGGAGCAAATAACTTAACCAGAGAAGGGGTTTATGAACAAAACTGTGATTTTGAATCCTCAAGAAGGAATAAAGGGGACTGTGCAGCTGTACAAGCACCTACAAGTCAGTCACATTGGTGCTGTGGATCACAAACGTTCCCCATTTGAGCCCAGCAGTGCAAGAAGAGCACAGGTACCTCGAGGAGCACCAAAACTCTCAGCCAAAAAGGTGGAAGAGCCTTTTCCCCACAGAATTCATATTGCACAGTAACGATGCTCCCACTTCCCTCTGCTCCTGATTTCAGACCTGTGCTCTCCCAGTCCTCAGGTTGGATTTTGGGGTGTTCATCTCTCCTCCCTGGTGCTGCCTAAGGCTCCTCACAGCCATTGCCTTCATCTGCCCTCTTCCCAAAGCAATGCTATTCCCAGAGCAGGGCCACCAGTGGGAATTACCCTTTGGAAGGCTTTGCTGGCTTTAGGGAGCTCAGCAGAAGCCAGAAGGCACAGTGTAACACAGCAAGTTTGTAAAGAAAATGTAGCACAGCCCATGGATATCTGATGAAATGCAATAAATTCTTCTGAAAAATCACCCGAAAAATCTGGGATGTCCCTTCCTGGGGCTTGGAGGGAACAGCTTGTTGTCTGCTGTGGGGAGGAGTGAGGCTGGAGGAGCCTCTGCACAGTGTCCCTGTCCTTGGCTAAGACTCAACCCCCAGACAAGCCCAATTAAGCCAAGATTTAATTACAAATCTTGAATAAATGAGCCTCGGAGGAGCAATACCTCTCCCGCCTCCTTCAGCCCACACAACCTTGGGTGTGCAAGTCAGATAAAGTGTTTTAAACCAGGGAAGTGGGGAGAGATCAAAACGCTGGGTGGTTTCAGGAAGAAGATGCTAAAATTTCCTGGGAGTTTAGGAGGATTAAGAGGCAATAGCTTTTGTAATGGCTGTGCATAGATTTTATTTTTAGGACGACCCTATCTGGAGACTTAGTGTTGGCAGTGCAAAACCTCTGTATTTGCTTTTCATTAGAGCGATTTAATTTGCATTTGGCTTCTATGAAAATTCCTTGTTGTCAGCAAGAACACCAGCAAATGGCTGGAAATCTGTCCTGGTGCCCCACACTCTGAGCTGTGAGGGGGATCAGCTCTGTAATCACTCGCCTTACATCCTTCCAAAAATTTTGAAGGATTTGGACTCCACCTCCTCTCCTGAATTGCTGCTGGATTTTGTTCAGGAGCTTATGTTGCACATGAGAAATAATCTCTTCCTGCAGGGAACTGCAGGACATGCAAGTGCCAACAGCTTTCAACTCAATGATCACGGGGCTTGGGATGAGAGAATGTTTTTCCAAGAGAAGACAACAGCTAATTCCAGCTTTCCATAACCCTCTGAGGGTTTCCCTGTCTGGGTGTGTTGGGGGTTGAAGTTGGGCAGATGTCACTTTAGGAAATAGTAAGAGGATCATAGAGTCATGGAATGATTTGGGTTGGAAGGGAGGTTAAAATCATCTCATCCCACCCCCTGCCATGGACAGGGACACCTTCCACTATCCCAGGTGGCTCCAACCTGGCCTTGGACACTTCCAGGGATGGGGCAGCCACAGCTTCTCTGGGCACCCTGTGCCAGGGCCTCCCCACCCTCACAAGTTCGTATTTCAGTGTATTGGAGAATTTGGGCTGTTTTGGTGGTTCTACAAAGGTCTTACCACCCCAGAAGCCTGAGGAATGAGCTCAAATAAAAATGTGAGATAGTGCCATGGAAATTCCATCTGAAGCATGGAAAACTGCCTCCACAAGGTGGATGTGGCAGTACAGCTCAGGGGTACTGTTGAAAAACTAATGTTATGATTGAAATTTGAAGAAGTAATTAATTGCAGCACTAAATGTAATCAGTGGCAGCAAACAAGAAAAGCTCTGGGGGTGTGAGTGATGACACAGGAATATTCTTGAAGAGCACAGCTCAAGTCTTCAGCAGTTGCCCTGTGGCTCCTGGTTTTACTCTCAATGCATCACCTTATCCAAGGCCAACATCCCAAAGGAGCCTCTGCTGTGCAGGAATTCCAGGCATAGACCACTGCCCTATTAACTTTTGCTGTAGTTTAACTCTTATATTTTCCACATTCATTAAGTTTCCGTGTCCCCCACGGCTGTTTCTGAAGCTTGATGGAGAGTTTCCCAAGCTCCTGCCTTTCAGTGCCTTTTGCTCCCCATCCTCGTTAGCATTCCAGCACACATCAGTGGGGTTATGTCTTCAAGGTTAAAAAATTCTGATGGCAAGTCAGATTCCTGGTCTGAAGTCTCCCTTTGAAGTCTTTTTTTGAGCCACTGGGGAAGGAGCAGGCAGGGAAGAGCTGTGTAGAGACCTGACCCACAGCCTCGTGCCCAGAGATTCCTGCTGGGGGAAAAGCTGCTGTTTCAAGAGAGAGGGAAAACAATAGGAAAATTAATCATGCAGCCTTTTGTTTTCAAAACTGTAGCTGTTCATCCGCTCAATATTCATGAGAGGCAACTTAATATGTAATGTGCAGTAAATTGAAGCCTATTTCAGTGTCCTTCTGCTCTTCCAGCAGTGCATGACACACGTTGTGAGACCGAAAGAATTATTAGAATTCATCTCCGGGAATGAAAATTTGGTAATTACCATTAAAATAAAAATCTTTATACTGTTTTCTATCAAGCAAGAAATTCTGCAAAGGTATGATCAGCAATCAGGCTTTGAGCAACCTGGTCTAGAGAAAAGTGTCCCTGGTCAGGGCACGGGGTGGAACTAGATGAGCTTTAAGGTCCCTTCCAACCCGAAGCAGTGTGGGATTCTATGAATAGCAAAGCACTTCAGTAACTGACGGGAAGGACACGTGTCTTCTGCTTAAACTGACCTCAGTGCATCTGTTTGATTGCTCCAGGTGATGCAGCAAAGCCTCCCTGAGCACTTGTGCCCCAGCCCAGCAAGAGCTGCAGCATCTCAAATCCGTATCCATCTTCCTGGCAGGGAGGAAAAGCAGAGGTGCTTGTAATCACAAGCATGGTAATCCAAGACATGGAAAGAATGCAGGTTTCAGCGTTTTTCCCTTAAATTGCTTTAGGTTTTCAAGTGGGAAACATCCTTTATAGTCATTCCTAAAAATCCACGCCCTCTCCTGTGCGATGGGAAGAGCAACCTGTGTTTTGGTGTGGGATCTGGGAATGCTGGGAATACTGTTGGGTGAACAAACAGGTCAAGTAAAGCACAATTTAATATAAATGGTTGACATCCGATACATGAAGAATTCACATCAGACTGTGTCCATTTATTTTTGGTGGGCTGGGATCCCTGATTGGGTGTGAAACCTCAGCAGGGAGGACCTGGGCTGAAAGAGTCCCTTCATTTTCTGCCAGGCAGTTTGATTTTCCAGGGGCAGTAGGGCTGGCTGGTTTAAATTCTTTTGATCAATTATTTTTTCAACCGTTACTTGCTGGAATTAAGTGAGTTTTGATTGGAAAATAAGCTTAACCAACTGCTTTATTAGTCAGAGGAAACTGCTTTGGCTAATTGACAGAGGAAATATTGGAAGAGAAATCGGGATCTGGAAAATGTTACTTACCAGGAACAGTTCAGCTCCCCTCAATCACGTTAGCTTTCCATTTTGTGGCGATATTGAATTCAGGCATGTTAGAGGCTCTTTTTCAAGGGGAAATAGAAAATTTTCCTGGTAGTGGAAAGTAATTGTGTTAGATTTATTGAAATAAAGATGATTCATCCAGGTTTGTGACTGGGAATATGAGTTCTTGAGGTGTAAAAACCCAGCCTGGTTATTTGATTCACTTTCTTATAAAATTAAAGGTTTATTACTTGAGATGGAGGAGGTGGAGAGGGGTGGCACCTTGTTCCTGATGCAAACGATGGCCCTTCAGTAAATTCTTCCCAGATGGCAGGAGATGGGGAATGCTCATAGTGGGATGTGATGAGAGGAATCTGGGTCTGGATGCCAGCTCCTTGCTGCCAGATGAGCAGGTACACCTGCAGATGGGATTGCTCCAGCATGGGCACCACCAGTATGGGCATCACCAGTATGGGCACCACCAGTATGGGCATCACCAGCACAGGCACCACCAGTGCAGTGCCCAGCTCGGTTCCCCCACGCCAAAGTGGCTGAAACCTCTTTTCTGTGGTTTTATTCTGAAAAAAAAAGAAAAACCATGATGGATTTGGTCCCTCTGGACCATAATCATCCTTCACTTCAGCTGCCAATGGGCTGTGAAAGCAAATCCCCTGAGCTGGGCTCTGCACAGACCCCCTGGGAGCCCGGAGGTAATCCCTCCTTCAGGCCATGGGGATTTGAAGCCCAAAGGTTGGAATCCATCGGGAAAAGCAGAGCCCACAGGCAGTGTTTGCTACCCAGCCAGTGCCATGGGAGCAGGGTCTCTGCCTGGGCTCTCCATCACACTGACAGCTCCTGAAAGCCAAGGCTCTGCGTGGTGGTGGCTGCTGGGCTCCCAACGGCACCATCAATCCCAGCCTGTCAAGGCTTGTTGTCTCTTACAGTGGTCAAAACAAAAGGAAATTCAGGCAGCAGCTATGAAAGAGAGAAGAGAAAAGCAAAGGATAGCTTTGGGTGTGTGAGGCAGGTGAGCCAAGGGATGGAGCTCCACATCAGCCCACTTGGCATGAGGTCCTGAGGGGTTTGTTCAGGTGTGTGGTGCTTCGTGGCACTTGGAATCCACCTGGTCCTCAGCAGGATGGACCCATCTGCATTTGTGATGCTGGTGAGCTGCCCAAGCCAAATGAGTGCTCGTGGCTGGATGAGTTCAAGTCCAGCTGCTTCTCCAGATTGGAGTTTCATGGTCCAGGTAATGAGCTGTGGACATGGCACATCCTCACCTGCCTCTGCCCAGCTTCAAAATCAACAAAAGATAAAACCAAGAGCTCTGAGACACTGATGCCCAAGATCTGTTCCCGACAACAAAGGCTTTACACTGTATATTTTAGTTCAATTAGCACACTGCCTGAACTATCCCTGTGCATATTTACTGAAACTGAGAAACAATCATTTCCATTCGTGTTGTACAGCTTGGCCTGAAGTTTCCTCTGCAGTGAATTATTAGCTTGGTGATAAATACACTTTGTCATTTCCTACATCATAAACATTTATTTCTAGCACTAATTAGAACAGATTCATTGTCGCAGAAGTTATAAGTGTCTATAAAAGCTTGCTGTTGTTTCACTAAGCACTGCACAGGCAGCTGTGCCCCCACAAATCTGGGATACAGTAGCAGATGGCAGGTATTCCTGTACAATTAGCCAGCAAGGCTGGGTTACACACTTACCTGGGTAATTAAGGAGTTTGGAGAAAAATGTTCAGCTAAGGCAGAAATATGAATATCACATCCATCCCTCTGCCTCTGCTTTTTTGAGCCTTATGTTCACTGTTGGCTTTGAAAGCAGAAATACAAGGGATGGAGCACAAAAGGAGCTTTTCCAATTACTCATGCGTTTGAGGGATTTTCAAGGCTTGAGGTGTTTTGTTTTTTGGTTGTTTTTTTTTTTCTTTTTTAGTTGGTTATTTGTTGCTTTAATGAGGGCTAAAAACCTTTTTCTGTTGCTTTCTTGTCCTCTGGTGGTAACCAGAAACATTATTTTCAGCACTGTTTTCTGAGTGTTACTGTTGAGCACGGCTGTACTTGACACAGTCAATAAATGCTGGGGAATAAAATGATATATAAAACGTTTAAGAGACAAGAGCCTGTGCAGCAATCCTTAGCCACAGGGCATGCTTTTCTCTCTGGCTGTGAACCCCAGGAACGTGGGATGTTTCAGCAGCTTTGCTTTTGCCAACACAGGAGGATGGTTTGCTGGGCACAGAGGTGACTCTGGGCAGCAGATCCTCCTGGCACCATCAGATTTACAGCCCACATGTGCCCTAGTGCCATAAACAGAGTGTTTTGCTGTTGGGAAACCTTTTGGGCTGGTTCAGCATTCACTATAAATCACTGGGGTGGAAGTAGCCCCTTGTTCCTGCTGCAAGCTTCTGAAAACACCCCCCTCCCAGCCAGGGGCTGGCACAGGGCACAGGGCAGCCCGAGGGGGTTGTTGTGTCTCCTCTGCTCCCAGAGGTCTGTCCAAAGGGGTGGGTGAAGGTGGCTTTGGTGCCAGAGGCTGGGATGGGGATCAAAAAAGGAAAACTACAAGGCTGTACACAGCAAATTGCAGGCACAGCTGTGCAAACCAACACTGAAACTGTGGTGTTTGGTGCAGCTGGTGCAGCCCAGCATCTTGGCAGGGGTGAGCAGAAATCCTCCAGCATCATACACAGAACTAAATGTGACCCCATTTCTGCTTTGACTCCCTTGAATGGCATAGAGTGGGTGCAGAAATTGTTGTGACACAAATCAAGAGGAAAGTATGGAAACTCATACTGAAAGTCTTGCCTAATTTTGTCTTAAAAGGTGTTGGACCAACATCTATTCTGGTTATAGCCAATAGGTCTGTTCATAAAATCATAGAATCCTGTGAATGAATCCAGAATGGTTTGGGCTGGGAGGGACCTTAAAACTCATCCAGTTCCACCCCCTGCCATGGGCAGGGACACCTCCCACTATCCAAGTTGCTCCAAGATTCATCCAGCCTGGACACTTCCAGGGATGGGGCAGCCACAGCTTCTCTGGGCAACCTGTGCCAGGGCCTCCCCACCCTCACAAGGAAGGACTTCTTCCCAATATCTAATCTAAACCTATTCCAAGGTATTTTACAGGATCATCTGCAGAGGGAATGAAGCTCCCAGGCACATTCCCAGCCTGATGAAGGCGCAGCTCAGCTCAGGCTTTAATGTCCAATGTTCTTCATAGAGTGATGAACTCTGAGTGCTAGCAGGGCAATTTCTTCTCTAGATCTCATTTGGGCCAAAAATGACAAATGCAGCTGCTAATTTAATTGTCAGCTGAATTGCCTTCCCCAGAGCTGGCCCAAAAATCAATGCATGGAGATATGTTGGCTGCATGTACGAGCGTTATATATACCCTCAAAAAAACCCTGTGCCTGCTTTTAGTCAATTGGAGAACAGTGTAAGATGATAATAAAGACTGAACACAAATAGCCTATTTGGCTGAAATATCTGTAATTTAAAAATTGAATGTTCCTGCTTCCACTGGAGCAGAAATGGAAGGTCTTGTGCTGCTGTTGGAAGCACGAGGATGGAGCAGGGAAGTCTGGAGAGCAACAGTGAGTGTGGATGTGGATCTGCTGTGTGGGAACTCACACGGGGGGCAAATCCATGCCTGAGTGGGGAAATGTCTCAAGGAAAGGGCTGCATGGTGTAAAACAAGCCCTGTAGAGCTGCACAGTTCTTGCTGCTTGGGTGAGTTCTAATTACAGAATCCCAGAATGGTTCAGGTTGGAAGGGACCTTAAAGATTATCCAGTTCTACCCCCTGCCATGGGCAGGGACACCTTCCCCTATCCCAGGTGGCTCCAGGCCCTTTTCAACCTGGCCTTGGACACTTCCAGGGATGGGGCAGCCACAGCTTCTCTGGGCACCCTGTGCCAGAGCCTCCCCACCCTCACAGGGAAGGATTTCTTCTCAACATCCAAATATCTCCTGTTTTAGTTTAAAGCCACTCCCTCTTGTCCTATCACTATCTGCCCATGTAAAATGTTGCTCTCCCTCCTTTTTACAAGCTCCAAGGATGCACTTGATTCCTGCAGTACTGGTGATCCTGCCCACTTTGCCAGGCAGGACCCAGCTGGGCTCCCAGCTCATCTCCTTCTGCAGGAGAGACACGGAGACCCCAGAAGTGAGTTTGGTTGCCCAGTGTGTTATTTCCCATGAGCAATGCTACCCATGTTTTGTTGCTTTAGCCATTTAGATCACTTAATTTGTTTCAGACTAATTACTGCCTCATTATATTGAACACGATTTCAAACCATTTCAAAAATTTGATATACAATATAATCCTTGAGTTTTGGGCCAGATTTTTGCTTAATAATTGAATTTAAAATTCATGTGAACCCCCCCAAGCATCACAAACTCCCTCTGAGAGTCCAAATGTGTTGCCCTCAGCACCTGAAATGTAATGTAACGCACAATGTGATGTGAAAATGCTATTTTCTCATCAAGAGCACAATGTCAGAATTATTTTCCTCTTGTTCTTTAAGATACTTGTGCTTTCCCATCCTCGATTAAATGTCAGGTCACACTGGGTACCCAATCAAAGCTGGAGCTGTTTCAGATCCCATTTCACATAAGCGTGGAGAGGAATGTTGAATTTTTATCACTTTTTTTTTTTGAATTGAAACTTCCAGATATATATGGAGACTCAGTAACCTGAGGAATCACCTGAGAACTGATATATCCATCCTATGGAAAAACAAAGCTGGGGCTGCACCCACCACATCCTGCCTTGAACAAACCATGTGTGGATCTCATTGCCTCCTTCTTCCACTCTGTTCCACTGAATTAAACTCCAAGATTAAAGCAATAAGAAAACAAAATTGAATTAAGTTGATGAGAATGCAAATAATGTCATTTGTAATTAGATCTTTTGTCTTCCCATTTCATTCCCTGCTCTTTTGTAGTCTTTCCAGCTTCTGTGTCTCCTTCTCATCCTTCTTTTGAATTTTTTTTTAAATCCCTTGCTAAACTCTAAATAACACATCTGCATTATGTAATCCTCAGACAAATAATTAACCAGGAGAGGCCATGGCATCTTTCCCTGGCATCACTGCTGCCTTGACCTCTGGTTTCTGACAGCAGCATCCCACAAATCCTGAAGGCACCAAACCTGCTGCTCCCAGGGCACTGCTGGCAGAGGATTTTCCAAGTGTATGGTGGTAGTGGAAACCAGCCTGGATTGTTCTGCCAAGGCTACAGGGAAGGCTGGAGAGCAGCTGGGGGAGGATGCAGCTCCCAGCCCCATGCCCTGTGCTCCCCCTGACTGACCCCCAACCTCCCTGGGCTGGGCAGTGCTGACCTGGGGTGTAACACTCCTAAAAATGCCAAACTTCACCACCCCAGCTGTGGGCTGTCAGGAAAAGCCTCCACCAGCCCAAGCCCCTGGTCTTTGAGGAGCATCACCAGAGGGGAGACCCAAGCTGGCCAACAGGAATTTGATCAGGGAGCAAGAGAAAGAGGAGAGCAGTGCAGCTCTCCGTGGGCTCAGAGCTCCGTGTGTCCTGTGCACGGGGAAGGCTCAGATCAAACCACCTCCCAAGCACTGCCTGCATTTGCCTGGAAGCCCAGCTTTTATAAAAACATCTCTGTAAATTGATAAAGGTGACAGCTTTATCAGCATCCTGCCCCAGCTCCTGCCAGGCTGGTTTTTATCACCCAGCCAACACTGCTCCCATTCGTTCCTACCTGGATGCTTTTGCTGTAGCCGGTGTTCTGTAATTCATACTTTTGGTTTCCCTAAATTGGATTATTCCAATCCAAGGCCCTTTGGGCTGCTGCAGACTGTTCTGGCACGGTGCCAGGCTGCAGCTCAGTGTAACACACAGAAATTCCAGCTCTGATCCCTGTTATGGTTAATCTTCAGCCACTTCCTTGCAGAGTGGATTGAGATAATGCTCTGTGGGATGCTCTGCCCTGGTCATTCCACAGAATCCTGCTCCTTCCCCTTATCATTCCTGTGGTTTTGAGCCAGCTGTGGGGCTGCAGAGCTGGGGCATGTCCAGGTCATGTTCTTAACCAAACTCTGAACTTCCTTACTAAGAAAACGCCACCAGTTTAAACAGAATTTTCTCTTTCTGAGCAGAGTTGCTCTTGGTTCTGCTGCAGCAGCTCAGCCCCGATTTTCCACATTCACAATAACCTCATCCTGGGGGTGATCCTGCTGGAACTGTATCAACATCCCAGCCCTCACCCTGCCACTGCCTCACTCAGTAAATATTATCTAAAGTGTTATTTCATTAGTGCATGTGCCTTGTAAATAGGATTTAAACATTAGATTGGGGGAATCAAAATGTCTTTCCTTTCCATGCTCCTTCATAGGAGTTTGAGTTGATTTCTGGTTTGTCATTGGTAATTAACAGTGGATATTATTGCTTCTAATTCCTCATTTTATTGTCCTCTGGGGCAGACCAGTTTCAGTGGTATCAGGGCATTTTCCAGCTGTGCCATGTGCTCACACGAGTAGGAGATAATGTGGAGTTCACTGTGTAAAGAACCATTAAAAGTGACTCCAGGAGTCAATAAGCTCCCAGTTCTGGTTGTGTTATCAGTATTGATTCAGTTAATAACTATTTATCTTAATCCCAGGCCCCTGGCAGCTGCTGGTTTAACCCTTTGGAGGAGGCATGTTGTGTCCACCCGGCTTCCAGACTGCGGGAGGTTTTCTCCTTGACGAAATTCCTTAGGGATTTTCTGCTGTGCTGACCCAGGCACTCTCCCCTGATGATCGATTGGAAGCTGAGATAAGTGGCAGAGCAAGTGGCCCCTCTCTGGGATGGGATGTGAGTATTGATCCTGCTCAGTGGGGCTGTGAGGGACTGGAGCATCCCTGTGAGAGCATCTTTCTTCCCCATCCAGGGGATATTCATTGCTGCACTGCTTTCTCCTGCCACATCTGTCCATGGCATTGCTGGGCTTGACTGTGCCCCTTCACTTCCCCTAACCTCCCATACACCTTCCTCCTCCTTTGACTCTCCAGACCCAGCAGTATTAAACACTAATTTCCCGTTTATTCTCAAGAAAAAACATTCTTTAACTCCTAATAGCTTTCCTAAAGCCATAACCTGCTTTGTCTGCTGTTTAATAGGGAATCAATATTGTTGTAATACAATGAAATTAACATTGATTTATCTCATTCTAACTGGCAGCTAAACCAATAAGGCATTAGTCCATGTGCTCCTGCCAGGAGGCCCAGTCAGCTTCTTCAAGCCTGATGTGTTTGTTTCTCTTTGCTAATAATTAATTACAAAAATCTGGTATAAGTCTTGCAAAGGGGATTAGGCAGAATTACTACTTGCAGCAGTTTTCTAAATTAATGCAAAAGTGGAACCTATCAAACTGAGATGCCCTTTAAATGTGTTGACACTGGCAGGTCCAGGCTGGACAAGGACATCCACCTTCACCTGATGGACTGAGGGGCAGAAGCCTTGAACTCCTGTCCTGACCATCTCACAGAATCAAAGAAAGGTTTGGGTTGGAAGGGACCTTAAAGCTCATCTCATTCCACTCCCTGCCATGGGCAGGGACACCTTCCACTATCCCAGGTTGCTCCAACCTGGCCTTGGACACTTCCAGGGATGGAGCAGCCACAGCTTCTCTGGGCAACCTGTGCCAGGGCCTCCCACTCAGGTGGATCAGCAGAGGTGTGTGGAGTCCTCACCTTGGGAGGCACGTCCAGGTACCCAAGAGCTTGAGGAGGGGACACTGATTTACCCCACACCATTAGATTGTGGTCATTTAAGCTCCCCTGATGCACACCTCGTTATTCCACCAAAAATGCCTTTTTAGGGGGAATTCTCCATCCTTGAGATGGAGGAGGTTGGTGTGAGCAGTTGTGCTGCTCTGCCATTCCCAGCCCTGGTCCCTCCCTGTCACAACACAGGCAGCAAAGTGTGGGCTGGAGATTTGAGCCTGAGGTGTCTGTGCCTGCTCTGAACGCTTAATTAGCCAAACAGCTTCTGTAATTACAGCAGCACAACCTGCTGCAGAAGCATTCCCTAACCCACAGCTTCAGAGAGGCAGTTGTGCATCCCTGTGGACTGGGAGGGACCTGGGATCACCCATGGGATGGTACGGGCAGGGGAAACAACAGGATTCTTGTTGCTTTTGCTTCAACGACTGGTGTGAATCAGCCAACAAGAAATCAAAAGGTAAAAATGGATTTCAATCCGAGGAAAAAGGATGTTTGTCTCTCACTCAGGGGACTGGGAGGGCCATTTCTCATTTTAACAATGCAGTGATTAACTCAGAGGCAGGAGGGAATACTCCTCTGAGACAGGAATGCTCCCAACTGCAGTTTACATGGGATCTACAGTAATTCTGTTGTATTAATATAATTACCAGACAATCCATTTCAATAACATAATCACAACCCATATTTCATTTCTCAATTACTGTTCTGATGAGAACAATTTCTAAGCCATAACCTCCTCACAAACCCACCACTAAAATGATTTTTTAAAGAGAACAATCCAATAATTACTCTCACCACGTTAAGCCAATTAGCCCAGTGGTAATGGAACAGAAGGGATTTTTCTTACTGGCTACTCATCAGCAGTGGAAAGAGAAGTTTCAGAGGAATAACATTTCTCTCTTCAGAGGCTTTTTTTTTTTAAATTTGCAGTCTTCAAATAATGAACACAACGGGACAAATCAGCCCCAGCAGAAGATGATGCACTAATGGAGTTGCCTTGGTAGAGAGTTACAGGTTGGGGTTTGTCCAGTCCCATCTCACCCACTACATTCCATCAACTCCCCCCACCAGGTCCCACATCTCCCTGGTCCCATGTGGGTGGTGCATGTTGTACATCTCGTGGCTCCTCACTCTCCACTGATTGCCTGAATCACTTCTCCAGTTCCTCAGTTCTGCCTTGGCTGCCCTTTCCAATTTAGCCATGCGTTTTTCCACTGTTTTTCCTGCTCCACCTCCCAGAATTTCTGCAGTGTTTTCATGCTGAGGATAACCCTGGGCTTTGCTAAACTCTGTTTCTGCACCCAGTGGAGGGGAGGGTTAGAGAAACCAAGAGCTGAGCTCACAGAGGACCGAGGCTCCGAAACTCCAAAGTTTTGGACTCTCCCCATCTCAGAGCTTGGTCTGTTCCCAGCTGGTGATGGAGCAGGTCACACCACCCTCCCAAAGGTCCAAGAGCTTCCAGTGCCTTCAGCACCTCCTGCTCCAACGCTGCTCCAGACACCAGCCCTAAATGTCCCAAATTTAAACAAATTACATTTCCAGCTGTCCAGGAGATCAACACAGCATGCACGGGGTGAATCCTGCTTGCCTCAGTACTGGAATTAAGGAGCAGAAATACGATTGTTTGCCACAAGAAAGCAGCTCAGGAAGCTGCATATTACACATTGTCATGTTATACATGACGGCTTTGCACTGCAGTCCTCCGAGACTGTAATGAATAAAATCTTGACAACATTCTCTCCTGCATTAATCATTTTAAGCTGATCCTACAGGATACAAGGGCAAATTAAATTCTATTTGCAATTTCATGCATGACGCCTGGCGCGGCCGATGCCTGAGCCAGCAGTTTTTCAGTAAGACAAGCGTGTAAGCTGCAATTATGCAGTTACTTTCTCCCATGTGCCAACTCTCTTATTACTGACAAATTTATAAATGAAAATGCATGAATGGTATTAAACTCACCTTCAAGGATGGAGCAAATTAAAATGAATAACTTGTAACAGTGTATTTGAAGAAAAAACACTACTTTTAATGGTTAAAGTGATAAATGGAAGATCTGTGCCTTCCTAGGGTTGCTCTGTGGGGACCAGGGGCTCTGATCCCAAGCTGCAGTCCCTGTGTCCCACCTGGCAACAAGCAGTGGAGGGTGTGGGTGGATATACTCTGTCCCAGAGTGCTCCCACCAGAAGTGCTGGGTGAGACATCCTGTTCCCAAGCAGGCAGGGCTGTGGGTGCAGGCAGCTTGCAGGCAGCCAGGTGGGCTTTTCCAGACACTTCTAGCACTTCCAGAGTGCTTTCTTCTTCCTTTCTAAACCACAAATCACAGGAGGAGCCTGGCTATGGAGCACAGCTCAATAGGGCTGCAGAGCCCTGCAGCTACTAACAGCTCTGAAATAAAAAAGGCAAGACCTCTCCTTCCCTGTTGGCATTTCAAAGATCCTTTCACTACTGTCAGAGAAGCCCAGGGCTCCTGCTTCCATCTCTCCCCTTCCCACTCCAGTCACTGCACCAATGACAGGTCCCCACTGTCCCCATTGTCCCTTGTCCCTGCGAGGAGCCCAGGCACCTCAGCACACCAGTGTGGCCTCTGAGCAAGTCCCCAGTACCTGAAGAGACTGTCCTGGAAGCTCCTCTCCTGCAGAGATTTACAGTTCCCATCTGACCTGTCAAAGCAACAAACTGCCACTTCTGCAAGACTAACTGTACCTGTTCAGGCTGAGAGGCTCACACTGCTAATTTTACATAACTACATGTCTTCTCACTTTTGGGGATGTGCAAGACGTGCAGCACGTGTGAGCCACGGTGTTGCTGCTTGGTGGTTCTGAGCAGCACAGCACTGGCATTTGGTAGCTATTTATTATCTCTCTAATGCACATCTCATGAGGCTTTGCTTTATTTTCTACTTTGCATGGCTGACCCTCAGCCAGCCTGGAGATACTGATGCAAAGTTCCATCTTAGCTCCACTAATAAAACACAATAATTTTCTAAGCAGCAGCTAATTCCCAGCTGCCTGGGTTGCTCATAAGGGAGAGATTGGAAAGCAACAACCCCAGGTAGGGCTGCATGTGGGGGTGGCAGTGGGAGACAGTCTGGAAGAGCCCAGGGATTCACACAGCGAGTCCTGGCAGAGCATGAAGGGTCTGGTAGTTGATTCAGGGTTTTAAATAGGAGCAGAACAAGGAAAGCAAAGTAATAATAGAGGTAATAACAACCCAAGTGTGCTCTCTGCCTGTGTGTGGGGTCAGCAGTGCCCTTGATGTGCTGACACTGCTCTGTGTGAGCTGTTCCATTAAACACAAGGAATGTGCTTGCTCCCTGGCAGTTCTGTTGGGATGTAGCAGATCCCTGGGGCTCCCAAACCTGTGCTGTGCAGGAGTCTGAGGAGGTGCTGGCATTGCCCACTTGCAGCAACACTGCCATCACCATTCACCAGGCCATGCAGATTCCTTCATGGGACCCAGTGTGTCCTTACCAAATGGCTTCTTGGCTTCCCCTGGGCAGTGTTCACAGGGATGGGCCAGGACAGAACTGCAAAACACCTGCCAGTTCTCCTCTTCAAGCTCCACCACAGTGCCAACAAATTTAAAACACTGTTCTTGGATTTGGTGTTTCCTCTTCCAAGGTCCCAGCCCCTGCAGTTGAACGATGATCTGAGTTTCTCACTCCAGCTTTTGTGGGGTAAATATTCAAAATAAATTAAGGAACTGGAAGGAAGCAAATAGTGCAGAGCTGGTGCCTTTTTGGAAGGCACATGTGGGTCATAATACAGGTTAAAGAGAATAAAGAAGGAGTTCCTGGTGGGTACTTGAACCAGGGTCTTGCACACCCTTTCCTAGGACAAAGGGGAATGGCATCTAACTGACAGAGGGAGGGGTTAAATGGAATATTAGGAAAAAATCTTCTCTGTGAGGGTGAGGAGGCCCTGGCACAGGTTGCCCAGAGAAGCTGTGGCTGCCCCATCCCTGGAAGTGTCCAAGGTCAGGTTGGATGGGGCCTGGAACCACCTGGGATAGTGGAAGATGTCCCTGCCCATGGCAGGGGGTGGAACTGGATGAGATTTAATGTCCTTTCTAACCCAAACCATTCCATGATTCAATGATTCTCATGCCCCTGCAATATTAGCTGGTTCTGCAGAGGGCAGGAAAGGGGCCAGATAACAAACCTTCATCTCAGAGAAATGCCTTAAACTTCCCTTTAGAGGAATTAAATTCCTGCCTAAGTACTCCCCAGCCAGGCAGCCCCGTGATCTCCTGTCCCCCTCCACTGTGCAGTGTATGCTGATCATGCTCTGTACAAAAGTTCAAAGCCATTTCCAGCTGCATTTGTAAGGAGCCCTGTCTTAATCGGGTTAGAACATAATATGCTCTTAGTCCTCTGGAGGGGAAACTTACACTTTTCTTCAAAGCAGTTTTCTCTGATAACTTATAACCTTCCCCCCTCTGCTTTCTCCTCCTTCAGTATTATTTGCCCACTGGGAGGAAGTGAGTTTTGTGAAGTTATCATGTACAATATCATCTGCCAGCCTCCTCTGCTTTGGTCTCAGAGCATCATCTGCAGCAGAGGCCTGAGAACACGTGAGGCCCAAAGTGCTGGTGCTCATCCCATGGGGATAATGCAGCTCCCACGGTTTTTTTCTCCTCTACATTATCTTAGATTTAGAAACTCATCACCTGGGACTGCTAAAAGCTTGGTAAGACCCTGGAAAGGCTCAGGCATCAGTACAGAGCACAAAGCAGCCTGGAAACTAAACGAAGGAAGGGTTAGATTGGATATTGGGATGAAATTCTTTACTCAGAGGGTGGGGAGGCCCTGGCACAGGTTCCCCAGAGAAGTTGTGGCTGCCCCATCCCTGGAAGTGGCCAAGGCCAGGTTGGACAGGGCTTGGAGCAACCTGGGATAGTGGAAGGTGTCCCTGTCCATGGCAGGGATTGGAAAGAAGTGAGCTTTAAGGTCTCTTCCAACACAAACCATTCTGGGATTCTATGAAATCTGTGCCCTTACAGTGCTCTCCACTCCCTCACATCCTTTGTTCTCCTCCACTTCTCCCTCCCTCTCCCTGCTCTCTGTGTGTTATTTATCCCTGTAATTAGATCAGCCAGCTCTGCAGTGTGTTCAGGAGGGCATTAGACTGAGAGATTACCTGTATGACCGGGACAGGGTGCTGTGAGGATTCAAGTGCCATCACGATTGTCACACACCCCACACTGGCTCTGCAGGACCTGTCCTGCCCAAACACCCCGTGGGAGCATCTGTGGCCACCAGATTCCTTGGCAGGGAAGCCACCAGCATGTGGCTATCCCAGCAAGTCCCCAAGATGCTGTGCCAGCAGGGCTGGGCTGGGACCAGGATCCCACAGGCTCATCCCAAGGCTCCTGTCCCCTGGATGCCCTCATCCCACTGGTGTCAAGCAGTGACCCTGCTGCAGCTGGGGCTCTGTGGGCCACAAGAAATCGTAAATGTGGCATCAGACACCCCGAGGGGGAACACACCGAGTGTGACAGCAGATCTGCAACAGGCTGAACCTCTTCAGCAGAGCCGTGGCCCAGCTCATCAGTAGTTCTGAGTGAAGCCAAGAGCTCCCTGCCACGGCTGCTGCCTCTCAAATTTACCTAACCCTGGAAACACAGTCCTAATTAAAATATTGACGGGAGGAAGTGGAATCAATCAGCAGCTGGCACACCAGGACGAGCTCTGCATTAAATAGCAGGCGCTGGGCTGCGACGGGCTCCTCAGGTGACATTTAATGGCTGTTTGTACAGGAGGAGGAGTGACCCCGGCTCGGCAGTGGCAACAATTAGCACAGATCACACCACGGTGTGAAAGATTTTAATGTCAAATAACAACTCCTGGTCCTACCACCCTTCGGCATCTCAGCGAAAAGCTGAGTTTTATCTTTCAAGGATGATGGAGGTCCCATTTTCGGGGTCCTGGGGTGCAGCTCTGTGTAGATCATGCTGGGGGGTGGTTTTTGGTTACCACCCTGTGGCAGCTTCCCCTGGGGTCTGGCACAACTGAGGGGAGATTTTCTCGTGCTTTTAGGGAATAGCAGCCAAACCCTGAGACAGAGGAAGGAGAGCCAAAGGCTTTTCCAGACAAGGTGTTTGGGAGAGTGGGGGGCTCCTCTGGCAGATGGGAACTTCGGGGCTGCAATTGCTACAACTCCACACCCGCAGGTCATAATGGGGTTCTTTTCCACTCACTGCCCTCATCAGTGCCCCTGCTGTGTGTGCACAGCACCAACTGGTCCAAACTGGGCTCCAGGGCCCAGCCACGGGTGCCAATGAGGGGGAGGGAGAGCGGCCCATCCCCACCCCTACCTGCACAGTGCTGCTGAAAAATGTAAGAGCAATATTAGAGGGAGCATCAAAGGGCTGGGGAGGCATTGTTAGCCCACATCAAAGGTGGGGACCCGAGCAAGCAGCTTGGTAGGGGCAGTGAACACCACGGCAGCCAGATCAAAAGGAATAAAACACCAAGATGTGCAGTATTTCTTTGCCAGCCAGAGAGATAACTAAGAGAGCTTCAAAGGCATCTTCTGCACTCAGGACTGACTGATAAATAAATAAATAAGGCAGTTGGCTCCTTCTGAGCTCTGCAGTAAGGGGATGAGGAGTGGGGAAGGATTGCTGGCTCCTAACTCTGCTTGATGAGCCCGTTGCTCCCCGACATCCTGTCTCTGCTTCACTCAAGAGCAATAATCACAGAATCACAGAATGGTTTGGGTTGGAAGGGAACTTAAAACCCATCTCATTCCACCCCACCGCCAGGGACACCTTCCACTATCCCAGGTTGCCCCAACCTGGCTTTGGACACGTCCAAGGATGGGGCAGCCACAACTTCTCTGGAGACCCTGTGCCAGGGCCTTCCCACCCTCTGAATAAAAAAATTTCTTCCTAAATAATCTAGAAATGGGTAAATATTCAGTGGGAAACACCACCCGAGGTTTTGCCTTCACTGTACATTCATTTCCCATGGGTGATCTGGGGGTCAGTGCAGGACCCCTCAGCAGAACATCCCTGGCTGCTCATCCCTGGCATGTCCTGCCCTCCTCTCTCCCTCTTGTCTGTAGCTTTAAGCTGATTCTCTCTGAGATTGCTGTGACTCCTTGCACAAACCCTCCTCCCGAGTGTCATATTAAAAGGACTATTAAAAGACTTCCAGAAGTGTGAGTTTTCACACTCCCGTTGCCTCCAGAGTCTGCTGCCAGCAGCAGAGCCCAGAGCTAATTAACAGCCCCTGTTATCAACATATGAAACTCATTATTTGCGAGTAACCTCTTTACTTCTCCCAAGGTGTGTTCAGAAAATGACACATCAGGCAATTCTTTGTCATTCATGAGTTACACTCCATTTTCTAGGTATTTTGAGAATGGACTGTAAGTTTTATTCCTTGTGAAATAGAGATTTTGGGGAGGAAACACATATGACAGTGACAAAGCCTTTTTGATCCCTATCCCAAAGGATTGATCCTGCACCATGAGCAGGTGCCTTGGAAATAATAATCCCTCTTTCCAGGGGGAAAAGCCCTGAGAGACCACGAGCACCCTGCAGGGTGGGAGCACCTGGGCTCACACCTGCCTTGGCAATGGATGGTCCTTCCCAACACTCAGAATCTGGTGGGGCCTCACAATTAGCCAAACGACCAGCACCACTGAGAAGAGGCTCTTGCCCATCCCCTCCTTGTTTTGGCAGAGAAGAGACACCCCAAACTGTTTCCTTTTAATTCCAACAGCTTCATTCTCCTCTGTACTCATGAGGAGGTCACACATCCACCAGAACCGGGGGTTCAGGCATGACTGCAATTCTTTTTTGGAGGCAGAATTTGGAGGCAGAACCCTGTTAGGGATGATTTTCTGATTTGTGGACATTCTTCCTGTCAAGGAACTTGCAGCAGTAAGCCCAGAGCTGCTGTTGAGCAGAGGAGGCAATTCTTTCATCTAACCAACAAACTCAGAAAATAAGCAAGGGAAAGAATTTTGGCTTCAAAACTCAGAAGCAAACCGCAAATTATTCTGTTTGAAAGAAAAGACCCTGTTGGAAATTTCCAATTGGACAGTTCAGGTTTGAGTGCTGGCGGATCAAAAGCTGCTCGTCCTGTGTGGCTGGAGGCAGCAGAGTGGCAGAAGCAATTCCTGGGCTCTGTGGGGTCCCTGGGCTGGTTATTTGCCCGGTGGCTTTAACCAGGGTTCACTCAGGCTTATCTGTGATTATTGGGTCTTTAGACCAGTCATGATGAAAATGAAATAACAGCACAGCAGAGGCAGACTGAGCTCCCTCTGCTTGGCAAACCCAGAGCCCTCTCCCTGCTGGGGCACCGGAGCACAGAAATGGTCCATTTAACACTGGAACTGCAGCCAAAAGGGAAGAAATTTATTCATGGCACTTTTGCAGCTTTTGTTTGGGGATCTGCAGGGGGGAAATTCAGTGTAAATGTGCCTGGCTTGGCTTTTGTTAACCCTTGGCTTGCTCTGTGAGGGAAAGGAAAAAGCAGAAGAGCTTTAGGCAGAACGCGTGGGTTCTGGTGTCCTGCAAAAACCAGGTGTGGGAGTAAATTCCCGGAAAAAATTTCCCTTGAAGTGTGACACAAATGCAGATGGTAGAACAAACAGGCTCCTGCTCATCTCAAGGCTCACTGCTCTAATCCAGCACCACTGTTGGCACAGGGCTCACATCTCCCTTGACCCTCTGAGTGATTTACCATCCTGGCAGGTTTTGGATCTTGCAGATTGGTGCAGGATCAGCAAGTGGTTCCCTCTAGATCTGCTGTCCTACAAGCTCGTGTTCTCACTGCAACACTGAGGATTATTTTCCTTCTGGATTTTTACTCCTGCTCATTTTCTCCTGAATTCTCCAGTGTGTTTGCAGCATTTATGATCCAGCCCTGGAAGTGTCCAAGGCCAGGTTGGATGGGGCTTGTAGCAACCTGGGATAGTGAAAGGTGTCCTTGCACATAGCAGGGGTGGAACTGGATAATGTTTAAGTTCCCTTCCAATCCAAACCATTCCATGGTTCTGTGACTCTTCTCTTCCCTGTGTGTAGTCCTGCCTTCCCAGGCTGCCTGAGGCTTTCCCAGTGGCTCCTTGGAAAATCCCAGCCAAGGACTGTTGTACCAACTTCTTTTATTGCTGATTTGGATTTAGGAATGTTTTCTGTCACCTCTGTTGCTTCACATCCTTTATGGCTTGGGTATTTCATACATGCAGCTGCTTCCCCTGACAAAAGCAGAACAGTGAAGGTGAAGAGCCTGGGAAGGTGAGACAGTTCAAGGGTTACATGGTGACATTGATCAGAACAGTTCTAGAATGAACATTTTCCTCCAGGGAAAAGACACTGCATCCCTGCCCAGAGCAGGAACTGGAGCTGAAGAATGGGAGGGAAATGGGAATGGTCCAGATGCACTGATTGGTAAAAGTGTCCTGATGGGACACTGATGGTCACTGGTGGGTAGAAGTGTTCTGATATACAGAAAGTTTTATCCTGATGAGTTAAATTGTCCTGATGGATACAAGTGTCATTTCCAGCACCAGGTTAAGGTGTTCAGCCCTTCAGAGTGTGAACCAGCTGGCGTTTGAAGTTCTGTACATTTGCATTATAAAGAATCAGATCCAGGTATAAATTATATATCTTGTTTCAATACCAGCTTTAAAGCGAGTGAAAATTTTCCTTTGAAGAGCTGCTTCCTGTGATAACAGAGCTGCACCACTCTTGTGAGGAGCTCACCCCCTTGGCAGAGCAGGGGTGGCAGAGGGGTGGGGTGTGAACTGTCCCCCCCACCCAAGACCCAACCAGCTTCTTGGAGGACAACGAAGCACGTTCAGTTCCGTGCTTGGGAGATGATTATTTCCATTCTGGATATAATAACATACATAGGGACGCACGCTGCCAAATTTCTCCATGACTGCACTGTCTCCATGGCAGGTAATGCAGTTATTCCACAGCTAAAACAATGTACAGAGGTATAAGAATTCAGCCCGGAGTCCCCAAATTATTTTCTTCCTGAAACTGTGCTAAAGGAAAATGAAGCAGGAGCACATGGGGCCATGCACTCTGTGAGGAATTCTGGGGCTGGAAGAGACCTGCTAGCTGGGACACAGTCTGTGGGGTCCCTGGGGATGGGGACTCCTCCTCCATAGGCTCCCTGGAAGCACCTGGAACAAATGTGGGGGATCTGGGATGAGGGTAGAGCTGGGAGCACACTGGGTGCCACCCCAACACCCACCTGCAGCCCTGCTTGGCCACTGCATCTCTTCCCAAAGAGCCAAGGCACCATGGGAACCAGCACCTCATCCCAGAGCAGGATGCACAGAGCTCACCCTGGCACTGCTGGGCACAGATTGGGTGAAAACCTCTGGGTTTTGGCAGCCTTGGCATTAAAAGCTGTGTGAGACTGGTGCTGCCCTTGCTGCTTGAGGGATGGAGAAAACTCACCATTATCATCCCAAGGAGCTGCACAGTAATTTCCCAGCTACATCTGTGTACTGAGCTTGTCTGTGTCCACCAGGGTCACCCACACGTGTGGGCAGGAGTTAGAGGGCACTGGGGACCCCGGCCCTGCCACCCCTCAACTCCTCATCCAGGCAGTGTGTGATGGAGCCAACCCTTCTCCAGGTGGAAAAGAGACAAAAAATGAGTGTGGATGCTGCAGAGCCGGGGCTGCCAATGAATCCCTTTGCTGCCAAGCAGTTCCCCTGGTCTGGGGGTGCACAGAGCTGTAACCTCAGGTTGGCTCTGCTCGTGCCCCCCAGTGCCCCTCGTTTGCCTCCCTTTGCCCCCTGTGCCACAGCCTCCAGCCCTGTTGTCACTCCAGAGCCTCTGGGCAGCTCCCTGGACCCTCAGGACTTGTCTGGAGCAGCTCCTGGGTGTCAAGTACAGGCACTCCCATCCGGAGCTGCAGCTGTTCCTGTGGAGGCTCAGGGCTGTTCTTGTGTCACAGCTGGAATAACACCTTTTCCTGTGTCCATGGGGAGACGAAGGGCTGGTTTCCACCCTGGGAGCCACAATCTGTCGTGTGATATCCGTATTTTTGTCGTCTCCTCTGAACATATTTAGAGGATTAGAGAAAACCCACATCGTACAAGGGATTTAAAGGTTATTAAGGGAGAAATGCATTTTTCAGCACATGCTGCCTGAGAAGTGTGCAGCCAAGTGTTTTAAATACCCTGGTGCTGTTATTCATAGAAACTGTTCCTCTTTTATTTTTCCTTTCCCTTTCTTTTTTTCCAGTGTAACTGTAGTCATCATTCAGCCCTATAACTATAATGGATGGTTGCTAGAAACCTTCCAAACAAGGCAGCACAATAAGATACAGACGGTTAACCCACATCAATTCTCTAAGGAAATTTCATGTTGGGCCCTTTAATTCGCTCTTTTTGAAATTATTCCGATCAGTTGGTGCATGGGGCACTGCTGCAGGGAAAAGATTGAACCTGGAACAAAGCGGAATGAGATCTGAAATAATAAAAATAAAGAAAAAACACAGAGGTGAGCTTCAGGTACACCTCCAAAATTCAAATGAGCTCATTTGCAGAGCTAAAAATTTCCCAGGGACTCCAGTTGATTCAAAGAGAAATGTATTTAATTTAAAACAACTCACTTCAGGGAGCTCTGCACTGGGATGAAATGTATTAAATAATTGATCAACCGGGGAGTAAGAAAGAGGGGAAAAAAGAGAAAGAAAAAAGAAGGGAAGGAAGGCACTGGTTGATGTGTGAGATGAAGAGGAAAGACACAGCTCCACACTCAGTGCCACCCCCACTGGATGGGTGACACACTCAGGGGGTGACAGGGGTCCTGTATCCACCCTGCTGTCCCCAAGGCTCAGTGGCACCACCCAAACCAAGGGCTGGGGGTGAACCCCCAGGATGGAACATCCAGATTCACCTCATCCCACTGCAGTGGCATGTTTTATTGCATTTCCTTCCAGTCCCAAAGTCACACAGAGCTCCCGTGTCCTGCGTGGCCTCTGCCACAGGGAATTGGTTTCCTTTCTGCTTCGTTGGGTGTTTTACAAAGTGCTTAAGATAAAACAAATACACTTTGTCCTTTCTCCCCTCAGCAGCTCCAAGGACAGATTACAATGGGGTTGGTATCAAAACACACACACCGATAATTTTTCTGCAGTGATTCGGGTTTGGATGTAAAATGGAAACACACATTTAGTGCTTGGCTGTGGCACTGCTGTGTATGCAAACAGCAATTAAAACCTGCAGCCAAACGCCATAAATCCACCAGCGACACAGTAACTGCTGTTAAAAGGGGAAAATGAAAAGGAACTGCAGCTCATTTGCATTTTTTAAGAGTAATTTTGTTCAGGCTACAGTTGTTCTGAATGAAATGTAACTTCTAAGTACTGTTTCACTGCACCGAGGCCGGGCTGTGAGTGCAGGAGGCTTTGAGACACAGATGGAACAGGGAGCAGGGATGTACAGAGCAGCAGGTGTTGGGGACCATCAGTACAGCCTGGTCCTTGGACACCAAACCTTCCTTCCCTCCCTGCAAGGAGGGTTTGAGCAGCCTCATTTTCCCAACAACATCACCTCTCTACATGTCATTTTTAATTATTTAAATATCTTCCCCTTATTATCTAAGCCAGGAGATGGCACAGCCTTCCAGACAGTATCCTTGCTGCCAGCAGTAGTGGACACGTGGGTTAATCCACAGTGGAGTTAAGATCCATCTCTTTTTATTACAAACTGTGCCCCTTGATGGGGAGTTCCTGCACTTGTGGGCTGGAGAGAGCCTGTGTGTTTGCTGATGGCAGGGGCAAACAAAGGACCAAACCAGATGGATGCTCTTATAACTTCAAGTAATTAAATTAGAGGCATAAATGTAATTGTTATCCACTTAATTTACTCTTGACTGCGATGTTCCTGCTCCACAAGGCTTGGTGAGGGAAATATGCAATGCACCCTGGACTGTGGCTCTCCCCAGCAAAAACCACTGTGCAAATCACAGATAAATGCTGGAGAAAATGAACTCAAATTCTAGGGCTTATATAGGAAAGTGAGGCAGAGATGGGAGGGGAAATATAATTTTACTTGTCTTACAGCAGATGGTGAAGCCAGCTTTTAATTTATTGGTAAAGGAATAGATAGGACCAGGGAGAATGGCTTCCCAGTGCCAGAGGGAAGGGTCAGGTGGGATATTGGGAAAAAACTCTTCCCTGTGAGGGTGGGGAGGCCCTGGCACAGGGTGCCCAGAGAAGCTGTGGCTGCCCCATCCCTGGAAGTGTCCAAGGCCAGGTTGAAGGTGTCCCTGCCCATGGCAGAGGGTGGGACTGGATGTTCTTTAAGGTCTCTTCCAACCCAAACCATTCTGGGATTCTGTAGTAGTGGCTCTCCCTTGTGTCAATAGATCAAAAAAAATCCATGGATTTATCCTCTCCTGTCTCCTCCCTTCCCGTTTTCTACACCACCCTGGATTATTTCCTTTCATATCTCATTAGGACACATAAAATACGTGAAATCATAGCAAGTATAAACAGAATTTTGAACACTTGTTCCTCTGCCTTTGATCTGACAGTGTTGATGCCAAAGATTCCCAGCAACGTTTGCTTTTTCTCTGCAAAACATCACTGTCAAAACTGACCTGATTTGGGACGTCAGTTGTGCTGCTTGAGAATGCAAAAGTGTTTAGGTTAAAAATCACAAGAGCCTTGTTTCATTTTCCTTTTCTTTCCTAGTCCTAGATAAATAGGACCACCCTGTTTTCTGGTAATTAAGTGTCCAGGAGTATTTCAGGTCTCCAAGAGGTCTCAGTTTTCCAGCAAACACTGGTACCCCTCACCAACAGGTGAAGCAGAGGGTTAAAGGGCTGGAAACACAACTGGCAAAAACAGGGACTTAAGACAGTTCTTCAAACTCCTTTTTTTCATCCTACAAGCATTTGTGTGTATGTGGCATCATTCAGCAAGTGAGCTAAACCCTTGGGGTGTAAAGTACACATTAAAATACAGGATTGAAGTCAAAATGACAAATTTAAGGAGATTATTTTGTTAAGCGTGATTGTGAATTTTCTGTCCTTTACTTTGTAGGAACATTTTTATCCTCTCCATACACCCAATTTCCATAGCAAGCTAATTGTTGTAATTGCAACCAATTTTTTGTATGCAAATTTAATGAAAGGCTGTTTTCAATGTTTAACCAGCTCATTAGAAGGTTTTGTCTTTGTGAAAAGGCAAAACTAAAACACCTGGACATTGGAAATGCTGATGGGAAGAGCTGCTACGGATCAGCCTGAGCCCAAGGGTACATTTCATCTTCCAGGAGTGGAGGGTCTCCAGGGCTGGTTGAGCATGAGGGACCCCGTGGGACGGGGATGTTGGTGGGGACAGCACTGCTGCTGCAAGGAAGGAGTGGGCAGGGGGTGACCAAGGGGTCCCACCCCGAGGAGTCTGTCTGGAATGGGGGTTGGAAGTGTCCTCATTATGGATCCGAACACATCTGTCAGGATGTCCCCAGAGAGAGGGGCTTGCAAAGGATGCTGTTAGCAGAGGGATAATGAGGGATGAACTGAGGAATAAATTTAGGCTGAAAATTACAAATAAGGCTTCTGAGCTCAGAGCAGGGTGGGACTGGGCTGTAAAACCCTTCCCACAGCTGCGGGAAAAAGCTGCACCCTCCTGCTGGGGAGTGGTTTGGGATTCCACAAGGACCTGCTGGGAATGGTGCTGATGGCAGGAGGGGACTGAGCTTACAGAGATCCCTCTGGACCCGAGCCCTCAGAAGTTGGCACAAAGCAGTGCCAGTGCCTGGGGCAGCTGTGCCACCTGAAGCAGATGGCGTGTTACCTGAAGCAGATGTGCCACTTGCTGCAGTAGGACAGGAGTGTCAGAGCCCTTCAGGCTGTGGGGAATCATGGCTTGGGCACCCTCAGAGCAGAGCTGGGGCCAACTCTGGGGCAGGATCAGAAGGGAGAGGTTCCATGGAGTGATGAGGAAGCCAATACACATCATCTGCTGAGTGGGACTGTGCTGCTCGGCATGAAAAGGTGAATTTCATGGCAGAAGCCAGAAATTCTTTAAAAAACCCCAAACCCAACAATAAAAAACAAAATGCCAAAAAGAAACCACCCAAAGAATGAGAGACAGGCATACAGGGACAAATAAAGTCTTCTTCCACCCTCTAAGGAACGCCAGCAGGAGATACCCCATGCTCAACACATCTCTACACTCTGCTCTCTCCTGGAGACAAATACATTCCTTGGAAAACGTATTGATTACATGGATGGGGACTAAGGAGAGGCAGGCAGCACCAATGAAGGCAGTTAATTGCTTACTGTGCTTTCCTTTGCCTGGTCCCTCGTGGTTTTCTCTCCAATGAATAATTCAACAGCCACTGACACATGAGTAACATCTCCTGATTTGCATCGAGACTCATTCATTAGGAAGGGGATGAAAACCTCATCTATCCACCAGCTAACAACTCATCCCTGGAGGTGCCCTAGGCCAGGTTGGACAGGGCTTGGAGCAGCCTGGGCTAGTGGAAGGTGCCCCTGGGTGGTACTGGGTGAGCTTGAATACCCCTTCCAACACAAACCATTCCAGGATCTATGACAATGCCAGGGAAGTGAATACTCCACCTCTCCATCTTCTTCTCTGGGACGTGGAGACACAACATGTCCTTCTGCAGGCAGGAGGGGAGGGCCATGCCCTGGTCCCAGGGAGCCCTCACCCCATGGAGAGGATTTTGGGGCCATCCAGTGCTGGCTACATGTGGCCTCCAGCCTCCATCACCACTGCAGGATGAGGGCTGTGCCTCTCCAAATCCCCCTTATTTCCAGCATCAGCCTTTTGGCATTTTAAATCACTGAGCACTACGCAGAGCTGATAATCAGATTTACTGATGGAGCTTCTCTGTCTCAGAGGCACAACAAATCCCTTTTAATCCTTTTCTTAAACTCTTTCTTACAAGTGCTTACAACAGAGTTTATCTTTCAGCTTTGGGTCTAATTTTGGTCTCCAAATGTATTTTCTTTTCGAATGAGACCGTAGCTGTACTTCTTATTTCTAAATGGCTGAAGTGGAGCATATTCCACAGGATTTACAAATATTCCACTGCTCTCCCAACCCATGCACCATCCTGAAAAATGCATCCAAATGTGCCAAAGGTGTTGGGACAGGCATGGACACAGAGCCTCCAGTAGATATACCTTCACCACAGGGTACATGCAGTCATCTGCCTGGTATGGTGCCAGGCCATGTTCAAGCTTCAGCTGACAACAGGGAGGTTTTTTGTCTCAAGGGATCATTTTTAGGAGAGATGGATGGGTTTGTGGTGTGTGATACACTGTCATGACTGAGGCACAGCAGTTCCATGGCTTGTCTTGGCCCTTACCATGGGAATACGTTCCCATACAGACAAAAAAAAATCCATTTTTAACTTGAGACTAAGCCAAGCAAGGGCCAGAGGAGGAACAGCCTCTTGCCTTCCCACCAGCAGCTGATGCTCCCCATGCCTTAGCAGTGACCTTCATGAGTGAGGTTTAGATGGGTTATTAGGAAAAACTTCTTCACTGAAAGGGTAGTCAAGCATTGGAACAGGCTGCCCATGGAAGTGATGGAATCACCGTGCCTGGAAATGTTCAAAATCCATGTAGGTGTGCTGCTGAGGGTCGTGCTTTATTGGTGGACCTGGCAGTGCTGCGTTAATGATTGGACTTAACGATCTTAGAGGGCTTTTCCAGCCTTAATGATTCCATGGTTCTAAGTTACAGGTGATTTAGAAACCAGCAGACAAGAATAAATCACCCATTTCCTTTTTTTTTTTTTTCCTTAAAGTGGGAGCTACAGTCATTGCAACAAGAGATAAGATTGTTCTCCTGTGAACACCTCCTCATTACATCCCAGCTCTGGCACCCAGGCACCTTTTGGGATGGCTGCAAATTATATAAAAGCCCAGCCTGAGTCACAGCAATTAATCTCTGCATCCGCAGCCCCACTCACTGCTCCTCCTGCCTCTCCTGCACGTGGGTTTCTAATCAACCATCTCAGCCGGTTCCCATAGAAACTGAGCAGCACATCACCACAGAGCCAGGCTGCTGGGGCTTTTTAAGTTATCATCAGAGCTTTATTCTACCCCTCAGAAAGCCAGGCTGGTAGCTGGGGTTGGGAATGGCCTCTCTGCCTTGGCAGAACACAGGGCTCAGCAGTGACTGATCCCGTGCTGGCTCCTGGAGAGCTCAGCAGCTACAGTCAGTTTGCTGTCAATATTTGCATCTCATGAATCCATTCCAGCTGCAGCTTAGACAGGAAAGAGAAGAGACAGGAGAGGGTGAAGCCACACGGGTGTTTCTTGGCCTGTTGGCACAAGGAGCCACTAATGGTTCCTTTACCAATTTATTAAAAGCCAGTTTCATCATCTGTTAGTAAGAGCTGTAAAACTGCACATCCTCTTCCATCTCTGCCTGTTCCATGGCCGTGTTCCATCATGTTCCATCATGGGCTGCACTGTGGGGCAGTGGAGAGATCAGGGTAATTCAGCTTCTCCAGTGCCCACCTGTGCTCCCTCTCTGCAGCCACCACTGCCAGAGCATCCCAGGAGGGCTTGGAAAAGGGCTTGGACATCATCAGCTCCCCGATGTTCCTCAGCTGGGGCTTCCAAAGAGCTTTGGAGAAAAGAGGTGATGACCCTCTGCCAAGCCCTTTATGCAGAGAAATTGAGTTTAAAGCCTCCAATTTGGGTGATGTTGATAAAGAAGGTTCTGGAAAAGGTGTCTCCCTGGGTGTCTTGGACTGGGACACACAGCCAGGGTCCCCAGGGTTCCAGAGGAATCCTCCACATAAAGCCAGGCAGAGCCACCCAAAGATCCCCCTCCACCGATGAGAGCAGCAGGGAACCAGGGAGTCTCAGAGCTGCATCTGATGGGAAGCCTTAGATCTTCCGCCTGGAGTTTTGTTTTTCCATCAAAAGCTGCTAATATAAATATTTACTGGCAACTTTTCCCATTCTATTAGTGACAGTGTTTTGTGCAGGCTGAGTTTCTTAAGGAAATACTTTAAAAATCTACTTGATGTATTCAAATAACCTCCAATGCATTTATTTAATTTGCTTTTTTTCCAGGAGTGAAACTCCTGCACATATGGCTATGCTTATGCAACTAGTTGATTAGATTTTACATTTCCATGTGTAATTTATGGGAAATTGCCCACAGATTCATTAAAAACACCATCCTTTAAATATGTCCTGAATAATCTCTTCCATGCATTTTATATATAGAACAAAAATGGGGCGATTCTGTATTCTAAAGGGACACCTACTGATAAGAACACATTGTATTTGTAACAGTTTAAATGCAGGATATAGAAAATGTCTATCTTGTTGGGATTTTAAATCCCCACTAAAACGCATTTCAAGGAATCAATCAGTACCGAGTCAATGTACAAGAATTGCTTTAATAAATCTAAATAGAGGTGTCAGGCTCTAAGTGAATTGCACATTAAATACAATCTGATTCTTCATCGAATGTATTGATTGTTATCATTAAGAGCAGATCTGTTACCCTTGCCGAGCAGGGGGCTGACAGGAATGACAGCACAGGCAGCACTGCTGAGCTCCAGAGAAAGGAAGCTTTGTGTGCAACCTGGGAAATAGGGAATCACAGGATGGTTTGGGTTGGAAGGGACCTTAAAGCTCATCTCATTCCATCCCCTGCCATGGGCAGGGACACCTTCCACAATCCCAGGTTGCTCTGAGCCCCGTCCAACCCAGCCTGATATAAAGGTCAACTCCGTGTGCATCTTCCCAGCTCTGAATGAGATCCCAGGGTGGGGTTCGTGGGGATGGCAGGGATGATGGGGATGGTGGGATTGGCTCACACCTCAGCTCTGGACACAAATCTGTGTCCTGCACTGACCCAAACCACTGAGCCATGACTGTGGCAAGTTGTTTATCGCTCACACACAGACAACAGTTGTAAAATAAAGTGTTCAATCCACTGCCCTTACATTTTCTTTAACTCCTTTAACCAGCTCAGGACAGATATTCCATAAATATATATTCTCTCCAAAAGGCCATTTTCCAAGCGTGGGTTTGATGTACAACAAGCTGTTCCAATGTCTGATTTATAAGGCATATGAAGTTTCTGACTGGGAAAAAAAAAAAGATGATGAATTTCTCAGGTGTCTCACTGATTTATTGACCATGTGGCAATTGATTAGTCATGTCAGCAACTTCATAAGTAACACAATTAATTCTGAAGTTATCCCCAAGTTATCCAAGTCCTGTGTCACTGATGAATTCGTGATGGGTCTGAGTTATAGGCTGGCTCTGAACTTGACTGACTCTGAAATAAGTCACCAAGCTGAGTCGTAAATCACGAGAGACAGATCCGGGCACAGCGCTGAGTCACAACCACGTTGTTGGATCACACACATCCTGATTTACGGGCTGGTGAGGTGGCCCCTGCTCCATCTCAGGGTTTGGGAGTAAATGCTGAAGTGTAAATCTAGGCTGCCATCATCAAATGTCACCTTGTTTGGGGACACAAAGCACCTACGGGCAGAGTGTGATGCTCCTGTCACACACACGAGCATTTTGGGACAAGCACCGATGTCTCCTCCTTGCAGATGAAGAGCTCCAGGTGTGTCTCATGTCTCTGTTCTCACTCCCCTCTGGGGTACTGACTCCACAGCAAGCCTGGCTGGTGCTGGCAGATATTGTAGACTATTAATTAAGGTGTCATTTACAGGCCCACTGGGTGACCTTAATTAAACTATAAAATGGCAAACACTAATAAGAAGGATGATCTCCCTGTGGGGGGTGAATCAAGCACATTAACCTCCTGGTGAGGAATTCTTTCTTCATCTGACTGAGATGAGAGACCTCCCAACTTGCTGCAAGGTGTCCTCAGTGTCACTGCTGGTGGCAGTGGGGGGCTGCTCATGGGACACCTTCCTCCTGCACCCACAGAATGGCACAGCTGTGATTCCTCTTCCTGAGCACAACGGGATGGGTGACTCCTGCAGACTTCACATTGCACCTTCCCACAGAGCCCCAGACACTTCTTCAAAGCACCATCAAGATGGGGTTCCCTTCTCCTTTCCCTTCTCCTTATGAGGATCTCCTCCCCTTTCTGTTTATTTCCACAGATCGAGGGGGAGATCCCCAGAAAATCTGTGGGTGTACATGGAGCTCTTCTGCTTGTTTTCCTTCCTGTGCATTGCTCCGATGCTGTTACACTAAACACTCATTTCATATTCCCAGGAGGCGAAGGAGATGCCATGGGAGACACATTTACATCTGTAAACTGCAATCAAAACTAATTAAACCCAACACAAATACTGATTAATAGAAGAGGGAACCTGATGCCAAGTCCCACAGCCCCATCCCAGATAACAGTGGCTTCTTTTTTAAGACTCAGATTTGCTTGTTCTCTTTCATTCCCAACATCTGGTGGCACATCTCCAGCTTCTGGCTCCAAGGCAGCCATACTGGATTGGAAGTGACACAGGGAAAACCATCTGATGTCCAGAACTCTGCCTGAAATGCAGCTTCTCTTTAAAAACTCACCACTGGGACACTATGATATGAGATGAGCTCCATCCCTGTGCTCATTTTGCACCAGGCCACTGGTTTCAGTTTATTTCATTAAAGCTGAATTTATTCCAGCAAAGCAGTTCAAATATTCATTACTAGCCTTGCCACCTTTAAGAGTCCCATTCCCTGTGTATCATCCTGGATTCCTTGCTCCAGGCACCAGCTCTCCAAACAAGATCTCAAATTGACAGGAGGGAGCTGGAGGTGCAGAAACAACTCCCACCAGAATAAGTGGCCACACTGGCACCTTGTCAGCAACCTCGTGGTGAGCAAAAGCAGCAGGAAAAACCCTCTGCACATGGATTTGGTGGGAGGAAAGAGGAAGCATGAGGCTTGTTAAACACATAACATACATGGAGCACTGAGGGGAACTGGGGGAAATGGTTCCCAGTGGAGCAAAAAGCCAGTTTGTGTAAAAAGTGAATTATTGATTATTGTGGAAAGAAAACAAGCAGAACCACTGGGCAGGGTATGAGTGATGGACATTTCTAGGAATATTGATTTGGAAGTGGTCACTGTGGCATCAAACATCAGCTCTGTCCTGGGAGACACAGACCCTCCTGCCTGAGCACTGGCAACAGGACCCACAGCATCCAGCCCTGCCCATCCCACCGAGTGATGGGAACCAGGGAACAGCCAACCCAGGGCAGGAGGGGCTGGGATGAGTGATGGAGACAGGGAGCAGAGCATGGGACAGTTCTCAGCACTTCTCTCCCAGTGCCAGGGGAGGCAGATTTGCTTGTACTCGTCCATTCCCATCTCCAGGTCCTGACTCCAAGGCAGGGATGTGCCACTGACAAGTAATTAATGCCTGTGAAGCACCATCATGACACCAGCTCATCCAGCTTTTCCCTTTGCAATGAGCCTTTACTGGGACAGTGCCTGGCAGTCACCATCATCAAATCACCGTTTTTCCATGGTAAAAGGCTATTTTCCCCAGGCAGTCAGCAGGGATTTTATTGTTTAAATAGTGTGAAATCCTTCTTTATGAGGCCACTTGCCTTATGGTCTGTAAGAATGGCCTTTTGCAGCAACCAACACTCCTTGTTATCCCTGGTGTCATTTGTTAAGGACACAGCCTGTCCTCCCCACACCCCACTGTCCTGCTCCACAGGTTAAGAATTTAGAGATAAAGGGAGGGATGCTGCAGGTGAGGATTGCCAGGCTCCTCAGCCACAGGTGGTTAATCTTCCCATTTCTTGCACAGGAATTTAGCAGCATTTCCTTGTGGAAATGGGAGGTTTGCTCTGATAACACCTCCTGGGCTTTGCTGGGCGAGGCTTCCAATTCAAAGGGGAGGTGGAAAAGCCAAAACCAAATATTAACCAAATATTGACCAGATGCCACAAAGCCTCCTGCATTTTCCCAGGAGCAATATCAGCCCAGAGAGAGGCAGAGATGGGGCTGAAGGGGGAATGGGAGTGCCAGGGCACTAAAGGGCAGACACTTGGGTGGGCAAAGCCCCAAAGGCTCCTCATCCTCATCCATCATCAATCTCCCAACACTGATGTTGGTCAGTTCAGTGTTCAGGTGGTGAGGGCACCAGCTCCCTTGTCAATGTGGTCAGAAAATGTTGATATTCCACCTTCAGCTCAACTTATTAACCCTCCATTCCTTTCAAACAAAATATCACATTGCTTAATTATTTCTTGTCTGACCATTTGAAAATGCCACCAGGTACTGAGAACACGACACCATTGCCTTTTGCCAGGAACTGGAATCAGACTCTGTGTCACCCCCTGACAGGAGCATCGTAAAACTGCATTAATCAAATTGTGTATCAGTCACAAAAATTGAGGAGTAATTTGTCAAAGTCATGGCCGGGCTCAATAACTGTTTGGAGATGACTAAGTAATTAATCAATAATGTGTTCTCACCTTTTCATTTCCCTAGGTTTCTGTGACTTGCACAGGGGAATGACTGGAAAATAACAGGCTGGGTTGTCTGGTGGCTTCAGAAATGGTTGCTGGTGTTTACTGGGGAGTTGGTTCAGCCTGGCTGGGCACATTCCCTCCTTTCCAGAATGTCACCAGGGTTTGTGCAGCCCAGTCCCACTGGGAACTGCACCTCACAGCAGTGGGTGCTGATGCTCAGAGGTCTGTGTCAGACCAGGTGCCACCATACAGAGCCTGGGGCATGAGCAGAGCCACCATCAGAGGGACAGAAACCATTGCCATGGGCTTGTGTTCCCAGCCAGACTCCTGGATGGATCCTGCCCAGACCCTCCTGCAGGGTAGATCACACCAGACCCAGACACAAGCTCCAATTCCTCAATCAAACCCAGGATTTTAACCTCAATGTTCACCCCATAATCTAAATAACTGTTTACCAGAGATCCTATTAGTCTAAATTCTTCTTTCTTAATGTTCTTGAAATAACATCCTCTAATGCAATCCCAGAATAACCCATCAGCAGAACGAAAAAAATTTTCCCGCGAGACTGAGCTGCTACTTCTTCAATGCCCTAAAAGTGATAATTTGATTAATAAAATGGTCAGATTTGCAGTACCATGGGGCTTTTCAGCTCAGAATCAATCACTTTACATCTATTACTCAATGCTGGATTCACTGAACGCATTGTTGAACTCATTGAAAACTGTGTTAGTAATATTAAGTAATTAGAGAGATTAATGCTGTTGCAGAGCTATAACCTGGGCAGAGTCCAGATTGGAGTTAATTATCTTCTGCCTGCTTAAATAATTTATATTCTGATTTCCCTGCTATGTAAGAGAAAACCCTGAAGGAAGATTCCTGTCCTCAGGAATGTCATGTACCCAATGGATAAGAAAGACACCCCTCACCAGTGGGTCCTTGTCTCCTCCTCCTCTTCCACCCCTTCTTCCTCCAGGTCAGTTAATTTTGTGCTTCCAGGTCCCTTGTCAGCACCCAGCACTCATCCTTGTCACTCACCTGTATCCTGGACAAATTGGCCACCCCTGTGTCCACTGAAAAGCCAAAATTCTCTGCAAAGCCAAAATATTCTCAAATAAATTAATGGGTTCAACACACTGTTTGGCCCAGAGGGTGGATGCAGTAATTTATGTGTGATCCTGGCTTTCTAATCAAAATTTTATTATTATAAATGATTGCAAAAGTTTTCATATTCTACATTTTGTCTTTGCAGGGAATTTTAAACACTCTAATTTTGTCCCTTGGTGCTGGTGTGTGTGTAATAATCCTGTTGATCCATATTCATATCCTCCCAGCCTCACAGCTCCTGCACGGATTTCACAGCTCATGGAATCATTTTCTTACAGAACTGAGTATCCACAATATTTATTATTGTTATTAATGAACATGATCTCAGCCCCTTTAATAATCACAGGACATGATTCCCAGTGTATTTAAATAATTGATTGGCTTAGAGCTCTCTAATATGAATACATCCACGAGTATTTAATGGGATCGTTACTTGATCCTGGCTCTGTGCACTGTATCATGTTACCAATAAATCAATTATGCATCTCTCTGCCTGTAGGATCTCACTCCTGGTGGCTCAGAGGCCCAGGCAGGGCTGGGAGCACTGTGGGGAAGGTGACAGTGAGGGAGGTGGCCAGTCCTACTCCACAGGACTCCAGGCACAGCCTGGCACAAGTGGGGAAGCTGCGACCAGAGTAAAGCACATCATTAGAAGGAAATGGAGCATGTGCTAATTTGCCCGTGTTTTCAGTTAGCAGGCATTTATTAGGGATGTCTGACTTACTCATATCCAGGTCAGCCTGCTAATATTATATTAACCTCTGATGCCACTGATGTGTGCAGGAAAAATTCAAACCACACTTTGCAGGGATTTTACACCCTGCCAGAGGCACCTCCTGACCACACTCAGTGCTAACAGCTGGAGGCACCACTGGCTGCCACCATCAGCCCAACACTGGAGAGGTGCTGATGCTCCTGACTATGGGGCTCTGAGCCTGAGAGCAGGGGATTGGGACCCCCAAACAGGGAACAGGAGATCAGGACCCCTGTGAGACAGGGAGCAAGGAATGGTGAACAGGCCAGGACAGCCAGTGCCAGATCACAGGCTGAGTGCTCCTGCCAATGTCAACAAAATCATATGCATATTTTCATTTTTATCTATTTGACCTATTAACTAACTGCAAAATTTCTCAGTAATCCTCAGCAGATGAGCATCAGAGCAGACCTATGGTCCAGGCTAATCCCTTTACTATGAAGCAACACTATGGAAATCAAATACCAGCAGTAAGTCAAAAGATTAACAACAAGCTGGGAAATGCACAAATTAAATTGCATCCTCCCTCACTGCTCTGCCCCAGCCAATGGCTCCACTCCTGCTGTGGCCACTGCAGTCCCCCCAGCAGGAAAACAAGGCTAGAAATCACTTTATAAAAATGAGCCTCTATTTAATCCCTGATGCAGGCAGGAAGCAGAGCCTACACAGGATGAGCCCTTGTTCGTGCAGTTCCCCATCTCCACATGCCTTTGTCCTGGGGAGGGGGGAGAATGGTTCTGTGATTCTATGGATCTGGCTTTGCCAAGCGTACAGGGATCCAGATCTGGAGATAGAGAGGAAGGACATCGGGGGCTGGGGACTCCTGACTTTTCCTCCCAGCTCTGGATGGGAGTCAGGGAAGGGGCTTTGCTGGCAGCAAGATGGGAGCTAGGCACTGCTCTGTGGGGCACTGCCACCTCTGCTGTGGTCCCCAGGCTGGGCAGGGACACTATCCCAGGTTGCTGCAAGCCCTGTCCAACCTGGCCTTGGACACTTCCAGGGATGGGGCAGCCACAGCTTCTCTGGGCACCCTGTGCCATTGTCTCATCACCTTGTTCAGCACTGATTGCTCCAGGGCCAGAGGGAGCCAGGAGTTCTGCAGGGAGGGCTGTGCCAGAGCCTCTGGACAGGGTTGGAGTCTCCCAAGCAGGTGGCAGAGAGGGCCACTGTCCCTCATCCACACCAGGCACATGGTGGGATTCTTCAGGGTGTCCTGTGCAGGGTCAGGAGCTGGACTCGATGACCCTTGTTGGGTCCCTTCCAACTCAGGATATTCCATGATTCTATAATCCCCAGGGATCCCCCTGGGGCCCAGCAGGAGTCAGGCTGCCTGCCCTGACCCTCAGCAGTGGTTCCTGCCCTGACTCTGCTTTTACTGCACAGTAGCATCTGAATGAATATTTTATTCATTTCCCTTAAGAACATCTCCACAAATGCACATTTGAATAAAACATGAGGAAGTGTTTTTGGAAGAGCCATCTAATGCTTCCAACAGCCCCATCACAGCGTATTAACCAGAGCAAACACTGTGCTGTTGTATTTTTATCTTGGTGACTCTAATGGAGTCCCACGGTGTGCAAGGCAATGGGGAAGGTGCCCATGGCCCTGTGTCCCCATGTCCTGGCAGTGGGGCTGTGGCTGCTGTCAGCTTGTGCCCCAAGTGCTGGGATGGGGCGGCGTGTCTGGATGCTGGAGCCACTTGCTTCACACCCCCAAAACAGGGATATATCTACTTAGAAACACGTCAGAGGGGAAAAAAAGGAGTTTCTTAGTGAAAGATGTTGGCAAAGTAGAAAAATCCTGACCCACGTGCTCATGTCCAAACACACCCACACGCAAGTGCCAGCACAGCCACCTGCCACCTGTGTGAATCCCATTAGCTGGATGAGATGGACTCTGCTTCTCATAAGCCAATTCTTGGTTTCTGCATTCCTAAACATAGCATGGGAGCTGCACAGGGATGTTTTTCCATAGGTGAGGTGATTCAAGCAAAAATCTTGCTGCTTCTGAAAAAGACAAATGTTTTTTCTTGTTTGAATTCATTGAAAATCAGCAATACAGCAAATGAGCAGAGGGGCAAGTAGAGCAATGGCAGGAGGATGGAGGAGGCAGAGGTTACAGGGAATGGGAGCCAATTAAGCCCGGGAGAAAGAAATTTAATGACAGTGAAATAAAACGTTCTTCCAGCCCTAAACTGGGCTGTTCAACTCATCAGTGCAAGAGGCCACTGACAGCAGGTTCCCAGTGAGATGATGTAGGAGAAACACTGGCAGAAGTCACAAGGGTGGCACTACTTGGGGCAGCAAAGCACCAGGGAAAGGGAACCAGCTTTGGGGGAAGGGAACAGACCGGGTCTGGCCCAAATGCACCACGGCTGGGCAAGGGAAAGGGCACCAAGGACTTGACCCTTGGAGGCATCACTTTCTCCCACAGTGACACACAGCTCCCCATCCAGGTGAGCAGCCCTGGCTCGGATGAGGGGAGGTCCCCACCAGCAGCATCCCTTGGAAAACTGCTGCTCTGGAATGGCTTGGCATCACTGCCGACAGGTAGCACTGATTTATAAAGCAGAAATAAATGAGGCTGCCCTGCAATTTCACCTAATTTTGTCTCCCATTTCAATTTGCCATCTTTCAGCATAATGCCGGGTGGTTAATTATGTTTCCATCTTATTTCTCTGATAATACCCCCCCTTGTACTGCACATCGTGGCTGTTCAAAGGGTTTCATTTTACCTTTCATTTCACCTCCTAGCACAGCTCTAAATTTAGTCAGCTTGTAATTTTGGGGTATTTTATACATTATGCCTTTATTATTGTGAAGTAAAATGGAATCCTTGTCTTTTAATTCGCTCTCTAATAATTCTCCACCAAACCTTAATACAAAAGGCTTTTTTTTTTCCTGAAGACTAATTGAATGGGGTGTAATTATAATACCCAGGGAGATGATATTGAAAGTACGTTAACTGTGACAGTTTCCTCTGACTAATCACCCCTTGGGCGACTTCAAATCGTGTCTGTGCAAGCTCTCCATCAGCTCCTGCACAGATGTGCCAAGCTAGAGCTTGGCACAAGACTTCCCCCCCCAAGATGGGGATTTGGGCAGGGTGTATCCAGGATTCTGGGCTGGGATCTAGGCTGCTGGTGCAGCCACAGGGACTGTTCTGTCCTTCAGGGACCAGCAGTGTGTCCCACATGGAGAAAAGGGATGTCTGAGGTAGCTGGGGACCATATGGGTGGCACTGTCCCACTGAGGGAGCAAGACAGGGCATCAGGCAAAGTCCTTTCCACAGTGCAGGGATGTTCCCATCTCCATCACCCTCTTCCTTGGAGGAATGTTCTGCCTGTTTGGCCAAAGGAAAGCATTGAAAATACAGAGTGTGGAAGAGATGAGGGCAGGACCTTCCTTCCCTGGCTGCTCAGGAGTCAGAGTCCTGCAGGCTGCAGCACTTTCCTTCAAAATGCATTTACCTGCCAGGAGGGGAGCAGTGATTTTCCTTATTTGTGTACTCTGATGGTGTGATAGCAGCCAGGTCAGCACTCAGCAGAGACACCAAGGGGCTATTTCCTCACTAAACTGTGCATCGCAGTAAGTGAAAAATAAGCATTGAGGGTGGCTATTATGCAGACAATAAAATGTTTTTATATCAATGTAGGTGTCAAGCTCAACACTTGCACAGAGTGGATCCTTCACATTATGAGCCAACTATGAAAATGCTCAGCCAAGCAGGGATGCTCCCACCTGCAGCCTGGTGTTTGCTACTGGAAATAACAGTTTTCCACTCTGCATTCGACAGCCTGGGTTCTCAGAGGGGACAGGACTGCATGTGGGTATCTTACAAACACAGTCTGTGGTGACATCTGGGGGGACATGGCAGTGCAGCAGTGGGGGCTGCCACACAAAGGAGAAGGGACAGTGCAAGGGAAGCTCCCAGCAAACTGTCCTGAAGAAATTAATGCACTTTTCTTTAGAGTCACTGAGAGCTAATCAGCCTTTGCTGGCCACAACAGGCTTTCAGCTCTCCTCCAGAGCCACCACTGCATGAGCTGGTTGGGATCAACGTGCCCAGAGGGGAGCCCTCAGCTTGTCCATCTCAGATCTAGTTGGCATGAGAGACACTCCCAGAACCTCCCTTCACTGCTGAGTGAAAAGACCCTTTGCAGAGATTAAAATGAATTTATTATTTCACAGTCTGATATTTACATCACATCTGGAGCAGGTATTACATACCCCGTTACAAAAACACCTCAACCAAGAGTCCTGCTGGTGGCAGCAGGGACAGGAGGCTGCTCACACACCAGTGACCCAGCAGAGCCATGGCCCCCACGACATCTCCAGCCCCTCCTGAGCCAGCATGTCCTTGCACGGGTCACAGAGCAGGGATGGAGGTGTTGGCCCAAACCCCACAGCCCCGGGGTTCCCAGCCCCACTGACATCCAGGGCACAGAGCTCCTCTCCTCCTCGAGCTGCTGCACCACACAACTGGTGTGTCCTGGAGAAGGGCACGAGCTCAGGGCCAGGAGACGGTACATTTTTCTTTATTTTGGATTAATGCAACAAAACCTGGCTCAGTCTGGGGCCCTTGTTGGGCATCTGTTCAGGCACCCCAGACCCACAGACAGAGAAGGCTCCCCTGCACACGCCTCCGAAATTCGATTGCAAACACAAGCAGAAACTCGGTGCCTGGGACTTGCATGGTGGAAAACATTAAATTTGCAGCCTGATTAATGCAATTACCGAGGAAAGAGAAACCAGCAGCATGCGCCATGGAGACATCTCACCTTCCCCGGAGGTGACAGGGTGTCAGACACCCCCTGACCACACTGCCACATCTGCCACCCACAGTCACAGCAGGCAGGTGGTGGGGCAGGGAAAGCCCAGTGCTCCGAGGGCAGAGCAGCCCCCAGTGACTTGGGATCAGACTGGGCCAGGAGCTGGGAGCCACATGGAGGCTCAACCAACCATTTACTTCCCAATTTCTGACAGTAACTTGGACTCAGCATCTCGGGAGATGGGGAAAGGCGACTCACAGCAATGATTTCAGCTATTCAGAATAAAGCCCATTCTGGGGGCTCGCTGCCTGTCTGTCTCTGTATTGTCAACAGCTCTTACATGGTTGGAGTAATTTATTTAATAGGTTTGGAAAATGAGCCCATTTCTTGGTTGCTGAACATGTCCACAGAGGAGGGGACTGTGGAGTGACAGGAGTGTGGCAGCTGTGCTGGGGTCCCTGCCTGCAGCCTCCAGGGAAGCTGGGGCTCAGTGGATGCTCTGATCCAGTGGTACCTGTCACGGTCCTGCTGGCAGGCACAGGATGGCAGCTCTGGAGCATCCCATGTCCGCAGGCACTGGGCCACATCCTGCTGCTCACAGGAGCACCAGGACCACGCTGAGGCTGGTCAGGCCCTGCTGTGCTGTACAGAGGCTATCGAGTGACCTGTGGAGAGGAGGAGAAGTCATCCAATGCATCCAGCTGATTCCCCAATTATCAGTAAACAGCCTTAAGAGATGAAAATGAGATTTGCTATTTACACTCATTAAATGGGGTGGCTGTTCCAAGTGCCACCTTATGGATTGTTTGTGTGTCCCATGCTCTGGCTGCAGCTCCCACTGGGGTCTGTCTGCAGAGGGGATGGTGTGGTGCAAATCAAGCCCCTTGGCACCAGTACAAAGTCACTAAAGTCACCCAAAGTCCTTTTGAAAATACAGGTCTGTGTTTCCAAACTGCTGCCTCCCTAAGGGAGGGCATGGAACCCAAAAGGTGTGCTGAGAGTATGGCCATGGAGGGGTCTGCTGGGTGAGGGAGGAGAGCAGAAGATCCAGATGGGAATGGTCCCAGCAAGAGCCCAGGAAAGCCAGGCCAGAGCAGAGGCTTTGGGCTAAGTTAATAGCTGGGGGAAACCAACCAAAACACAGTAAAATGGGAAAAAGACAACAAACTGAATGTAGTGCTGCAGTTACTGGTCAGTGATGGACACCCAGGGCTGGAGAAACCTTCTTGGATGTCCATAAAAACACTTGAGCATGAAAGTGCTTTCTGTGCACAAAAATAATAGCACTAATGAAAAAAATCCCAACATTGCTTAATACGATAATTTTATGGCAGGGGATGTAGGGTGAGGAAAACGAAAGCATAAGGAATAATTACACTCAACAGTATGAACAATGATTACAAAATTATGCAACTGATTAACCATGGCATATATGTAATTACTAATGAGTTTGATAAAATTTTAATTACACCTTGTTCTTTGGGGCATTCAGCAAGCCATGAAAATAATAATCATGTAGTGCTCTGTCACAGATGATTGCCTCAGACGAGGAGTGGGGACAGATTCAGGGTTGTGCCATTGGGATGGGATGAGCAACCTGCTGCCCAGGAGCAGAGGGAGGTGCTGGGGAGAGACCAGGACACCCTGACAGCTCTGGGATGGTAGAGACACCCCCAGTATATCTGCTCAGGGGCTGAGTCACCCAAAATCCTCCTCATCGAGCCTCCCAGCAGGAATTATCAATTGGCAAAGCTCTGGGACCCACTCAGGGTTGTGACAGACCTGCCAGCCCCTCCAGCACTGGTGACAACTGCACAGCCCAGCCCCTCTTCTCTGCTTTGGCACGTCCACATCAATCAGTGCACACCCTGCAGGAGCCAGAACTCTCCCCTTCCCCAGAGAACTCTCTCAGGATGCTCTCCCGAGGTCTCCTTGCCCCAGGCTGGGGAAGGCACAGCCAGGCTCCCCCCATCACCTGCCAGGGACGTACCTTGGTCGTCTTCACTTTGTTGCCGCTGCTGCAGCTCCAGCCCGAGAGGTCAGGCAGCACCTTGCACTCCTCCCCGTCCAGGCACGGCTCCATCTGGCACCACCACTTCTGCAGCACGATGGAGGCTGGGAGAGAGGAGGGATCAGGGGCTGGGCTGTGGCACAGGGCGGGGGGGACCAGCCCTGCCCACCTCTGGGTGACAGCAGGAGGTGCAGCCCCTCTGTCCAGCACAGCTCGGGTGGAGGAGCCCTAGACAGGGAGGTGTTTGTCACCTGCCTGTCTTCCCTGCCCCAACTGCTCCATCTGCCTCTGGAACAGCCTGTTTTCTCTCTCTGCCCCAGATAAAAAGCCCAACACCAGCCCTGTCCTCACTCCCAGTGAGATCAGGGAGAGCAGTGCTGGTCAAAAAGTCACTTTGGGCTCCACTTACAGAGCAAAGGGACTCTCTCCTGCCACCCTCATCTGTTAGGCTCTTGTGATTCGTGCCTCCAACCAGAGTGGGTTCCCCTAGATTTGGTAACGATGACACCTGAGCTGTTGGGGACAATGAGAGCCTTCCCTGTCAACTCATCCTGGCATTTCTTGGTGTTGCACACAAGTGCACTCACAGGGCACCGGCTGCCAAGTGAATCAATACCAGGGGCTGCCACTGCTCCTGGTGGCTCTTTGGTGATGGCACGTGATAGCATTCAATAAAACATACACAGTCTGAGCTTTGCTTAGTGCTCCTCACAGGTGATGGTGCTGCACAGCTGGAGTCACAGCTGAATTCTGGCTGTGGCAGCACAGAGAGGAGATGTGCAGGGATTGATGCTGCAGTGCCTGGTCCCAGTGCAGCAATGCTGGAGCACCATAACCCCCCCACAGTAACAGCCTGGGGCTGCACCGAGTGGGGTAACACAGCCACACCAACAGACAGTGTCTCCAAAATTCTCCCTCTTCCCCACTGCTCTTCTGAAGGATCCCTGGGCAGGTCTCCTCTGTTAATCCCAGCAGCACAGAAGCTCCACACCAGCCTGACAGTCTAGGAGGATGCAGCGGGGTTTTGGCCATGGGTTACTCACCATCCACGCAGGAGGGAGCTGCCCGTGTTGTCCCTGCCACCTGCCCCGGGAAGCAGGAGCATTTCACTGTCTGCGAGCGCTCCTCAATCTTGTTCTTATTGCAGCACCGGTGAGCTGCGATGACTTCACACGTGCCAGGCTCTACATGCACTGAGGGAGGAGAAATAGCCACTGTCAGGCCACAGAGCCCCCAGGCCACCTCCTGCCCACCACCCTGGGCAGCGCTGCCAGTGTGTGCCATGACCAGTGGAGAGACCAATGTGGGCAGTGCTGTCCCAGCCTCTGGAATCATCCCCGGGCTGCTGGTGACATACAATGGCACAGCATCTCCCCAGTTCACCCCTAGGGAAGAGCACTGGCCCTGCTTCAGACCTCCTGCCTCTGAGCTCTCACTCCCAACAGCCCTCACAGCCATCCTACCCACCAAAATTCATCCCCTCTCGCCATGGCCAAGGTAAGAGCTTTGTTGAAACTAATGAGCACATTAGTTCACTGCAGCTGATAATGAGATGCACTTTGCTACAAGAAGGGATGGTGTGTTGTGCTGCTTTTGGCGTCAAGCAGAGCATCACCACCTCTGACTCCTCAGCTAAAACCAGTGCCTCCCTCTCACCATCACCCACCATCCTCTGGCTGGAGAAAGAAAGATCAGGATGGTGTTTCCACCCTGCAGTGACAGAGAAATGTCATGGTGTTCATCAGCAATCCAGGCTGCTCTGCTGCTCCCCCTCCCACTGCCATTAAAATATTAAGAAAGAAAGAAAGAAAACTACTGATTTGGCTGATCACCTCTGGGATCTGGGTTTAGAGCTGGTCAGCATCACAAATCAATGCCTTGGCTGGGTAATGGCCCACACAGGCACAATGCAAATCAGCCAAACAGGGCTGGAGAGACTTCATTCCCATGACCCCAGAAATCTCTGCTTAATGAGCACTGGAGGAGCAGTGCAGAGCCGGGCACAGACATCCCCTGGGTCACTGGGAACAAGCTTTTATTCCACAGCAAGCAGAAGCCAGGCTGGGTGGAGGACAGGGAAGCTGCATTCCTGCAGTGTGGCATCCCAAAATCCATGGAGGTGAGCAGGCATCAGGGTGTCAGACCTGGCTGTTCCACACCCTCAGGGCACCTTCCACATGCTGGAGTGCAGGCATGAGCCGCCAGGAGCAGCCACTGGAGGAAAGGCTTGGAAAGAGGTGCAGACAGGACAGACAGGACTGTGGGGAGTGGAGTGTCCTGTTGCTCATGCTGCTGGCACAGGTACTCTCGAGCACAAGCCCACATACAGCCCTCTCCCAGCACATGTGGCTCTGGAAGTCACTCTGACCCACCCTGGGTTTGCCAGCCTCAGCTTGTCCGTCCAGCCTCAGCTCCCAGCTCTGCTTCAACCCTGGCCACTGCTGGAGGGTCCTGCTGGGGGTCACATCCACCCCCAGCCACACAAAGTGAGGGGGACGAGGGACAGCTGACCTGTGTCACAGCAGTGCCCCTGTGGGTGCCCATCATGTCCCTGCACTCACCAGCAAACACCGCCCAGCTTCCAGGAGCTTTTGGAATGCAGCCACTTCACCTCTCCAAGGAAGGCTGAGGGAAATGGGATCTCTCCCCTGGCGCCAAGGGAAACTCCTTTGCCTCAAACCCATTTTTTTCACATCCCTGCTGAGAAATGCTGGTCCAAGTGCAACATCCTGGCTCGCATCAGTCAGGCATGGCTGTGCCAGTTTACAGCCAAACCATTCCTTGCCCTTCTCCTGTTCCCACAGTGTCCAAGTGCCAGCCATGAGACAAAGGGCAGGATGTGAGGAGCTTCCCCAGGACACGCTCCTGTGCCCTGCACCCACCAGCACATGAGCAGGACAGGCCACACAATCACCACAGCTTTAATTTACTTTATTTATTGTTATTTCATGGTCATTTTCTTTTAATGAACCATCACTTTCATTTATGCCCATAATAATTACACAATTATCTATCCTGGAATATTTTGTAATAGCATCTCTGGCCATAAATTTTATCTTCCCTTTGAAATGCCATAACAATTCAGCTTTAATAATAAATTCCATTTTTTTTGTATGCAGAAATGGTAGACTTCAGTGAAAGTGAGAAGGAAAGCAACTCATTACAGGACAAATGCGACTGTTTTGCTCTGGTTTTATGCTTCATGGGATTTTCCAAATAATCTGAGGAGGAAGGAGAGATCCTTGGCTTTGGCTGCCAATTCTGAGCCTGCATTCCCACCACGCTGTGGTCCAGGACCATGAGGAGTCCCTCTCTCACCCTGTGCCCTCACCAGGGGATTTTATACCCTCCAACCTCAGCGCTCACACAGTTTTGGTTTTGACTCGTTTTTAGAAAAGCTTCATTAGCAAAGCTCTTCCCAGGAGGGCTGCCCAGGCAACCCCTCTGCTCCCTCACACTCCTGCTCTCCGGCTGCTCATTTTCAGCTAATTTCAAAAGGTTCAGCCGAGGGAGAGCCAGGCAGAACTGAGAAATCGCTCATTACAGCCATGCAATAGGAGTTTGCTAACGTGCCAAGGCCCTTTTAATTTGCTCAAAAAGGTGCAGCTCAGAGATAAAGAGAAATTTTCCTCTCCTCTGCCTTACTGCAGCTGGCTGAGCACGGGGCACTGCTGTGCCAGACCCGCAGCCTCTGCCTGGGAGGTTGGAAGGGCACAGAGCACCCTGTGTGGGGCAGGTACCCCATTGCCCTGGCACAGCCCCACAGCCCCCTTGGGGCACACACGGCCCCACAGCAAGAGCTGGGGAATGGCAGAGCTGGGGGTGCAGCAAGCAGCCCCAGGACCCATCCCTCCATCTCTCAGGCCATGAAATAGTTCTATTTGCCTAAAGATCTTGAAATTGTAGAATCTTAGAATGGTTTGGGTTGGAAGGGACTTTAAAAAAAAGATTACTCAGTTCTACCCTCTACCATGGGCAGGGACACCTTCCACTATCCCAGGATGCTCCAAGCCCTGTCCAGCCTGGCCTTGGACACTTCCAGGGATGGGGCAGCCACAGCTTCTCTGGGCACCCTGTGCCAGGGCCTCACCCTCATAGCCAAGAATTTCTTCCTAATATCTAATCTAAACTTACTCTCTGTCAGTTTAAAACCACTGTCCCACTGTATTGTCTTGTGAGCATCTGACATCCTGCCCTGGGACACAATGACACTGGAAATTTGCCCCTGCCCAAACCCCTCCAGACAACAGCCCCAGCAGCAGGGCACAGTGCACCTCCTTCCCAGGAGATGGCATTTGAGCAGGGGTGACATCCCCATGGGAAGAGCCATCCCACCTGGCATAAAGCCCCTCAGCTCCTACACACCAGGTTCACACCCCTGGCATCCACCACCACGGACCCCAACTGCCAAGTGGGCTCAGGAATTCGGGGAGTTGTAACTGGATTCAAACAAATCCCTCTGCCTCAGATATTTAATTCCCAGGATGGCAGCAAGAGACGGTGCTGTTTCCTCACTGCAGAGGGGATGAGCAGCCCTGTGCTGAGGGACTCTGGCAGGAGAGCAGTGCTGAGGGGTTTCCTGCCATGCTGGGCTTTCATGTCCCACGCCTGGGAAGCACAAGCAGAGGGGCTGAGCCCACGTGCAGCGCAAGCCATGGGCTCCAGAGCTCCCTGCAGCTGCTGCTCCTTTTGCTGAGCAGCAGGAAGCTTGGAACAAAATGCAGATCAGATGGATGGTGTGTTTAATACCGACAGCAGGAAACCCCCAGAGAGCCTGGGATAAGTTCCAGAGCTTCTGGCACACTTCTCTCTCCCATTTAACTGGTATTTCCCCACTGGAACTCTTTTTAAAAAAATCCGCCTTATCTCATGGAACCATAAAAGAATTGCACAAGGCTTTTGAATCCTGCATGCAAAAATAAAATAACAACCCTGTCCTGCTCTGGCTGACCTTTAAGTGAGAGGCAGAACATAGGTTTTTATGGCATAACCTGAAATGACACATTTTGAGTGTCACAGGCAGTGTGGGCACAGCTCCACATGTTCAGTGTAAAATACTGCTCTGCTTTCTGGTGGAGAGCTGTAAAATAAAGAGAAGTTGGATGCATATAAGTGCCAGGCAATTCCCAAAACCCTGTGTCAAAGCCTTTCCTCCTGGCAGTGTTCAAGGCCAGGTTGGATGGGGCTTGGAGCAACCTGGGATAGTGGAAGGTGTCCCTGACCATGGCAGGGGGTGGAAATGAGATGATATTCAAGGTCCCTTCCAACCCAAACCATTCCATGATACGGTTCTCCTGGGCACTGAGATGCTGTTAAAGGGGTCTGGGCATCCCAAGGAGGGCTGAGCAGCAGAGAGAGGCAGGACACAAAGGGAGGCAGATGATCCTGTCCCCAGTGGGCTCTGCTCAAAGGTTGCACAGCCCCGGGGGCACCAGGAATGGAGCAGATCATGGGCAGACAAGGGCACCCAGTGGTGTGAGTGATCTGTGCTCTGTGCCCTGCAACAACTCTACTACTAATATTCACTAAATAATTAAAGTCTTAAAATCACTACTGCCTTAGATGCATGTATTATTTAAGGGAGGTTTGGAGAGAAGCAGCCTTGTTTTTATCACTCATTATCACTGCATTTCTGTTGGGATTTTTTACTCTTGTCACCTCAAGACTCCACATCACTGTCCCCCTTCATCGCATGTGTGTGTGTGCACATCCATGAACTGCTTGTGCAAATCCCATCACTTGACACTTGCAAGCAGAAACCCAAACTCCTGGGCTGTGTTGAGCACAGCTGAGAGTGTTCTGACATTGTGTGACAAGGAAGCTGCATGGACATCCCAACACACAACAACCCTTTCTCTTGGTGCTGAGTGATGGTCCCACAACCAGCTCGATTCCTGCCTCATCTAGAGCAGGTGGATTAGGACAATATTCCACCCTGATGTAAAGGTTTCATGGGACAGGGGAACAAATGCTTCTCCAAGTAAAGCACCTCACAAATAAACACCACAGAGCTGCTGCCTTCACTCTGAGCAGCAACACAGTGACCAGTAAATCTCTCTCACAACATAATCAGAAATTTGTGCTCTTCTTTCATCCAGAAAACCTCATTTCCCAAAAGCTGACTAAATGCTCCAGGTTGAGTGATGAACATGGATAAAGGCTAAGACAGCACTTTGATTATCAGTTCTAGAGGATTTAGTAGAAGGTGCTGGGGCTGCCTTTGTGGGAGCTGGATCCAGACATTCCAGCTTTGTTCATCATGGAGGCCTCATCACGTTACACAGGAGATTAAACTGCTGGTGAATCATTCTTCACTGAGGAGTCCCCTATTCCGTTTGCAAATGACTGTGCTTGATTCATATGGCCCTTTAAATCCTACCACCTCCCCCAGGAAGCACTGCTCTGCTTGGACACAGCAGCATCCCCATGTGCTGGGTGGGCACAAGGGATCTCAAGCTCATGGTGTGATTTTGGGGTTGTCCTGTGCAGGGCCAGGAGTTGGAGTCAATGATTCTTGTGGGTCTCTTCTAACTCAAGATGTTCTATGATTCTATGGTCAGACCTTACTGCCACAGCCAAATGTGTCTCTGGATGGCAAACAGAGGGTCTGCACATGGGTTGTCTGCTCAAGAAATGCATAAGATTGGGGGATCTGAAACCTTGTGGTCACAATTATTGCTGCTATTGCTCCTTTTTAGGTGGTTTTAGCTGTGAATGAAGTCCATGCTCTAATGGGCTGAAAGCTCTCCATGTGTGTCCATCAGCACCTCTGACTCTGGGGGTCTCAGGCATTGGTGACAGTTATCCCTGTTCAATTCCACACGGAAACACAACTGCAGCTTCCTTGGACACAAAAGTCACTGCCACTGAGAATGCAGCATTCTAAAAGTGTGTTTCAAACATAACCTTCACTGGAAACTACCCAAAATGAAGCAAAAGCACAGGGCAGAAAACAGGAAAAGCAAACCTGTGAACTCAGCAAGCAGAGCACGAATTCCTGGTCTGAGCCCATGGAAACACAACCCAGGAGAGAAGGCAGCTACAGAAAGTTCTTACAGTGCCAGGAAAGCTGAATGGGCAGAGAGAAACTGTGTTCACACAGACACAGAGTGAGGTCAAACTTTTAAGTGCTTGCTCCTGGCCTGCCCTCTTTCCTGTGGATTAGAATTTTCTTGAATAAAAAGTACAGGATTTGGTCCATTGTGGATATGTCCGTGTGAGCAAAAAATCCCCAACTCTCTGCCTGCTGGCACGTGAGGCCATGAGCCTGCTGTTCATGGGTGAGGGAGATTTATACATAATTCACACTCACCAGTACACTTGGTCATCTGCACTTCAAACCTCAGTGAGTTGCTGCTTTATTAATGCCAGGTCTGACTCCTTCCTAAAGAAGCAGCTCCCTGCAAATCAATCCTGTGGAGGAGTGAGACTCTCTGGCATTGGGATCAGGCAGGTTGGGTGAGCACCCAGCTGATGGCAGTGCCCATATCCCAGAGTCCTGAGACATCCCAGAAAAAAGTGAGTTTTGCCCAGGTTAGAATCACAAAATGGTTTGGGTTGGAAGGGACCTTAAAGCTCATCTCATTCCACTCCACTGCCACGGGCAGGGACACCTTCCACAATCCCAGGTTGCTCCAAGCGTATTCCAACGTGGCCTTGAACACTTCCAGGGCTGGGGCATGCAGGGTTAGGATGGGGGGAAGGCAGGTAGCTGCTGCCTGGCTGGGTGAGGGAGTCACTCTGGAAGATGTGTTTTGGTTTTAAGCAACGCGGATGGGGATTACAGGATTAGAACTGCTTTAACTGTGAGGCAAAAATGACAGAAATAGGACAGGGTTAGGTGTGGGGTCAGTCCGGGTTGCAATTTAACCCTTAAATGCCCTTTCCAAACAGAGGCACAAGAGGCAGACAGCAGGTGTCCCAGGATCACTCCATGCTCCAAGTGTTCAACTCTGCTGCCCAGCTCTGCCAGTAACACCAGTAATGCCAGTAAGACCAGCACCCACGTGTCCTCCAAGGAACCCACAGCTGGACCACCGGGTCCCCCCCAGCATGGGACATCAGCCTCTGCACCAGGCAGGATGGGCACAAAGGACTGAGTGTGACTTCTCAGCTGCTCCTCTTCTCCAAACACAAACGTCAACCACGGGTTCACATAACCCTCCCAAAAAAATCACATCCATGGCACAAAGCATCATTCCAACACACACACACAGAGGGGTAATCTCAAGTCCACAGCTTGGAATAACAAATGAACATCCCAGAGCCAAGGCGACGCTTTGCAGCAAGACTTTCAGTTCTACATCACTTTTTACTTGTTCTGTCTTTCAAGATGATTTTTGCAACCAGGGGGAAGAAAATTTGTATTTCTAACAAAAGCCTGAAGTAGAGAGTGTCCTTCACATAGCGAGTCAGGTTTGTGACTCTCATTGCAACTCAGATGGAAAAATTTACATCCACTGCTCACAGACCAAGAATTCCCTCAGTAATAAACTGAATACAATGATGTATCAGACGTAGCCATGGATCATTCTGTGTGTCTCAGATTTTGCTACAGACATGAAGAAATTCACTTTTAAGATCCTCAGACCAGCCAGACTCACCAAGCCACAGGTTTCAAATGCCCCATATTGAGTATTTACAAGTTCTAACTCCAAGGAGCAGCTTTACTGCCCTATGGCTACATGTTCCTGCCTGTCTCCAAGGGGCAGCCCAGGGAGTTTCCTGCACGTGCAGACACTCCAAATGCCAATTCCCAGCTGTCACCAGAGAGAAAACATCGGTGCCTCTGGGTGTTTGTTTGCTGGATTCTGCCCCACATCTTTGGCGTGCTCATCCTCACTGCCCAGACCCCAGAAACAGGGATGGACACCAAGGTCCTCAGGGCCATCAGCAACTTGTCCCCAGAGAGACAAGATCCATTCCTGGTGTGTGCCACAGCCCCAGACCACCTGCTCTCATGCCCCCACCCAGAAGCAGGGGACAGACCATCCCTGGGGACACCCAGCATCTCAGCCCCACACAACCCCTACCCCACACATCCCATGGAGACCCCAAGGTCCCACCAGTGTCACAAGGAGATTGCACAAGTGTGTGATGCACACAGAGAGGACGTCACTCCCCTACCTGAATGGCTTCTGTGATGATGGGTGGAGGCCAGTGTCAGTCGTCCCCACAGCGTGGTAAGGCAGAGAGTGAGCACGAAAACCCATTTGCTCAGGCTCTGTATGTCTCTCTCACTCATTCTACCAAAAAGAAGAAATGTGTGGAGAAAGAGGGGCTGAGGAGGGCTGGGAGGTGCAGTCCCACTCACTGTCACTGCTGCACGCAGCAGTGTGGCTGCTAAACATGTGGGGACTGGGGTGTCCTGGCTGCAGGGACACAGCCCTGGGAAAGGAAGGGATTCACCCACCACCCTCAGATGGGCTCGAGCTTCAGCAGCACCACAGGCCACTGCAGCAGGACAGAAAGAAATCCCACCAGCAGCACACAGATGAGAGATAAGTTACCTTTTACTGGGGATTCACGCTCACATCTGCGCATCTGCCAACCTCAGGCGGGTCAGGTCTTTGCAAGGGGCAGACATCAGCGCATCTGGAAGGAGAAAGAAGGACATGAACACTGATACCTGCTGTCAGTGTGAGCCATTGTGTCCCCCTCTTCAGCACACACCCCTAACACACTGAAACCTCTCGAGGAGCTCAGCCACAACCCTGCTCACCCCTTTGAACAGCAGGACCCATCCACTGCAGCAGAGCTGCTCCAGATTTTTACCGCTGAAAGCACAACATCAGCCCCTTTATAGTACGTTATTAACGCAGATGACAAATACTACACACAGCCCCAGTGTGTGGGAAGAGCCGGAGTAAATCGGCAGCGAGTCATTCCAGGGTTCGCCTTTTCTGTGCGCGGTTACACGCTGTCATCGCCCTCATGTCCCCGAGGTCCCTTGCAGTGATGCCCAGGGTTTGGCACTTGCAAACCACTTGCTGACAAGAGAGATGGATGGACTGATCATGCTGGATCTCCTGGGGCCAGCAGTGCACAGGGATCCAAGGAATGCAGCAGCCAATGCCCGGCTGGACACACAGAGCCCGCGGCAGCACCAGGACCTGCAGCCCAGCGCTCTCCCAGCACGTCACCTTCTTCTGGGGCTGCTCCTCCCCTCAGCACAGCTGCCCAGTTCATGCAGCCACATGCTCAAAACTGTACCTGCTGCCTCTGGATACACCAATAACCTCTCTTGGCACCTTCATGCACACTGAGGCACCACGCTGGCACCTCCTCCCACACCCCACAGAGGACGTGCTGGGAAGGAGCCGAGTTTTACATCATCTGGAGCCCTTAGGGAAAAATGTAAATCCACAAAGAGTTGGTATTTTACTGTTGACTGCTTTAAATATGTTTTCTGCACTATTTACAGCCACAGCCCTGCAGGTGAGAACAGCTCCAGGGCTCCACAGGCAGCAGCACTGACAGTGATGTCACTGCTTGGCATCTGCGAAGTGACGTGGTGACCTCCCAGCCTCAGTTATCACCTGCTGGGGTCTAACCACGTCCAGATCCCATAAAACTTTAGTGTTGGATCATAACTTACTAACAACAGGCCATGAAGACAAGTGGTGATGATGCTGAGGTTGGGAAGAGCTGCCAGGACCAGCAGTGGGTGTCTGGGGTACCCCTGCCCTGTGCCAACCTCGCACCCTCGATCCCCTCCATGGGCAGCACAGGATTCCAGCAGTGCAGGAGACAAACTGAGGGAATAAATCTTCATTTTTCAACCATCTTCTAAATTTCTATCCGCTCTGGACCATGAGACAGTGAAACAGTCTCCTCTAATGAAGAGACAGAACACAAAACACTGACATTTTTAATCAAAACAAAGTGATTTGAGGTGGTAAAAAGGGCATTTCTTGTTTTGAAGCATTTCAAAATGAAATGTCCTGTTTTAAACTGACATTTCAAAATGAAAAATGCTTCATTCCAAATTGCTGATTTAAAGTGATATTTTCCACTTTGATTCTCCCATCTGGAAAAAAACAATCAGAAATGTCATCAAAAATGCTGACATTTGCCCAGGAAAAAAAAAAGAAAGAAAGATATCTTAACAAAAACACATATTTTATGCAAAAAAATAATTTAGGGGTAAGGAAATGCTTCTAATTAATGCTGTGAGGTGGTGGGCTTGGCCAGGAAAAGACTGAAGAGTGGCTGGGTGCATCCTTCTCACTGTCCTGACTCCATCCCTGCCCACTTGGTGATGAGGGATTGATTCTGCTCCAGCCCCTCCATTGCCAGAATGAACCCAGGACGGCTCAATGTGCAAGAAAACCATCACTCCTTGAGGTGATGTGATGAGACTGTGATACTACCTGGTGTAAACCTGTATTTAGGTGATCTCTGGTGCTCCAGTAGAATCTGCTCTGTAAGAGGCTTCTCAGAGGGTGATGCTACAACAGCCAGCACTGTCGGAGTCCCTTTGGAGATGCGACAGCCCACTGTGTAAATATTGATGCCAGCTTAAAGCCTGCACTGTTTGCTCAGTGACAGAGTAAACAGCTCTCCCAGAGCTGCTCAGCCCTTCATGTGAATCCAGAGGCAGCCACAGCCCCTCATCCAGCCGAGAGCAGGGTGAGTGTCCCCCCACCTCTGGGCACCCCCTCCAGCCATGCTGGACCAGGGAGGAGCTGTGCGCCAGCTGGGACACGCACACAGCTGTCCTGCCCCACCACGGGGCACATCTGGCAGCCCAGATGTGAAGGCAGCAGACACAATGCCATTGTCAGCCTCTGCGTTTTTTGTGGCAGTGAGTCTCCAACACCAACAAACATCCCGTGTGCCTTTCAGTGGAGGTTCACATCAAAAGCTCCTGGTCTCCTGGATGCTGTTCCAGCTTCGACTCCAGCTTCCCATTCACGCAGGAAGCACAGCCCAGCTCCCAGGCACGTGCTCTTGAGCCCATTTGGAGAAGCCTGTCCACAACTCCTGCCCATGGGACCCTCCAGGCCATGTGAGGTCTCCAGGGAAACCTCTCAGCTGAACCAAAAACCAAGCGCCTCCTCGGCTCCTCCATCCCACACAGGACAGGGACACTCTCCCAGTGCAAACTATATTTAGCTCAGAAAGGTGTAGCTGTTTGCTATAGCCAAGGAAGCATAAATAAACCATGTTATCAATAATGCAGCCTGCACTGTCCACACCACGCTCCAAAGGGAAGGAGCGGAAGGAGTGGCGCCAGTGGCTGGGAGAGCACAGGGGGTTCAGGGGAACACAAGGCTGAGAGGTGCCATCCCAGTGCTCCACCCCAGCACAGGCACTCAGGGCTCCCACTCAAGCCCAAACTCCTGTCAGAAAACACAGCTCCACAGAAATTGCTATTTTGACAGTTATCAACCTCCAGCGTCGTGAGATTCCAACTACAAATGTTTGGTCTGACTTGAAATTTTTCAGCCTGGAATGTCAGTTTGAAATGAAGAGTGGTGTTCTGGCACGTCAAAGCACTTAATTTTGATTGAAAATACCAGTACTCTCCGTTCTGTTATGTTCCGTTTGGAATTTTGTGGAATTGTTCATTGAGATTTTTTACATGCTTTTGCCCTTCGGGTCTGAGCTGTGACCTGAAGCAACTGCCAGGTGTCTAAATCTTTCAGATCAATCTCAGCCACCACCAGTGTGGCAAGAGATGATGGTGCCTCTGTGTGAGCCAATGTTCCTCCCCATGGGCATATGTGGGCATGGGCCATCACCCATATTGGAGCCACACAGAGGTCCCCCAGCACAGAGACACCCCGGGAGCATCTCTGTGCTGTCCTCCCAGACCCTGACCACTCCACCTGTGACAGCACCTATGGAATTTTCCCTCATCCTTCATTAAAGCCATGTGGAACTGCAACCCTTCAGCCAGGACTGCTCTGTCCACAGTCTGGAGCACAGCCCAGCACCCCACAGTGCTAATGAGGGACTCTGTCATGCCAAATTATGCTCTAAGTCCTGCCAGTCTGGAGCATTGTTTGCAAAGGTCTGTGTGAGCTGGATAATTAGAGTTAGCAGAATTCCACCCAGAAAGGAGGAAGAGAGAGGTGGGGGAGGTTGGCACACTGGCTGGTTTCTGTGCTGAGTGACACGAACCCTCCTTGCTGCAGCTCCAACACTGTCAACCTCTGTGCACCTCTGGCCCTAAAGTCCTGCCCGTTTTCCGAGAGCTATTTCCATACTCCTGCTGTTTCAGCATTTCTTGGAACTTGGGCACCTTCGTTTGATGCTTTGACCCAACTAAACACAACCTGAAGGTCGACAGTGCCAGGCAGCTCCACACTCCAGTCACAGAGTAGGAAGGAAAACCCGGCCAGAGCCCACGGGCACAGAAATCCTCCCATGCTTTTGGGGATGTTACACTGCCCATTGGAAGGGGCAATTTTATTTTAATATTTCCCTGAAGCAAAAAGATTGTTTTATCAAATGTCCCACTGGGAGGGACATGGGGACAGGCTGCACACCTGAGTGCATCCCTGTCCATACCTGGAAAACCTGAGGACAGCAGTGGCTGATCCTCTTTGCACCAGAGTAGGGCTGGACCCCCAGAGCCTGTTCTGTGTCTGCAGGTGCTGTCCAAGGGAAGGTGCCCTTCCCTCGCTTCCAAGCACAGATCCATGGGCTGCACAACAGCCAGGACAGTGGTGTGGAGAGGCTGCCGAGTCTCCGGAGGAGCTGATGTCTCCTTGGAAGATCCTGACAAGCAAGGAGACTCGTGGGAAGGCATGGCAAAGGCTCTGGTATGGACAGCAGCCTGGCTAAATCCCTGCTCTCTCTGCAGCATTGAGGATGCTCCATTAGAGGCAAAGCTGTGAAGTTGGAGCTCTCGTGGCCACAGAGCTGAGAGAGCATCCAGGGAGCTGGATGAACCTTTGGAGCTGTACTCATGGGAGCTTCACACAGGATCTCCCACACTCTCCCACGCTCTGAGCTGCCCTGAAGGCTGCACTGCTCCTCCCCGAAAAGAAGCCCCCAGAGGGGGAGCCTGGCCATCCCAGAGCTCCAGATTAAGTGCAGTCCTTTTGCACACTTCATTTTAGCTCTTACTCAGGTCACATTTACAGCAGTTCAACCCCACAGATGTGCTTGTGAGGGCAGCATGAAGCATGTGCCCTCAGACCAGGCAAAGATGTGGCAGAGGAGCACAAAGATATGCAAAAGACTCCTTCCCCCGAGCGTGCTTTCTTGTCCTCTTCTCTATGCTGATTTATTTCCAGCTTCTTGCTCATTCCTCCAGCGTCTGCAGCATTTCCTTACCAGCCAAGGTAAGTGAGAGAGTTTTTAGTTCCATTCAACATGGGCCTGTTCCTGCTCCCTAACTTGGTGGATCCCACCACCCCACTGTCACTTTGAAGGTCAGCTCTGCTGACAACCCAAACCTCAGCCTCATCCAATGTCAGGACTATATCCCCAGAGATGCAACATCTCACCTGTGCAGGCTCACTGCTGGGCTGTGGGTGCCCCAGCACAGATGAGCTCTCCCAGTGCAAGAGCACCCACACACTGAACAGCCCCCCAAGCCTCAGACTGCAGCAAAAGGGATGGCTAACGGGCAGGAGGAGGAGACTCCTGCTTCCTTGCCTGGCACCACAGCATGGACCAACTCATGCCCCACTCCAGAATGGGACTGGCACCACTCCCACTCTCCTCTGCACCACCAAGCCTCCACTCGTGGGTGAAGGGGACACCTGGCCTGTGCCCACGCTGTGCCTCTCGAGACACCCCACGAGGCAGCTGCACCACAGCGTCCCTTTCCCCACTCCAGCCTGGCACTGTATAGAGGGTAAATCCATCCCGGCTGGAGGTGCTACCGCAGAGAGGAAAGAAGCAGAGGAAGATGGAAGCTCCCATTCCATCCTGTCCCGCCCGAGGCTTTGGCCAGGGACAGCTTGCACTGAAGGCAGCAGTGGTTGGGATTCATGGCCCCTTCCAGGGTGAAGGAGCATCTTTGGCTGCAGAACCTGGCAGGTCGCTCCAGCGTTGTTTTGCCTCTCGAGAGAACAGCGATTGTCTTTGCAGGGCGGGCAGAACCGTTTCACCGGGGGCAAACAGCCCCCCTGGCCAGAGCCCACCTCCGGAGCTGGTGGCCGCACCGGGCCCCGCCGGGTCTGAGCCTCTTCCGCGGCACAGCCCCCGCGGCGGGGCGGGCAGGGACCGGGTGTGCCGCTGCTGCCGGAGTCACCCGTAACGAGGCTCAGGGCAGAGCCAGCCCCGAGAACTCACTGCGGGGACCCTCCCGAGCCCCTCACCGTCTCCGGAGAGCCCCGGGGGGCGACACAGAACCGGGACACGCGGGGATCGGGCAGCGACGTGC
>WEIV01015711.1:624566-635003 GCA_013390005.1 Calyptomena viridis
ATCACACGGGGCGGGCGGTGCAGAGCCCCCGCGACGGCCGCCGCCGCCTGCCCTGGAGCACGGGATACGCCGAGTGAGCGGGGCCGGGACCGGGATTGGGACTGGAGGCGCGGGGGTGGCGGTTTGCAGCCCGGGGAGGGCGGGATGGCACCGCTCGGCACCGGAGCGGGGACCTTGGGGACGAAAGTGGGTCGCGGCGGGCGGTGAGATGCGTGTGTCCCTTTTCCAGCAGCAGCGGGGAGCGGGCGTTGTGGGTGCCCGCGGTGGGAGAGCATCAGTGGGGGTCTGTGCTCTCACCCATCCCTCAGGGGGTTCAGGCTCTTCTGTCGTTTTTGTTTTCTGCGCTTTCTGCGCAACACCCGGTGTCACCGATGGGGAACTGACACCGAGGGCGAAGGAGCTGCGGCGGCTCTGGCAGGATTCGGGGGGAGCAAGGAGTTGGGGCTTTCTCTTGAAAGCGGGAGTGATCGCGACTTCCCCTTCAAGGGATTCTCTTTCCTTTCACTCGCTGCGTTTCACCCCCAACTGAAAGCAGGTGGGGAAGGTCAGGCTTTGAAGCCTTTTGCTGCTCAGTGCTGTCAGCCCACTCCCGCACCTCTTCCTCAAGCTGATCTGCCAGATAACCTAGAGAGCTTTTTGAGATGTTAATTTGCTCCGGGAGATACTGAGGTAGGAATTGCCAGAGCGAAAACTACCCTTTTCGGTCTCCCAACACTTCTTTCTGCAAACCACTTGAAAAGTCTGTGCCCTAAGCACAATCACCCTGGTGTGTGTGTTTACAGCTTCCTCCCGTGAGCAGGTTCTGCAATCTAGACCTGAAATCTGCTGTGTCAGCATAGGCTGAGAAAAGTCAGTGTGAACCTTTTTGCAAAAGTTCTGCTGGTTTCATCATTATCACCTTCTTCCCTCCTTCTCCGAGGCCCCTGTTCCCTCCCTAGAGGTGATGGGACACGGGTAAGGCTGTGATCCTGTCCATGAGTCCATGGGGATGTGTGTGTGAGCCTGGTGCAGGTTTTTGGGCAATTGCTCTGCTTGGGGCAGTGCTGGGGACCTGCAGCAAAATCAGCTGATTTCTGGTCACTTCCCTCCGTGGGTGCCTGGACAACCACTCCTCCATGGACTCTGCTGTGGATGGGACCCAGTACTGCTGCTGTCCCCAGATCAACCCACACAACTGGTCTGGGACACCTAGGACAGGTCAGGAACACCTGTGGAGAGCATCTCCAGGGATGTGTGGGCATGAGTGGGGGGATAGAGGGGGATGAGGTGCTGTGGGATGGCGTTTGCTGGAACACGATGTGAAAGAAAGAGCCTTTACATCTCGTTTCCTCCTGGCAGGGTGATAAATGCAGGGAAGAGCCAGCACAATGAGGACCAGGCGTGCTGTGAGGTGGTGTTTGTGGAGAGGAGGCCCAGCCCGAGGGGCCGGCTGTCGTCCAGGGAAGGCGGCGGGGAGCTGGACAGGGTGAGAGCCTGAGAGCCGTGGTGGTGTGGCCAGGCAGGGACACGACAGGGAGGATGCCCAGCTGCAGGGCATGACATGGAGCGCGTGGGGATGTGTGTGCCCCGGGCATTGGCTCCCAGGCTGTCTGCCCTTGCTCCCTGCCAGCTCCTACCATCCTCCATGCCCATGGGACTACACCAGGGCTGACTGGCCCAGGGAGACCACAGGCCCACGTGCCCTGGTGGGCTGCAGAGGTGACTGCCGTGCTGGCCCAGTGATGCTTCCCCTTTGGAAGAGCCAGCTGCTGGAGGTGTGCTGCTGGCAGCACGAGGTGTCTGACACAGGGCTGGGCTCCAGCCAGGGACCAGCCGTGTCCAGACACCCTTGGCCAGCTGTCCACATCACTTTGGCCTGTGCTGGGACCTGTGAGACCAAGGCAGAGCCCCATGTCACCGTCCTCAGCTGGTGGCCCCAGCTGCTCTGAATTCCCTGTCCCATCTGCTTCCTCACAGGCTCATTTAACCTTCCCTCTTCTCCCCGCAGGGCAAGAAGGGCTTTTATTTCCACTACTGGGCCTTGTTCGATGGCCATGCAGGCAGTGGTGCTGCTGTCATGGCATCTGAGAGGCTCCACGTGCACATCTGTGAGCAGCTCCGGGACCTCGTGGACATCCTGCAGGACCCCTCCCCACCTCCCATCTGCCTCCCACATGACACAAAGGCCAGCCCTGCGGATCCAAACCGGGTGTCACTCACAGAGGATGATGGGGAGGTCCCCAATGATGCTGTGCCACGGTTTCACCTGGAGAAAGCTGTGTCCCACGAGAGCCTGGTGATTGGAGCCATTGAGAACGCCTTTAAGCACATGGTGAGAAACCTCTGCCTGCGGGATCATCCAGGGCTTCACCTGGGAGTGTCCCTTTTCTTTCTGTGCCTCCCCCCACCTATCCCTGCTGGCAAAAGACAGCTCTGCAGTAAGGAGGGGGCTGCAGGGAGGGCTCCTAACAGGATGGTCTCAGAGACGACATTGTGATGCTCTTCTGTATTTTGGGGCTCTAGACTTAGGTGGGTGCAAAGAGTTTCGTCACACTTTGTTCCAGCAGTCCCAGCTACTCCCCTCTTGTCTTGCTCTTCCCTGCCCACTCCACTGCCCGGTGAAGCCACATCCCTGGCTGCCCCACGGGACCCCTGACCCCCACAACCCCTACAGCCACCCTTTGGCTGCGTGGGGAAAGGTACTCTGGCTGGTGGCTGAGGTGCTGGTGGAGCAGCCAGGTGCTGTTTGGGCCCCCCACCTGCCCTTGCTGCAGCCACTCTCTGTCTCCCCAGGACGACCAGATCGAGCGGGAGCGGGCGGCCCAGCACCTGGCCGGGGGCTGCTGTGCCCTGGCTGCCATCTACCTCATGGGCAAGTTCTACGTGGCCAACGCTGGTGACAGCAGGTACAGTCCCCCCGGGGCAGCCCTCACCTCCCACCTGGTGTTTGGGGAGCACCCCGGTGCAGCAGGGCAGTGCTGAGAAGCTCCAACCCTGTTTTGGGGAGGGCAGAGGTGGCAGGGCTGGGCAAAGCCACCCCCAGCCTGCTGCATGGCGTGGGGTTTGCCCAGGGCACAGATGAGGCTGCAGAATCACCTCCCAAAATCTGGGACTGTTCCCTTCCTTCCCAACAGCATCCTGTCTGCTTCCCAGATGGCTCTGGATCACACCCCAGCCCCTGCTGCTGGTGCTGACCTGGGCTGCAAGTTGGGGAGTGAAAACTGCCCGCAGCAAAGCTTTCTGCAAGAAGTCATTTTAGGGCACACTTCATACCAGTGACCTGTTTTGGGAGAAGGACATGTAAATCTATGTGCAGACAAGTGCAGTGGGAGCTTGGAGCCCAAGAATTTTGACTGTCACATGCATTTCCTGGGGTGGGTTCTGTAACTGCACCTGGATGTGCTCTGACCCCCAAGCAATGGCAGGAAGGCAGGTCCACCTTATGCTGATGGTGAAGCTGGTTTGAATTGCCCTGTATTTGTCACAGAATCACAGAGGGGTTTGGGTTGGAAGGGAACTTAAAACTCATCTTGTTCCAACCAGGAACCTTCTACTAGACCAGGTTGTTTCAAGCCTTGTCCAACTTGGCCTTGAACACTGTCAGGGATGGGGCAGCCACAGATGCTCTGGGTATTTACTGCAGGTTACCTTGTCCTCAGCAGTGTCAGAGCAGCAAATACAAGCTGTGGTCAATTTTCTGAGGCTGGACGTGCTTCCAGCTCTGGGACAGAGGACAAGGGGGTCCTTCATGCCTCTGCTTTTGGATGCAGGCCCCCTCCATGGCAGCAGCAGACAGGCACCAACCATGCAAGATGACAGTGTGCACAGGGTCCTGAGGCTGTAACTGTGCCTCTGGGTGAGGGTCTGTGTTCTCTCCTTGGGCATCAGACACTGCCAGAGCTGGAATAGCAGGTGAGGCAGATCCTCGAGTCCCTCATGACATCCAGAAACATCTCATAATCAGACTTTTATGTTATTTTAACACATCAAACCATCAGAACAGTTCCAGTAGTGAGTGACAGTGCTGGTGTGGACCAGGCATGTGCACCCATGTCCTGCTGCAGATTTCTCCCCCTCTCGTGTGCAGCTCCTTCTCTAAAGGAGGGTGCCCCACCTTTGTGCTGTTCCTTTTCTAACCATATCCTTGTCCTTTGGTTTGCTCTGCCTCATTCCCCTCTGCCCCATGTTCTCTCCCATTTTCTCTTCCTCCCTGCCCCTGTCCTGTGCAGGTGGGTGGGATGCCATACCCTGCTCAAGGGGGCAGCAGACCCAGCAAGCAGCTCCCAGCTCAGGCTGGGAAAAGGGCAGGTAGAGGAGGGGAAGGGGTTGCACCAGTCCTGGAAATCTGGCCTGGAGAGCCAGGCTCACCCCCCCCACCATGTGTCCTCTCCTCTCTAATCTCATCCTTCCATGTTTCATTTCAGGGCCATTATCATCCGTAACGGGGAAATCATTCCAATGTCCAGGGAGTTTACTCCAGAGACAGAGAGGCAGAGGCTGCAGTTTTTAGTAAGAAAGACCTTTCTTCTAACCTCATTCCTGCTGAACCACCTCCTGGCCCCTTCCCAGCCCCTACTCTGCCTGCTGAGCTGCTGCCATGGTGGGGTCCTGGAGCTGAGGGCAGCCCCATGGCTGGGACCTGCTGATGATGTTTATCCATCCATTTATCCATCCCAGCCTGCTCAGTGGGATGGGGAAAGGTGCTGGGATGCAGGGAGCTGATGTGGGGGCATCTCCTGGCTGGTAGAACCCTGGTTTGCTGTGGGCTCAGCGTGAGGGTCCATGACTACAAGCCTGGCTTAGCCAGGACCTGGAAATTCCAGGTTTTTGGCAGGAGGCTGGATTGGTATGGCTGCATGGAGCCAGTTTGGTCCATCTTGCCCTGCTCCTGCCCAGGGAGCATCCCCACCCAGGCTGCTGTGACCAGGAGGAGTGTGGCTCTGCTCTCTCCATCCTCTGTGCTCCCTTCACACGGTCGAAGGAGTCACAGTGCTCCTGCTGAGTCCTAGTTTCTTCCCTGGCTGCTCCCTAAGGAGTCAGAATTGACGTGTGCCAGTGGGTTTCTGGCTTTCTCCCTGAAAGCTCCCTGTCCCTGTCCTGGACAAACCATACGGTGCCACCCAGGGAGACTTTTTAAGGTTATAAAGACTTCTCTGAGAGCAGCACAGGGGAGGAGGCGTTTGTGTTGGAGAAGGTCTTGCTGGATGCATTTTCCTGGCTCGCAACGTGCTTGGAAAAACACTGAGGTGTTTCTTCTTGAATCTATTTTTGAATGACCGAGAGGAGGAAACTGCTGTGTGGGATCCTGTCCAGCTGGCTGTGAGGGGCAGGGCACAGGCTGGGGACAGGCACACGCTGCTCTGCCACATGATGCCCAGGCTGTGGTCAGGGCTCCCCTGGAGCAGGATGGGGGTCTCCATGCCTCTGCACCAAACCCCTGCCACGCTGTCTTCCCAAAGGTTCTCCTCCTCTGGTTCTTTCTTCCCCCATCTGCATTTTGCAACTCTCCCTGTTCCTGGTCCCCTGCACGCTGTGCTCCATGAGGGCTTGAGGCTGCCCTGAGAAGGGCTCTGTGCTGCTGCTTGTCTCTTGTCACAGCTGCAGCCTGGTCACAGTTTTGGAAAAGACCCATCCCTCTTTTCCTCGGGCGAGTGCCATGCCCTGTGCTGAGCCTGGCATCCTGGGAGGTTTGCAGCTGTGACCCCTCCTGGGCAAATTCCAGCTTGTGCTGTAATTTGCTGGGGTTTGATCCCTTTTGGAGATCCTTATTTCCCATGCAAAAGCTTCACCTTCTTGCTGGGTGCTGGCATGGCTGTACCCAGCTCCCATCTCCCCTCTGGGTTGGCACAGGTGGGTGGTTTGGAGCTGCTTTACCAGCGCCTGTTCGAGTTGTTCCAGAGCAGCTGATGTTATTCCACCATGGAATGCCGAGGTCCTGGTGGGCTGGTGGGTCCTGTGTCTGGGCAGAGCTGGATCCACAGATCCCACTCTCCCAGCTCTGTGGATGAATGGCCCCTTCTTCCCACAGGCATTGCTGAGGCCTGAGCTGCTGGGGAAGGAGTTCACCCACCTGGAGTTTCCCCGCAGGATTCAGCCCAAGGAGCTGGGGAAGAAGATGCTGTACAGGGACCAGAACATGAATGGCTGGTAACCCCCAACCCTCTGGTGGCACTGGGGTCCTGCTGAGGTGGCTGCCCAGCTCCAGCATCCCACGGGGCAGGGAGCTCTGGCACACTGGGGTACCAGGTCCCAGGTTGGTAGGGGAGGTGCTGAAAGCCTTCACAGGCTGACACCTTGTCTCTGGCTTATTTCAACCAGGGCTTACAAGAAGATAGAAGAGGATGACCTGAAGTTTCCACTTATCTATGGGGAAGGCAAAAAGGTGAAGTGCTGTGGCAGGAGCCAGGGTCAGGGGGTTGCTTCCTGCCTGCACTTGCTTTTCGGGGGATTCCAGCCTATTTTTGGTAGTGCTGTCATCACTCCAATGCCACCAATTCTCAGCTGGAAAGGTGGAGATGAAGCAGCTTAAAGTTCTCTTTTGATTCTGCCATTCTCCAGGCTCGGATGATGGCCACAATTGGGGTCACAAGGGGCCTGGGAGACCATGACCTCAAGGTGTTCAGCTCCAACATCCACATCAAGCCTTTCCTGTCCTGCTTCCCAGAGGTAAGCCTGGCTCTTGGCCTCTCTGTACCCAGGGGTTTCTGTAATGGCCAGAGCTTTTTGGCATTGCCAGATCCGTGTGCACATGGTGCCCTGTGCACTGGGACCCTGCTCTGCTTCTCTGCCCCTTACCTTCATGTCTTGCCCTGTTGCTTGCCAGGTGAGGGTTTATGACCTCACACAGTATGAGCACTGCCCTGATGATGTTCTGGTCCTGGGCACTGACGGGCTTTGGGATGTCACCAATGACAAGGAGGTGGCTGGTGTGGTGATGGAGGTGCTGACGAGCTACGAGCCCAACGACCCATGCAGGTGAGTGGGAAGGGGGACAAGCATGTCCTGCACTCCAGCACCTTCCCTTGGCTGAGCTTCTTGGAGCAGTGCATCCCTCTGGGCTCCGCAGCATGCAGTGCACTCCTGGATGTGCCCGTCTGAACTTGGAACTCTCCAAGCAACCCTTTCCTGCACCTCTAGCTGCTCCAGCTTCTTCCATGGCAGGATGGAGCACCGGAGGCTCTGGGGTCCCTGCTGAGTCACGCTCTGCTGTGCCCCCAGGTACACCATGGTGGCGCAGGAGCTGGTGGTGCGGTCCCGGGGGGTGCTGAAGGAGCGGGGCTGGCGGCTGCCCAATGACAAGCTGGGCTCCGGTGACGACATCTCCGTCTTTGTGATCCCTCTGGGTGGCCCGGGCAACTACACGTGATGCCCGACGAGCCCGAGGCAGCGGGGCTCGCCTTGTCTGGGCAGAGACGAGCGGGACACTGGCGCTGCCTCAGGGCCACCTCCCCATTAAGCACTTGATCCCTGAGCCGACCACAAGAAGAGTAAGAAACCTGGAGCCTCAGTCTGTGCCACTGTGCAGAGCATCCCCCTCCACCTGCTTGCATCCTGGCCCCAGGGGGAGATGGAGGGGCCTTGGATAGAGAGTGAAGACTGGGGCTGAGGGATGTTTTTGTGCTGCTACTTTCTGAATGCTGTGAAAAGCCTGAAGGCTCCCCGAGTCCTCAGCGTGTCCTTTGCCCCTCGGACTGGCTGTGCTGGTTCCAGCCCTGTGCGATGGCTGTGGGGCTGGTGGGGCACTCATACTCCTGTCCCCTGCCCTGTGACCTGGTGACACCGAAGCTACTGTTGGGGCTTGGATGGGACATGGATGGGGGGCAAGCTCAGCCCGGCACAAGGCCAGCTGTGGGTGGTGTGGGGGTGGGTGAGTCCCAAAATTGCCATTCCAACCTTGTGCTCCCAATTTCAGCCTCACACCTTCATTCCAGCCACTTACCTTGTCACACTCTCTGGTTTGGGAGGATGGAGCGAGTGACCAAGCCCTGCTGTGCACCCAGACCCCCAAGGAGGCATGAGACATTGCACTGGCACAGGCTGTGCCACAGGTTCCACTCCCACTCTCTCATACCTTGGATCACTGCTGTGCTTCTGGAGCAAATTATTTATTAACTGGAGAGTTGAGCTGGAAAATGTCTAAATCCTTCCGTGGTGTGGGGAGTCTGTGAATGTATGTCTATATTTTTGAGTGGTTCTGAGTTAGCAGCTGCACACAGAGCAGCCCTATTCAGGAGAGCTTAACAGCTTAACTGCGTGCCATGGATCTGCTTAGCCCAGGGCTGGGAACCCACAATAAAAGCAGCTTGGTGTGACCGAGGCGGGGGAAGACACCTCCCTCCTTTTCCTTAATAATCTCAAAACTGGGGCAGAGTGGAGCTGGAGCAGTTGATCTCTGCACAGATTTCAACCTGGAGCATCCATTTCCTGCACCTCTGCAGAGCATTGCATCCTCCCAGACTGTGAGGGATTGTCCCATCCTGACTGTTGGGATGGGAAGATCTGAGTCATGGTTCCATATTTGGGAAAGGCTCCGTGGGACCAGCAGTTTGTGTCCTGTCACTGGGCACAACCAGCTTTTGTCAAGTGTCACCTCTGGTGAATGTTTGTCTCCTATAATCAGTGAGGTGTAAATAAACTGGGTGCACTTAAGGGGAAGTGAAAGTAATTCAGCAAGATTTGAACTCGTTGGCCTCCATGCCGAAGGGAGCAGGGAGTGGTGCTGGGGCCACGAGCCTGTCCTTGTGCAGAACTGTGTGTTTGAATAAAGGTTTTGCCACTTGCAGTCCCACTTCAAGTCTTTCTTTGCAGAGCTCCTGCAAAGAAGACTTACCTAAAAGCCAATTAGCTCTGATTAATTTATGTAGGCAGGCAAACAGGCCCAGGCAGAGCCATGTGAGTGCTGTCCCTCTGCCCTTGGCAGTGGTCAGAGCCCATGGAGTGTCCATCCATCACCCATGGGCAGTGGGAGCCACTGCTGTGCTGCCAGTCTCTGCCAGGGGGTCTCAGCTCCCTGGGTCTGGGTGGGAGGCAGTGGCAATGGCCAGTCTGGTGAGAACAGGAACATTAGACAGGGAATGGAAGCGGGGAAAGGCTGATGGTTTTCCTGCCTGTGGGGGAGGGAGCAGGGTGGGCTGTGGATGGAGGCACAGCCTGGCGGGTTGTGACTCCCAGGAATGTATGTTATTGTCCTCTGGGAGTGTCAGGCATTGCAACAGCAGCTACCTCTGCCTCAAGGGTGGACTCCCTGCTGTTTCACATCCCTCTGACTGCCATCCTGTACCTCTGGTGCTCCTGATGCTCCTCCACTCTTGTTTGCACAGCCCTGTTCCCCTGGCACGATGCTTCTCGTGCTGGTGGCTGAGAACCAGCTCTGGTTTTCCAGGTCACTGCCTGGGAGCTGTTGGATAAGGCAAGGAGGCAGAGGCTGCGTTTAAATCTTCCTCTGTGGTTCCCTTTTTTACTAAGGAAACATTTCCTTTGGAACCAACTCCTGGCCTGGGGCTTGATAAATTGAGAAAAATTGTCTCCAAGCTCTTAAAATAGCAGCAGTTTATGAGCCTGGGTCTGGGCCAGGCCCCTGGGGCTGCCTCTCCCTGGCTCAGGGACAGGGACTCTGCCCTGCAGCTGGGAAGTTGTGGGGGAGCAGCCGCCTGGTCCTCCCTCCCGACAGCCTGTGGTGGGCATGGAGAGCCAGAGCCCCACACTGGGGGACCTGACACATCACAGCCCCCCTCTGCAAGTGCCCCTGTGGAGGGGACAGAGACCCTGGAGACAGGGTATGCTTCTCAGCCACCTCCGTGTCTGTCACGGTGGGAAGTGGTGCGTCCCTTGAGAAGTGAGTGGGTGCCAGGGCAGCACCTGGGGGTGGATGAGAGAGTGTGATAGGGTTTGGCTGGTGGTGCCTGCTGGCATCAGCCTTCCCTGGCGGAGCAAACTGACTGGCACTGGCTCGGGGGGCTGCCATGAATAACACTCACAGGAGGGGAAGGCGTCCCCTTGAGTGATGCTGCTCCGATGGGGGGGGAACCCTGGTTAGGGAGAAAAGCAAGGAATGGTCATGGGTGGAAGGGATCCCCTCAAACGGTGATCCGATGGCAGATGGTTTGGGGATTGGGCTCCAACAGTGGGGGACCCGCGGTTAGACGGGAACGAAAATATCACTCACGGCAGGAAAGGCATCCCCTAGAGCGATGCTCTGGTGGAGGATGATTTGGGACTTGGGCTCCAGTGGTGGGGGACCCCTGGTTGGGGGGCAGCGCTGGGAAGGGGCAGGGCCCAGGCAGGCTCTGCAGGGCTCAGCCGGGCTCGGCACAGCCCCGCACGGCTCGGCACAGCCCCGNTAAGGAGTGAGGTCACATCTAAGGTCTGGGGGAACTGGGATCTGGGATTATCGGTAGTGATGGGGTCTGAATTACTGGTGGAATCTGGGGGAGCTGAGGTTTGGGGTTACTGGTGGGG
>WEIV01015713.1:6976-44675 GCA_013390005.1 Calyptomena viridis
AGCAAATGGAGAACATCATCAGATCTGAGTTGCTGCCACACTATTCCCACAGAGTGGGATGTCCATGAACATTTCTAAACTCATTTTGCTTAGGATGTTACTGCCATAACAGACAATTTTGGGCTTTGAAAATTGACTAAATACTATGTGATAAGGGTTTTTTTTTTATCCATAAAATGCTTAAACAGTATTATACCACATGTGCAAAAAAACTTAGGCATGTCACCTGTTGTTCCAGATGGAACTTAAATGTTTGGCTTGGGATATTGTAGTTTGACATAAAAGCCTCAGTGGCATACTACCACCAGAGCATTGAACTGTTCCTCTGTATTTAATGGTCTGGCATCAACCTTGGAAAACAACTCACCTCATGTTCTGATAAAACCCAAGCAAGTTGTCCCAAATTATTTTATCTAAATTATTATTACCTAAATTATTATTTTATCTAAATTATTTTTTAGGTTCTTATGCCTTGCACTGACAGGGTTTTTAATTTGTCCAAAAATAATTGATTTTGTATCAAATAAACAAGAGAATTATAGGAGGAATGAGACCACAGTTCTTGGGGAGAATGACCACTTTTCCACTACAAACTTCAAATTTCTGTCAAAGGCATGAATTAAAAAATCTGTTTTCAGACAAATTTTCAGGTTCAGGCAAATGACATAAACAAGCCTAAACTTCTATATAATTAAATAAAATCTGCTAAACTTTTCAGATAATTGTGATGGGAGCTTTACCTCTATTCACAAACTTGAAGACATCATCTGTTCTCACAAGATAAAGCCAGATTGTTCCCCTGGCATAACCAGATCTGAAAATGGACTGATAGCAATATAAGATAATGCAGAATATATTACATTGTGATTTTGTCAAGTAATGAATTTTTCCATAAGCAAGAGGAAAAATCAGTATATATAAGAGCTACTAATACTTTTAAAATATTTCTATATTGTTCAATGACATTTACCAGTCACAGTGAAGAGGATGTTAACTTCTGCAGCAAAATAGGAGTTAGATTGCAAATAAAAGTACTAAATGCGAAAAAATACAAGACTTGCCACAAATTTGGTTAATTCTTTTCTGGCGTGTGCCTCATTTCAATAAAAAACATACTACACTAAGGGGGACTATCACTCAGTTAGCCAAGGCTCTGGTGCAAGGGGTGGATGCTCTGCCTCCCAGCAAACTGAAGCCATGATCCTCTGCCTTGTCTTTCTGTGGGGAGTGTGGACTCCCCTTCCAGCCACGGGTTCTTGTAAGGTTGCATTGCCTGCATGATTAATAGCCCTGTGACTGCTTTAGCTCCTAGAAGTATGAATTACACCTTTACCATAACATCCCTAATAGAAAGGAAAATTATCTGTCTGAAAGTAGGGCACAGAGCTAGGAAATTAAGAAAATGAGATACAACAGCAACTTATTTCCAAGAGCACAGAGTCAGCTGCTGAAGACACTGCCAGAGGAAGTTATTCTCCCTGAGAGACTGCTACCAGTGAATCCTGCTTAGTGATTGAGGGTCACCTAAGAAGGGTCACTTCCCTTGTCTTAACATTCTAAATGAATAATCCATCTCATTTCCTACATAAGACCTCCAAATTTTTTCACTTCTGCCTGAATAGCACTGGAGCATTTGCAAATCATCTTCAGATATGGGTCTAAATCCTGAGATTCACTGGAATATAAACAATAAATAATAATATTGATACTTTTGCCACCAGTAGTCTGTTACGTCTGCCCTGCTCAAATTGCACTGCCTGAAGCAGATACCATCAGCTGTTATGATGGTAAAATATTTCAAATATTTGCATTCCACATTTAAGGGATCCAAAGGAATAGGAATGGTCTTCATTTGTACTGTTAAATTTAATGAATGCTTCCTTTTTTCTGTTTCAGTGGTATCTTTAGACTTAACATCAGCCAAGAAACCATGACTCCAAAGAGAAGATGACTGAGATGGAGCATTTTTCCACTACCCTCTAATTTTAAATGACAGGTGCAGATGTGTCTCAAGAAACTGACAGTTTTCGTATTGTGCTTTGCATTTGAAAGGCATGTGGGGTTTTTATTTCAGAATTTCTTTATTCCTTCTCTTTCTATGTCAGTGGCCAAGTTTGGAAGTCAAGCTTTGTAAATCACATAATTCCTGGAAATGAGTTTCAGACCTCTAAATGCTGACTCACTGGCTGTTAAGTACATTTTTGTAAGTACCTCGATAACTTTTAGAGCTGGGAATTTCAGAAACAACCTTCTGTACTGCAGATTGTTGACAGATAAAATTATGTGCCAGTTTAAGGATGAATAGAGGACTTTTCATTACTCATCTAAATTGCATTCATTGTACTGATTAATTAAATAACTAGAAATATGGACAGTGTATACCCTACACTAGAAATATGGATGGTGTATACCCTACTTGTAAAGACTGGCTACATACTTAATAGAAAGCATCTCTACATCTCCCTCAAGCAGCTCATTCAATGTTCCCATTTCCAGCACAGATTAGGAGCATTACATACAGCCCACAAACAGTCTATCTGGCTTCTCCTGCTGTTGAACTAAACCACCAAAAAGCATGAAAGAACTGCCAAGGCTGCTCATGGACATAAATGATGGCCGAGGTATCCCTAATGAATGGTGACTCTCATCTTGAGAGAAATCTGGGAGGCAATGTGTGTAAATCTCATGGCTTTAGCTGCTTGTGATTCCCTTCTCTTGGCTTACAGTTGTAAGTTACGCCTTAAGGTGAAAGCTCTGCAATAAAGGAAACGGGTTTATCCGACTCAATGCTTACATTACTCAGGGAGTTAGAGAAGATGCTCTAAGAGGCACGGCAATGGAGCTCTTCTGGATATGCATCGATCCCAAGTCCCTTTCTTTTCCCTGCAGCTGTGCTCAGCCCCACAGCCATGGGTAGGTGGGCGTCATTGACACAGCTACAGCTTTGCAGTGAACTGTCTGTTTCTGAGAGATTCTGGTGTGGCAGCAGTTGCTAGGAGCTGCTACGGACCACAGTGTTGGACATGGACAAGATATAGCATGCACATTCCGTTACTGAAAGGCTTAGTACCACTATGTTTTAATGGGTTTTCATGCTTGCACTTGCCTCTCTCATGTTTAAATTTTTCTGCAGTGAGGAAAAAGCCTGTCTGAGACTGCACTAGGTAATGACCCCACTGAGAGCGATAACCTGGAAGCTGGAATGCCACCTCCCAGGATATAGCAACTGTCAGGCGTTCACCTCAAAGATCAAAGATCAGTGAAAAGAAGGGGCTTCTGCATGATTCTGGCCAGATACAGGTAATACATTTGTGTGCTAAGCTAGCAATTTTTCTGCTACCTCCCTCCCCATCCTCACTTCATAAAACCTATCCTTGCCAATGCTGAGACATTTGTTTTTCCCTTTCAGGAAGAATATTTCCCTAATTCAAGAAACTGGTCTGGTCAAACCCGTAGCTCACTTCAAGATTTCGTTTTATTCAGTCTGAAGTTTGAAAAAGACAATGACTCACTAGGCAAAAACCTGAAGAGTTGAACATGAAGATGGGTACAGGGTAATCTTTAGCTTCATTCTTTTTGGCTAGATCACATTGCTGTGCCTAAGCTGAGCTGATTGAGATGTTGCACTCTCTCGTGTTCTCTCGATACTCCTTGCAAATCCTAATACTGACAGTGAAAAAGCAGAGACGATGACAACCTACCTGAAGTCTGGAAATAATTATTTCATTACTCTGCAATCCATAGTTTCATATTGTCCAGGATGGAAGCATCCTGATATCAGATATCCAATATTACAGGAATAAACCTATTATTATAGTATTTTTAATTACATGTCCAATCCTATTATACAGTATTATAAGAATCATATTTTCTAGGATATCCTATAATGTCAGATCTTTTAACTTCAAGAACTTACCTCCCTACTTCCAGATTTCTTCCCCTGGCCCTCCTGTGCCATGAGAATTTCACATTCCGCCATGCCCTGGGAACAGACATGGTCCATCCTGGCAAACCCTGTGTGTGCATTACCCCTCAGAATTCCCATTTTCTTGGGGCTCAGGAAGGCTTTTCCCAGACCCGTCTTTCACCGAGAGATCCTGACTGGAGAGGAATGAAACGGTTTGAGCATTTGGATTAGATCAAGCAATTCGTTTCAGCTCAAAGGAAAATCTAAGGAAAACTTAAATACATTTTCAACCTTTACTTTCTAAATGATTCTATCATGCAGCTATATTAGGAAGTAACAACAAGAGTTTCCCAAAATAAAGCAAGGCATTTTTTCAAGGGGAGCTAAACTTTTACTTGGCCCCTTTACTTGACAGTTTTTCCCATTTTAAACCAAAGAAAATCCCTCCAACTTCCAATTTTAAACCAAAATGCAATTTTCTCCCAATTCTCTTTTAGTTGGCCACAGGAATTACAACAGTTTTCTTCTATTGCTTTCTATGGAAGATGTAAAAGCCCTAGATTTTTTCCCCTTACAGCAAAATCCAAACCATGTTCACATAAGTAGGCAAAACCTACCTAAATCTAAAACTAGCTCAATCTGAACTGAATGGAACAGAATTTTCTATTTGTTCAGCTGAAGTAGGTTCAGTAATAAGGTTACTCTAAAGCCTTGGGGTAAATTAATGTACTTTAAAATTAAATACTTTCCTAGTTTCTGTTTAATTACTTTAGAAAAAGCACAGTAGTACCAAAATAGCAGCGTATAACAGAGATGCTTTGTATTTTTCCTTTTACAAAGTAACTGAATTCTCCTAGTCAAAACTCATTTAAATAAAACAATATTGTTACTTTCCAGGTTTGTCAACACAGAAGGTATGGTTAACACCTCAGTGAATAGTACAAAAAATGTACTTACAAGGCAAAAGCCCACTGATTCCTTGGACTGTGTCTTTTAACCATGTAGAAGAAAATGCACAGAAGTATTACAACCTTGCAGATGCAGAGGAGAGGCAGGCAGCCCTCGCTGTGCCTCCAGGGACTCTTTCTGAATGGGTTGGAGGGAGATACTCCAAGAAAGCCTCTGCTATCCATCCTCAGCCTGTGTCACATGCAAGGACTCCACAGCATGTCACCTTCTAAGTTCCCTCATAAGGGAGGAAAGAATTCTCATGCCCCCTGTTTTTTGAGAAATAGATAAAACTTTGGCTACTGTAAGAAGGCAGCTGCACCTTGCGGATAGCAAAAAATGTATTTCAGGAAAACTCTCTTTTATACCCTGCCCTGACATACGACACCTCTCGCTGCTACGAGTCCTGTGGGAATGTTTCTCCTGCCTTAACAATTTGGAGAGGGCTTTGAAAAATATAAAAGGGAATTAACACCCAAAGGACAGCCAGCAACTTTGAGTTGCATTTGCATCTCTACCTATTTGGGGAGGGTTAGAAATCTGAAGAAGAGACAGCAGAGGACTCATTCATATCAAAGTACAACATGTTCTTAAAACTTCTATTGTTTAAATACTCATGCAACTAGATTCTCGCCTGTAACTGCAAGGTAGGAGTTGCTAAATTCATTCTCACTTGAGAACTCTTTCAGGAAGGCAAAGAAGCCTATTATTGTCATTAAAGGACTTCACAGATCTGTGGGTTAAAATGAGAGGGTTTTTTTGCTAGCAGTATTGTACTTTAAAAATGCATTATCATCTAAAACACTTCTTTGTTGCATTTTCATGAAGAGTTATTGCTATAGCAATGAATGGAGTCAGGATGCATGAGCTTTGTAAGTTCACTTCTCCATTTAACTAGCTGACAAGTTACCTTGGTCTTTGTTAGATCCCTATAGAACAGGACTGCCAAAGAACAGAGTCAGAGGACATTTCACTGACCAAAACATTCTCCTCTGTGAAGGACAAGGGATATTTCTCACCCTCTGGGATTCTTGCCCAACATTCACCTTTTTTTCTGTATTTTGCTGCAAGTGTCAGTTTGCCAAAGGAACAGGTTGTGGTTTTTTGGCGTGGACTAGGAATGTTTTATAGACAGAACATATACAACTCAACTGGGCTGACTTTATGGAGACCTTTTGCAGTGTTGCAAAAGGTGAAATACAGCATGTGGAGGAGAGCTCAGGAAAAGCATGTCTTTCCCCAAATGATCACCTCTGAAAGTTCAGGCATGAATGCTTATCTTCGTCAGTTAGAGCAAATTAGTAAAGTAAGTCTTTCTGGAATTTCAGCCTAAAGACCAAAATGGAGCCATTACGTTGTTGTGAATGATTCCCCATACTGGTTCTGGATTTTGTTTCTAATGGCAAAAGATGAGCAGAGACATGGGCTCACCCTCCTCCAAAACAAGTTTAATGACTGAAGTTTTCCCTGCACACATCATCCTCACATTTATTTGCTGATGATCTATTATTTTCAACTACCAGCTTCCCTGGATTTCTTGCTGAGATACAGCAGACTCCTCTAGCAGTATTTAAAATGGGATTTCAACAAACTGCAAATTAGACCAAGCACAGCAGGAGCTGAGCATCTAAAAGCTACTTCAGTGCTCAGTATTGATTCCAGAGCCCAAACCTTCCATCCCTGGTCAGCACACTTCTGCATGCAGAAGCATAAACACAAATATCAGGCAATCACACCTTTCCACTTTATGTTTTGAAATAAAAAGAATAATTTTTTAATCCAGATCTTATTTTGGTTATTATTCTAGCCCATTGCCTTTCAAAGCTTCCCAAACAGAGTTTGTTTCTCTTGAAAGGAATACATTATTCAAAAAAATCTATTAAAAGTCAGACTCAATGAAATGTAATAAATACATTTTGGATGACACTTTCAACATTCAAACATTCCATAGAGAAGTACAAAATTATGATATTCAAAGCACCTATAACTCAGAGCTGTTGGTAAATCCATTTTTGCTGAGTTAATTTTCAAACTTATTACAGGAAAATTTGCAGTCTTTGTTTCCCTGTTATTCAATTTAATATTACGTTTAAACTGGTTGCCTTGAAGATTTCATCCATTGCATCTCTTAAGAAGAGTATGCTGACATAGATGTATGGATTCTTTCACCACGAATCTGAGTGCATTTGCAGCCCACAGCACAGAGCCTGGTAGGGAGAGCTGTGCTGGCTCTGGATTCTGGGAAACTGGATTTCCATCCCAAAGCAGCAGACTCATCTCTGACACAGCTCCTCTGCTTCAAGGACCAGGAAAGGACCTCCATGCAGATTCACTTACTTGTCATTCATCAGACTTTGGTCATGTATCACTGTACAGCATTGCATGAGGGTGCAGTATTACAGTATAGGTAATCTCATCTAACCTCAAGGTATTAGGAAAAACAGTGAAAAACAATACCCTTTTCCTTCCCATACCTTGACTGACAACCTGGTGAAAGAAAGGAAATTTATTTGATTTCTCTGCATGAATCTCTCAATTGCTAAGACTGAGTTAATATATTCCCAGATAAAGCTGAATTTTGATCAAATAAGTGCCTGACCAAAGAGGAATATCAGGTGCTTTTACCCAGTGCCTCCTTGGCATTCTGGGAAGCAGGAAGTAAAGCATATCAACTCAGCTGTCTAGCGAGCTAGGCAAATCATTGTGGAATGGATAAACCCTATCTGGCTCAAATGGGAAGTGAACAAACTCTTATTGCCCATATTTACCTATAGCTACACCATTCCTACTCATTGCATTTTCAGGACAGCCCTGAGTGCTGCAGCAGTTGTGCTGTGCTCCAGCAACACCCCTCCCAACCAGTCTCACATTTTCTTGGCTGTAAGCAATATTCCATGTCCCATCAGCATGTGTGCAGTGCTAAAGAGGCTTCTGGCCATGCAGCTGGTCAGGACAGCCCACCCTTGGTCATCGTCTGTTCCCTGTCATTCCAGTCACTGCCTGACCACTGCTGCCTTTAGACGCTGTTTCAAACACCACTCATGGACTGGTAAAACTCAAGAGTCAGCTATAACATTTTGCAGATCTACTGTGATTGCTCCGAAACCTGAAAACTAAAAATGTCACTACACATGAATGTGGCTTCTGCTATTTGCCTAAATACATTGCTTAAAAAAAAATCCAACAAAATTACCTCACTCCAAACTCCAAAAGAATTAAAACAATGCTGGATTGAGCATTTCGTGTACAGGTGTGCTTGCTTCCAGGATCATTCTGCATTTCTCAGTTCTTTAGTTTTACTTTCAGTGGTTTCCATTTCACTTCCAACCTTTCATTGCTATTCCCAAATTTTTATGGTTTCAAGAAATCAGAAATGTCATTTGTTTTCTCAGGTCTGTTTGTGAACACGACACTGTAACGTGAACTCCCCGTTTGCAATATACACACTGATGATACTGAAGGTGTCCCTCACAAGGTCACCACAGAAATGTAACTAATTTGCTAAAAAAAACCTGCCTAAAGTATCTTTCTGGAAAGAGATGAGGAAAAGAATTTACATGTTGAAAAATGTATTATATTTTTAGCTCATCGCATGTTTCCATGAAAATTGATGACCCTGCTGAGCAGTTACTGAAAAGTTTCAACTCCTGTTAAACTGAAGGCACAGGAATTACCCTGGTACACGATTTTCCCGAAGCGTGATGCTATTTAGACCAAACACACATGCATTTCAGAACGTTATAGTACTTTCACTAATGGAAGATTGCATTAAAATATTTGTTGGATTTGATTTGCTTTTACTCTTCATTTATTTGGGAATGCAGAAGAAAAATTTTTAGGATGGCACCACTAGAGGGACTCCTCTGGTGGATGAGAAGCTGCCGGGCAGGTTAATCCCACCTCGCAGGGAGTGAAGGGCTGGCCGGGAAGCCACGACACACTCACCAGCAGTTCTTTTTCCACGCTTTTAAAGCAAACAAACAATGAACCCACAACAAAACCCCACTTTTCAGTTCTGCATAACACATCAAAGTAATAAATGAAACCAGCATTAAGGAAGGGCAACATGGGAGAGAGCATCACCGAGCGGCGTGCTGGGAACAGTTTCATCTTCAGTGCCTTGCAGAGCACTTTCTGTCACTCCAAGAAAAAGTCTTGTCTTGCTTTTAGAGGTGTGCAGGTAATGGAATATCTTTTCCAGCAGCCAAGGCTGGTATCAGTGATATTAAGAAGTTTCCTACGTGATTCTGCCTCGTATTAAAAAGCTGTATGTACTGCATGTCCATGATGCTCACAGAAACTTTTCCATCTACTGTGCAGCAGCATTTCATGGCAGTGGACAGGAAAGCTGTGTTACTGACTCCCACTGCCCTGAGCCAGCACAATGTTCTGCTGGCCATGGATCCATCCTACCAAGTTACACTCTCAAGCTGTTTTGAAGGTGATCATTTTTAATCTGCATATTATATCTCATTGCATTTGGCAGGCAAAACTTGATGTAATATAAAAGACTTAACTTATTGTAATAGGAAAACAATTTCTGAGTTCTAAGATGTATTTTCTTCAGTAAATTATTAAGGTATTGTATAGCCTTAGTTTACAGCTAGGTTAAACAAAGCACTAGAGAATTATGAGCTATACGGAAGAATATTCTACTGACAATGTCAACAGCAAATTTCCTTGTGAGAGATTTTCAAAAGCTTGAAGATAATCCTAATATTTGAGGTGGAAAAGAGTCAGAAATCTGGCAGTTCTGCATAATATTCATATTTAAAAAATAGTGGGCTGTAAGGTCCTTTGAAATTCTGACTGAAAGCCTTATAAATCCTAAAACATGTATATTTGAATTTGGAATGTTCTTTTAGAATTGCTGCTGAAGTCTCATTAAATAAATTACACACTATTTTAACTGTAGATTAAATTACTGAAAACTGAAATTTCCAGAACACTTAAGAGAACTGGATTTGCTTTTTACAGTATGTCAAAATACAGATCTAAAATACTGTTGTACAATTTAATTCACCAAGCTTCAACAAAAAAATGAGACCAAATTCATAAAAATAAATTAACAAGTTTGGAAGTTTGACAAACACCTGACAATGTTGAAAAAAATCTTGTTATAAAAGCAGGCTCTTCACAGAGTGGTAGAATGAGAGAGAAGAGTCATGTTGGACATGCACTTTTTCCCCACATGGACATCCAGCAGCAGGACACCCTATTTTTTTTCATGCTCATGAGACACTGAGGTATCAAACTTGTACTAATGTCAGTTCTCACACACAATTTCAAGAACCTTTTTGGAAACATATCTCTGCACTAATTTACTGTCTTTACAGCCTGACCTTAAAAAATCCCTCAAGCCTTGACCTGCAAAACACTCCTATTTATCCTTCAACTTCATGTCTGTAAGTTGTTTCACTTAAGTTAGTGAAAAAATGTGTTTATGGTTAACAGGAAATTTGCTACACAAGGGTTTGGATTAGACTAAAGACTGTTTTAGTTTTGAGGTTTTGTACTTAGTGTGTATTTGGCACCAAATAGTACTAATATGTCATACTGAATATAGAGTACTAATATATAGTACTAAGTAGTACTAATATTAGCCATTTCTAAAGAGTGAAAGTATTCGAACAATGCATTTTAAGAAATTACTTTGTGGGCTCAACTTAAAGCAAAAGAGAACAGCAGCACTTTTCCCTGAGAGGTTTTGATGAAGTTTCCCATGGATGGAAACAGACTTGCCTCAGGCATGGCCTGTCTCACTTCAGAGGCTGCACCTTAAAGATGACTTGAGACAGCCAGCTGAGCACACCAAACTGAACACTGGAGAGTGAAACCAATGCAAGGTTTGTGGAAGCAGATACAGAGAATTCGTGAATTCCACCAAACTGCAGTTTTTGAGATTTTGCCCAATGAAATGTGAAACCAGTTAAGGTATCAAATATGACAACTTCAAGCTGTTCAATTTTTTGCAATCATACTAAAAAGCACTAATGTCAGTTGTGTGACACATAGTTGCCTTTGCCTGAGATCAAATGCCTTTTCCTTTTGAGACATGTTGCATTAATCTGCTGAAGGCTGCATGGGCTTTGTCAGCCTCTGCAGGGCTTTAGTGTTGACTACGGCATTCTGTGATGGGAGTGCCAAAGCAGATGGATTTCCTTTTGATTTCCCTACTGCACTGTCCAAGTATGTTACTTGGACTGACATACTTTGCACCAACATGCAGCTGGAACAGGACCTTGGCCCAAACATCCAGATAAAAAAAAACAAAGTGCTTGGCAGTGCAACTACAAGAGTCAGAGGTGTGTTTTGTGGTTTCCAACATCCACTCTCGTTGTCTCCAGCATGTACCCAATAAGAGAAGAAAGGATGGTGAGAGGACTGTTTTCCACTTTTCGTGAAGTCACAACAGGTTAAGTATTTGGACACTGAAAGGTGATTCTCAACAGTTGCTTCTAATAGGATCATGACAAAATATACCACACCAAGGCAAGGCATCCTAGTTACAAATTTGTCTGCATAACTTTTCAGAGGCTTTAGTTAAGTTAGAAGTGGCTGTCCTGCTACCCAAAATTGTGGTCAGGCTTCCCCTGCTGCTCCTTCTTGCATTCCCAAGGGCAGCTACCAGGTCTAGTATCAGAGGCTGAAGGCGAATGTCGTCACTGCACGAATCCAGCCTACAGCCTGGTGATCAGACTGAGCTGTAATCCTCCCCCTCAGGGAAAGGTTTTTAGACTTTAAATTCATCAAGTGAAAGGTGACCAACCTTAACTCCACCACCAGAAGTGACACAGACTAACAAGGCATATTATATTCTATGTAGGCGAAAGAATATAACATCAAGTATCCAAATTCCAGGGAAAAGTGACAGCTCAGGTACAATTTGTACCTCCTGCTTTCTGTTGGCTAGTTGTAGGCAGGCCTGAGCTTATAAGAACAAACAAATTGGATTACACCAAAGAATCATCCACTGAAGACTAACAAGCACTATCTATCAAGGACTGCATATGCCTGTAGTAGGGCTCAGATCACCACATGGATATTTTGGGTCACTCTGGTCCCCTGTGTCTCTGTACTGATTGTAAAAGAGGCCTGTATTGTCCTGCTGAACCAACATGTCAGCAATAGATGTAGAAGCTGTAGGCGCTCGTATGTCTCTGTACATCACAGGTTTGTCCTTGAGACACCTGAATCATATAATGGTATATTTTGCTTATTGCTCCACCAGCAAACAAAATAGCTGGGCCCAGAGTAGCACTAAGGCAATACATCCCTCTTCCATATAGGAAAATTGGTAAAAAAACACCCTTTTGTCACTGAAGGAAAATGTTCAGCCTGGGCCCCATGGGTTGGAAGAGCTGATTTAAATAAATTGGTTCTACTCTCTCATCCTCTCTAAAAGTACATAAAATTGTTCCTACTGTTAAATTACCATTTGCTGGTACCTGGCAGATCCTAATTGATTAGAGAAAACTAATTTGGTACAATGAATTATTTGCAAGTGAAGTATCTGAAATATCTACTTTATTAATATTTTTGATTTAAATTTATTATTTTATGTAGATGTCTCAGACAGAAGCTTCTTATAGTTCAGAAAAGTAACTCCTAGGAAGGCCGAATAAAGCCAATCCCTGCAAAAGCAGCTCAGCAGTAGTCATGCCAAGGATGAACCTGTCCCGGGGTAACTCTGCTTATTTTATTGGCACTGTACCAGGTTAAACTTATCCAGACAGGTCAGAGTTATTCTCAGGTGGGAAAAATAAAGAAACTCATTAGAATTTAGCAGCAGCTTTTTTTTCCTGCTAAATTACCTTGACCTTTCCTGGGAAAGGTCACAATTTGCCAGTTAGTAGAAATTCAACCAAGCTTTCACCACCGATTTTTGTGTGAATTAAGGTTTAGCTTCCTTCCCTCCCAAGCCTTGACCTTCTCACCTTTTCATCCAGCTCAGGACACCTTTTAGAAGAGAAGCAGAAAATATTTTTTGTGTGAGTATCTTTTGTTCAATATCCAAAGTTTCTTCTATTTGCAGCCAAAATGGATGGTCACTGTAAGACTGTTTGATTTGTAAAACAGCATAGTGAAACATAGCTCAGTGCTTGTGGGTTTTGTAAGAAACCTCTTCAAAATACAGCAGTTTCAATAAATTCTGAGTCTACTCAGGCTTCTCCATCAACACTTCCATCTAACCAGGCACTGTCACATGTAGTCAGGGTGATCTAAAGGGTTTCCATCACAACTCATGGGTTGCAAGAATCTTTGAAAGATACCTGCACCCTTCCAAATATCTTCTCAGTTTCCAGAGGAATGGGACATTTAAGATATGGTTTACTGTCAAAGATCACATACAAGACATTTAATCTACGAAAATACAAAGCTAGGCATTTCAATATGAAACAGCAAAGAACTACAGAAACCAGCCATCATTTTTTAATTAAAAAATAAAATCCAAACAAAACCACAAACAAATAAACAAGAATCCAAACAAAATAACAACTATTAAAAAAATTAACCTCCCTTAAACAAAAAACAAAATCAACCACAGGACAAATTATCGAAAGTTCATCTCAAACTTAGTCTTGTTCAATGACTGACACTATGCAGTTCTGTTGCAGGACAAGTCCCAGAACACTGCACTCCATGGGCTTTTCTATGCAGGACTGTCCCTCATGTCAGTCACCACTCACTGTTTGTATCCCAGCTGAAACCTGCTATAGTTTTTTTCCCTTCCTTCTGGATTAAGAGGTATCACTGAACAGAGATCTACAGTTGCAGACATGGAGTGAGATGCTTTTTACTCTCCTTTTCTTTCCTACTCAGGAATTCTGGTTTCACTTAAAATCTTGAAGTATCTGTAATGCGAACATTCCCCACTCCTCCACCCACTCATTTTTCTCTCTTGCCACTTCTACTTCCATTTTTATCATGTTTTTCCATCAGCCAGTTCAGTCTGACCTTTTCCCACTTGTTGCAATACATTATAAATATTATGCCTTGAGAAACAAGAACACTTCACCAATGGATCAGAGCCTAGCTTGTCCCCAGTATTTCACAGCTCAAGTATAACACAGCAATAAGAGAAAATATAAATATGGGGATGGGGTGACCGGACTGAGTCATACTATCCCCACACTATGTGGTTTGTAAGATTCATACATATACTTTATATTATTTCCTATTTATAGGCTTTGGTAGTGACTCACAAAGCATACGAACCTTGAGTTGCCTGAAGCCTTTACTACCAACAGTCTGAGCACCCTCCTTGTCTAACCTGAGGCAACTGTGACATCCAGCCACACATAGCAAGGGTTGAAAATAGCTAACTTCAGCTACAAAAAGCAGTGGGATGTTGTCACTTCAGCTGCTCCATGTAGGAGAAGTGAGAGAAGCAACAAATATGCTGCAGTCTTGGCATGGCTGCTTTCCCATTTTTTTATGGTCTTAATGGTCTTAGGGGTTGATTCCAACATTACTGATTCTAAGGACAAGACAGATTTTGAAGCAAATGTCTAATGAAAGCAGTTCCCAGTTCAATGGCTGGAAATACAGCAACACTAAGAAGTTTCAATCGATGTGGGACACAGCCTTAGCATGGTTCTCTACTACTCCTTTTGGTCTTCAACCTAGTACTGTTGGACCAGGTAGTATTTTGCACTTCCATCCGATGTATGCTCTAACTTACACCTAAAGATGTGTTATGGTCATGCCCAATGACACTGTGTCACATTTATCCAAGGCAGTTTCACAGGACAGTGGTTTCAGAAACAAAGTTGATGTGAATAGTTGCTCCTGGGGTTTTCCCATGGGACTTTGCATTCACACTGCAGTATTCCTCCTTGTTTGTGATTGACACAACCAGAAAAATTGCACCATCAGCCAGATCATTTTAACCACTTATGCTGCCTGAGCCAATACTGAAAATCCATGGTTCCAACATAGTTTCTCCATGTCACTTTCACCTCAACCACATGCATCAGGATAGTCAGTACTTGAAAAAATATCAACATGCACTCAACCACATTAAGACAGAAAAAATGCTTTTTTAGCAGGAAACACCTAAACTGGAAGTGACATTAGTCCTCAGTGATGATTTTCACTAACCAGTGACAGCCTAGAAACTATTACACAGGCAGGATGTTATCTCTCTAAGAATGACTGAAGCTTAGTGAGGGGGTGCAAGGAGAGAGCATGCAGAGCAAAATGCTCTTTTTATATCCTGGAGCAAATCTAAGATAGATAAACTAGTTTCAATGGAATATATTCAGTCATCCCTAATATTTCATTTCTTTCATGTAAGAGAAACAGGGCTTATGGCTTTAGGGTTTTTTAAGAGACAAAGATTTGCTTTGTGAAGATTTTTAATTTAAAGAAATACCCCAAGCAAAACTATGTTTTCAGAAAGCATAAACAGTCAGCACCAAAGCAGTATTTCCAGTGTTATAGGGGTTCCAGTTCATCTCTGTGAATATACATGAACTTTCTTATCTGTGCCTAGGCATTCTCGTTATGCCTTTATCCAATGAACAATGAGACTTCTTCACCCACCCCCATTATTAATATATGGGGGGGGGTTCTGCAAAAGAAATTTTTCACAAACAAGAAGAAAGTAGGACAATTTTAAGCAGTCTCTAGCTCATGCTCTATGTTTGTCACAGGTACATAGACAGAATAAAACCCACTAGTTATAGAGACACCAGGTCTCTTGCTGTCAGTTTAGTGAACAGAGAAACCACTTGCAGAACACCAATCAGCCAGCCACAGTGCAGCTCTCTAGGGGTGAGTATAGGCACAGCCTCCACACAGAAATATTAGCAGCATAGTGTGGTCCTGGGGTAAGGTCTCAGCTACTCAGAGAATCATGTATTTACTTATAAAGAACTGAATAGAAACAGATCAATAAATTAATCAGTACTGGCGTGACACAAAGGACACTTTTTAGCTCTCTGTCAAAATTTTGTACAGTCTTGTTGATTGTATGATTAAGCTATAAATGAAGATTCAATTATAGTATCTCCACTAGGAGGCTGGTGATGAAATCCACTTCTAATTTAATTAATGTTGTGCAGATATAGGGGAAAAAATCAATTAATTCTGTCAAACTGGACTAGGTGAACAAGCTAATATACTGCAGTATCACACTTTGTGGTACATTTACATGTGGCATAAGCTACAGGTAATGAGGCCTGAGCAGTGAAATTTGCAGATTGTTTTTACCACTTTATAGAAGTTTTCCTAGATGTTTTTGTTTTATGTCTAAAAACTGAGCTGTAATACTAAATGTTAAACCACAAACTTTCAGGGAACACTGGTCATTGTCTTCTGCAGCTCACAGCAGTGATCTGACTTGGGTCAGACCAGGGCTGTGATCAGAGGGTTGTGGATCCCTCTCCTCCTCTGCCTCTTTGTTAAGTTGTGGATCCCTCTCCTCCTCTGCCTCTTTGTTAAGGGATGCAAAGGTGAATGTCACAAAAATAGGACAGTGAAACTTGGAGCTGTTTAAGACAGACATAGAGGGAAATCACATGGCTTCAAACCACAGGTGCTAAACAGCAGTTCTTGAGGTAAGGTCTTCCCATTGAACTAAAGGTTACATGAAGGTGCACTATGGCCAAGATGAGCAGGCAGCAGTGGGAAGAAGGCTGAACACTCTTCAAGAAGGAAATCCTAAAGGCGCAGGACGAGGTTGTTCCCATGCCCTAGAAGACAAACCAGTGGGGAGGTTGATCACCCTGGCTGAACAGAGAGCTTTGGCTGGAACTCATTAAAAAAAAAGAGTTTATCACTTTTGGAAGCAGGAACATCTTAGGAGGACAACAAGGGTGCCATGAGCTTATGAGGTTCAACAAGGTGAAGCACCAGGTCCTGCCCTTGGGTCACAATAACCTCAGGCAGCACTACAGGCTTTGGTCAGAGTGGCTGGAAAGCTGCTCTGTAGAAAAGGACCTGAGAATGCTGGTTGACAGGTGATGAACATGAGCCAGAATTGTTCCCAGGTGGGCATGAAGACCAATGGCATCATGGCCTGTATCAGAAATAGTATGGCCAGCAAGACCAGGGCAGTGATCATCCCTGTGTGCTTGGGACTGGTGAGGCCACATCTCGAATATTGTGTTCAGTTTTTCACCCTTCTCCCAAGTAACTAGAAACAGGATAAAAGGAAGTGGCCCCAAGCTGTGCCAGGGCAGGTTTAGATTGGATATTAGGAAAAATTTCTTCATGAAAAGGGTTTTCAAGGTTTGGAACAGGCTGCCCAGGGAAATGATTGAGTCACCATCCCTGGAGGGATTTAGATATCCCAATATGACAAGCTGGAAAGAGAAAAACTGTACGTAAGACCATGGAGCAGAAGCCATAAAAGTTTTAAAACCCATCAGTAATCAAATACTTTTCACACACGTGACATTTCAAAAACAAGAGAAATATGCACATAGTCTAGGGCTGTCTCTGGTGTTTGTCCATCCAGGGATTCACAACAGACTAGGTAATCCAGAAGACCAGGCAATTCTCTTTCCCAATAAAATGCTGAGATGACACTAAGTCTGATGCAGGAAACCTGTGTCCAATTTGCCTTTGTCAGGCATAAGGCAATCACTTTGTATTACTTGTGAGTTAAAGATTTTCTTTGTAATAGGAATTTTCCCTCCCATTTCAATGCCTCCAGAACATCTTTGCAACCTCCCTATGGACTTTCTCCAGGAGGTCAATGCCCTTCCTATGCTGGACACCACATAGCTGGGTGCAATACTCCAGTTGTGGTCTCACAAAAGTAAAGCAGAGGGGCAGAATCACGTCCCTCAACCTGCTGGCCATGCTGCTTTTGATGCAGCCCATGATACAATTGGCTTCATGGCTCTGAACACACTTGCTGGGTCATGCTGAGCTTCTTGTCCACCAACATTCCCAAGTCTTCCTCCTCAGAGCCACTCTCAATCTATTCTCCACCCAGCCTGTGTTTGTGCTTGAGATTGCCCAGTCTAGGTGCAGAACCTTGCACTTGGCCTTCTTGAACTTCATGAGGTTCACACAAATCTGTCTAAGTCCCTCTGGCTGCACCCCTTCTCTCCAGCGTGTCAGCTGCACCACACAGCCTGGTGTCATCAGCACACATGATGGACTGAAGAAGGGTAGGGACAGAGATCTGAGGAAGGAGAGTGTTTCTGAATGGAAATGGAGCTCTGGAAAGCAATTAATGGAGTAGGTCAAGTTTTTCATCAGATTTTTAACCTGGCAATATTCTGAAGACTTTTGAAGAATTTTCCCCTTTGGTCAAACAAAAACCTGTTTTTGCAATCAGCAGAGGAAATCTATATTCCTGTAAATTGGCACCAACTAAGCAGCACAGAGATGTTGAAATTCAGAGTAATTTTCAACAGTGTTAGATTGCTGAACTTCTCCAGCTTTCCCAAAACTCTCCCTAGCACACCGTGGATGCCAGGGACTGATTTCTGCTGGCTCCTGACAACTGGGTGGGTAGAAAAGGTTGCTTCCCATATTTTTTTAAATTACTATTTCAGATATACCTGAGAAATTAATGTAAAGAGAGAGGAAATAAAGAGTTTTGATCCAAGAGAAAATAGATAATTGCCTTTAAGGAAAGGTCACTCCTCATCTGTCTGGGACAAAAGGCTCCTCTCAGTGAAGAGTCAAACCATAGCCAAGCAAAGATTTGTTTTTATCAGAGACAACTGGATATGCGTATTCATAATAAAGCTTCTCAGAATTATCCCAAGTGAACTGAGTGACTGAAATGTCATAGGCAAGCCTAGAAGCCAACCTCTATTAGATACAAGGCTCTGAAATCATATATTTTCACCTGTTGTCTACAAATGGCTGGTTTTTATACCTTCCACTGAAATAGCTGATACTGCTTCCTTCTGACTGTTAGATTACATGTCTCTTGAGTCCAATCAGCTCTGCAATTCCTGTGCAAAGCAGAATGTTATTAAACAGGTCTAAGAGGGAATAAAAGCCAGGAAATAAGGACTAAAAGTCAGAAAATGTTGATATGTATTGACCACTTACATTAGTAAACCTTCCCTCCAAATTTAACTCCAGCTGATACCATGACTCATCTTTTCATATAAAGATGTATTTTAATACTTTGTAGACATCCTCAATTAAGAGCGGAAGTAAAAAAAATGCAAACCACACCTCTCTAGATATTATAAAACACCTTCATCTTATCACTGTGAGATTACAGTGGACAGAGCTCTAGAGTCTCAGGGAGGACTTAGAGCTGATAGATACATGATACAGGGGAACAGTGGGGCTCTGATTCTTGTCTGACACTTTCTCTAACTGCCTACTCTGAAGTGTGTAAAGTAGGGGTTTCGGTTACCAGTGTTGAAATACACTTCAGTCATTAATAGATATGACACAGAAAATTTTAACCTCATTGCTTATAAAAGGAGCATGTACAGCTGTAACAGGAAAATGGCCAAAACCAGGCAGTTTTTCAAAGGCTCTTCTAAAGTTGAGAATGCCATCAGGGAACATATCTGCAAGTAGGAAAAGGCTACAGATGCCAGCACTAAACAAACAAGCTGAAGAGTCAATCCTCAATTTCTATGAACTGATACAAACATTTTCTCAGTAATCAGAGCATTGTGTTCTTTGGATAGTCAGGAGCTTAAGGGAGCAGGGTCAAACTCCTTGCAATTTGCTCTGTTCCATTCCACACCACTAGTCATTTATAAATGCAGTGGATTCAACATATAACAACACCACTGTCTTCTCTTGTACATCTGAAGATGTAGTGGTTATGCAAGCTCCCAGGAAGGTTTTGGACAGCAAATGCAGACGGAAAAACTTGTGTCTCTTTACAGAATAGCTGATTTCAAGTGCTAAAAGATATTCCATAGCCCTCAGGAAAACTTAGGTAAGATTATTTTGAGGGAAATGAAAGACAGCAATTTAGGGGGGTTTGTGCTCCCTCAATCCTTTGAGAGACAAAACCATCACAGAGTTCAAAACAAAGCCTTAACACCCAGACAAGCCAATCTCACAGACTGACACTAAAAATTAAAAAAAAAAAAACAACGAACCAAACAACGACAAACACAAAATCCCAAACTCCAAACTTAATTAAGTGGTCTGTATTTCAGAATCCAGGATTTCAGGAGAAGCTGTTTTTCAAAGTGCCAAGTACATCTCCTTCTTAAAACTGGTTAATATTGTAAACTGTCATCATTAACCAAGGAAACTTTGACTCAGTTACAGCTGACCCAAGTGCCGCAAGTGCACTTAACAAGGCAACAAGTTCTATCCTTAATCAAACTGCAGAAGAGAAACAGACTACTCTGTGCTGCATCCATGTTTTTGTTGATTGCGGAAGATGCTGCTGAGTGCACAGCACTCTTATGAAGTCAGAACATTTATTTTTGGTTCATAAATATTAATTCAAGGCACTCAACCTCAAACATTTGAAAGTCTTGGCTCTTTTTTATTATTATTCATTGCACAGTGATATTTTAATTGGAAATAGATAATTACAAGAATGTTAATTCTGTTCTACTCTCTTGGAATTAGTATGAGTTTATCTGCACAGAAAGAAACACTGCAAGTGGTTGGCTGTATCTTACAACTGACAAATGTCTCACAATATTGTATGTAAACATTATGCAAAATACATATTTTACATCTAGATGTCTACAATGTTACACAGAGATATTTTCATAGGTCTAGGGCTGTAAGAGTAACTGAATTTTCTCAGCCACAGCGTTTTATAAAATCAAAGTAAGGCAGAGGCTCTAATTAATTTCAAATAAGAATGAAAAGTCTGTCAGGCTTGACAAAAGCATTTTGCAGAAGCCTGATGAAATCTGAGGGTGACTGATAATATGCTAACAATATACTGTTTCAGTGGGATTGCTTGATTTTTGACGGATCAAATTATCCCTGTAAGTAAGCCAAATTTTTACGAAACAAAAGCAGGAAAATCAACAGAAAGTTGCATAGGTTTTAGCAGGGATGTCTTACCGAGCCATTCTTCCAAGATCTGCAGTGTTAGAGAAATAAGCAATCCCTGGGGTCGTTATCAGGATACCAAATATTTGACAAACATAGCTGTCCTTCAACACTGATCCAAAATATCCCGTTGGCATTGTTTCAGGATTATTTGGGGGGGGAATGGAAGGGAAAAAGATTATTTTTCTAATTTTTTTTTCTGAACTCACTCACCTCTATCCTCTGCTAACCTGAAACTTTCAGAATGTTTTTTCTCCTTTTATTTTAAAAGGATGAGGCTTTTAACATGTAAGCAGAGACAGCAACAGTTTCATGAAGAGTGATTTTTCAAGTTTTTATAAGGGCATGTAGCGATATGACAAGGGCTAAGACCCTGGAAGAAGGTAGGTTTTGATTAGATATTAGGAAGAAATTCTGTACTGGTTGGGTAGTGAGACACTGGAACAGGTTGCCCAGAGAAGCTGCTGTGCATGACCCATCCCTGGATGTGTTCAAGAGCAGGTTGGATGTGGCTTTGAGCAACCTATTCTAGTGGAAAGTGTCTCTGCCCGTGGCAGGGGTGTTGGAACTAGATTATTATTCAGGTCCCTTCCAATTCAAACCATTCTGTGATTCTGCCATGAGTTATTCACCACCTGTGCTGAACCATCATAACTTAAGTGCCTTTTTTTTTTTAAACTAGGTATAAAATATTTCAATATTCAGTGGGCCAAAGATCACAGCAGCTACATCTGGTGCATTCTCCTAATATTCTCTAGCAAGTTCCTGGTGTTTCTATATCGATTACTGAATTAACCTGTCAAAACGAGCAGCTTCTGGAGGAGCAATCTGGAGAAAGACACTGAACTCCTCTGTCCCAGATGATTAAGATTGTCTCCTGAGAGACAGAGAAGAATTACTCCAAGTCTTTGTGGCAGGACTAATGAAGACTGATTTCTTGAAGCTACAGTATAATTCCCCAGCTCCATACCCACCCCTCCCTCCCCTCCTGCAGTAACCTCAGCTCCCCTCCACGTCCTCAGCTGCCTCTGCAGGAAGGCAAAGGCACAGACTGTGTGCTGCTGGAGCTGGAGATGTGCTGCTTGGCCAACTGGCCATTGCTCACACTGTTGGTGAGCTGGAAGCAGGTCTGCACAGGGAGGGGTGATCAGACAGACTTGGCATAAAGAAACCTTTGATTTTCCTACCTTTCTATCAGATTTGAGCAGAGCTAATTAATGAGTGAGGAGTATTATTGCTGAAAGAGAGAGAAGTTTCTGAGATACCACGTGGGTATCTTTTGTTCTTGCTCTATAAATTATAAGAGAAGTGATGAGGAAATCAGCACATTATGCACAACCTTAATAAAGTTCCAGGCTTCTGGAAGCTAGAAGAAGTGGCATGTCTGTCTGTATAACATTTCTGAGCAGAAGTTCAGGCACCAATCTTATAGTGCTGCTTCTCTGTTCCTCAGCCTTATTCTCCCTCTGCAATGGTCATTTCTAGTAAAGGGCTAATGGGTCTTAATTCTGCTGAGCTGAGTTCAGCAGAAGCTGAACTTCAAACAGTGGACTCCTGCTTAGATTTGAAAAACATGCATTTCAGCTGGTCATTTACACATAGCAAAGAGACATCAAAAATCTATGCTGGCAGTGACTTAATCATGTACTGAAGTATTTCTTGAGCAGAGGTAGCCATTGCTTTCATGACAAGTCAGGCTCGATGTAAGTAAAGACATATAAGTAAAGACATATATATTTCTTTATATAACATATAAAGAAATATAACTCCAGCTTCTTTTCTAATTCCAAGTTTTCCTTTGTTTTTATAATGAAATATAGTAAAAAAACCCTATTAAGCCTGAAAGCAGAGCTGTATCACAACCTCACGCATGGAAAGAAAAGGCAGCTGGCTGTGTTCAAAAGTTTTTTCACAGCTGACATATGGTCTCTAACTTTACAATGCAAATAATGATGCTAAAAAGTATATTTTGGGCAAAGCGACTTTGGTTTTATCAGTGAAGATATAAAAAGACACTTTCCAGAGCAGCACTGAGAAAATACAATGTGGGGCATCTATTTTGTTCCAACTTTGATGTCCCTGAGACGCCCTCTAAGTGGAGATCTTTGAGAGGTGCCAGGGCCCCAGTTTGCAAGTAGAGAGCTGTCAAAATGCCAGGTGCAGTTCACAGAGCCAGGAGGGAATCCCGGAGGAAAATAGGTAGAGATGAGGCCAGCAGGACCCCGAGGCCAGAGGACAAACGAGGCTGCTAAAACTCTGGGTTTTAAGGCTTTTCTGCCCCATTCATCCTCCTGTACTGAGCTACCCAACAGTCCTCCTAGTCCTGGGCAAACCCCATGTTATCATGAACATGCTTTAAATTGACCTCATGCCACAGGAATAACAGATCTCATGAATTTCCTGCTGTAGACTTTAACTCTCAGTAGTAGGTCACATTTTTAGCCCTGAAAGTTCCTGATCTAGTAAATACTCATTTGACCAGTGGCTCATCAGTCACAGATTCACTAATCAAAATGTAAAAAACCCACTGACTTTACATGTTAATGTAGAACGACTCAGGAGCTCTGGAGTCAGCTCTGGGTGTCACCATGAAAAAACAACTTCAAATCCTACCCCAAGTAGAAATGGTGTGCAATGCAGGTTGGGTTAAACAAAGCTGCTCTTATGGGTGTTCAGGGAACACAGAAACAGGTATGAAAATACCTGTATATAACCACCCAGTAAATGAAGGAGATTTACTTATTATTATTATTTTATGAATCATGAATCTTGACTTAGAAGAGTAGTCTGGAAACACACATTCAACAAAAATGTATTGAAATCATGACAAATTCTCAGGATTCTAAGTTTGGAAAGCTGACCATGCTTTTGCAATAGGATTTCTTTATCATTTGTCTAGATTAGTTAATAAAATTTCTTTAAAATACTGAAACTCATGTTTAAATAAATGAGCACAAATAACTTTCCAAAGTATTATAAATTCATTAAAATATTACATACAACTTCTTTACAGATTACCAAGCTATTAAAGTTTCCCTATGTGAATATTATTTAAAAATGCATACAAAATCTCATTTTCTATTTGGTTTTAGAAAAATAGATTTAATAGTTCCAATTAAATAATCCTCATGTGAATTCTTGTGTCGAAAAAGAGTCTCATAATACTTATTTTCAAATGAGGGAAAAAATAAGCTATTTTATATGCAAATATAACTGATTTCATTTAATTGTTCCTGAGGGAAAAAGATTTGTATGCAAAACTCTTGCCAACTGGTAGACTTCAACTTCCTAATTTTTTTTTTTACTCTCAAATCATTCATTAATAACTGGACCTTCTTAATGGGAGACAGTGTGGTCCTGCAGGGCATTGTATTCAAGAGCTCCATGCCCCAGAGAAGTCATCAAAAGCTGAGGGTGGTGGGACTCAGCTGTAGAAGTTGCCTACTGCTCCAGTGCAGAGAGAAGAGCTCAACACATCAGAAGTCCAGCAAAGCAAAAGCAGATCTCCCCCAAAATAGTGCTGTAGGAAGGACTTAGCCTACCGTGAGAGAATTCACTTTAAGCAGGCATGCAGTGATCAAAATGATCATTCCAATGTATCTATATGAAACATCCTTTGCTGATACTTAAGTTTCGTGCTGTTCCCATGGCAAGTGGTAGAATCACATAACCCACTGGCACAGCCAGGCACTCAGGCGAGACAAATAATCTATCATCAGGCCACTTAAATTTCATCTCTACCTTTTACCCTGTGGGAAAAATCTACAGGGTGTCTTGTAGGGGAAAGCATTTTGAAATTACATTGTCACAACCACAAAAACCATACCATCTATTTGCAAAGAGGCTGGTCTCACGCTAGCACAGCTGGGTTTTAGGCTGCATCACGAAGATCTTTTGTGCTCTCTCCTCCTGGTGAATAATCTCTGAATTTTTTGTCAGAGCAACGCATTCTTGTCTCTGCTTAGTTAATTTATCCATTCTACAGTTTATATTCAATTCTTCGTCTCCTCTAATTTAGCTAATCACTTCATGCAGTCTAAACATTTTACTAACTCCTCAAAAAGGCAGATTTATGGTATACTCAGCATACATAAACCTTAACCACTAGTTTAGAAAAAGGAGGCATGTAAGTATCTTAGCACAGAAGAAGCTAGGGATACCCACTCATAATTCTGTCCCATTTGCCAAAGAACTTTGCGTTTGCTGTGTCACACACCTTCACATCAGTAAGTGTGTAGAGAGACAGCAAACGGTTGAGTTTTTGTTCTTTTGCTCCTGAATTTGCACTATAGTTTCCCAACCTCAGCACAGAGAATTTAAGGAGCATGTTGTGCTTAACAGTCCTGTGCTTTAATGACCTGTTCCTCTGCAGGTGCAAATCATGGTCTTCTGAAGAGGGGTTTTCATTTGCATCCAGCTGTTCTCATGCCCACACCAGGCAAATCCAGGCCCTTGTCTATTCCCACGCACCCTTCAACCACCTCTCACACTGTGTTGTCTTACAAAGCAATGGGGTTCAAGCATGACTCACAAGCTAATGGAGCAATTCTAGCTTCAAGAAAATCCTGGTGTGTTTGGGGGTGTAGTGAATTTATCACTAGAGAAACCAAAAGTAGCACTCCATCTGCCAAGTCCACCCCTCCAACTGCTGGCAATCACACAAACATATACATTTTGGTACCTTCTGAAGTTCTAGTACATATACCAAGGTGTACAAAATGTTATTCAACACCTGAAAAACTCTGTATTTGTTTATCATAAACTTTTCCCTAAAGAAGCAAAAAGAGAACAGTTAATTAGGAGAGAATTTTTCCTTTATGTTGTTAGCTATAGTAGCCTGAAATAAGAATGCTTTATAGACATGTAAGAATTATAGCACAATTAATTATTTTCCAAACAATAGATAACATCAATCACCTCCCAAAGCACTCTTTGAACTTGACCATAGGACTCAGAGTCTGTTTCTCAAAATGACTTAGGACTTTTATTCCATGATTACACTTTTTCTTCTCAGAAATAGAGCAGCTTTGTAAATTGTTTAGATTAATAGAGTCAGTATTTTTTGTTACTTCTTAAACTGCTAAGAAACAGGATCTGCTGCAGAGGCTGTGCATTCAATATTAGCTCCAAGTATAGCTGGAACATTAGTTGCACTTATAGTCAAACTGAAGAACCACATTATATTATTTTTTGCTCAAAATGTTATAAACATATGATTCATGATTTAAAATTTTGAAGCCATTTCAAAGTCTTCTACATTAGATTTGCAACAATTATCTTAAGCTCTTTATTTGTGACTTGAAGAGCTATTCCCATCTGCTATTCCCAGACAATGCAAAAAAACCAGTCATACTTTATATAGTGACTTATGGATTAAAGCCTTTGTCAATCAAAGCCATCATCATGTCACTAAATGTGTTGCTGAATAAGAGATGAAAGTTGCTATTCAGGTGGAAGTGGCAGAAACAAAATACATGCATGTCTTTCTTAGGCTTTATCACTGACTTCAGGAGTGATTCTTGCATGGTTTGTCAGCTTCCCTATCTATATGCAGAAGTTTTGGAGACCGGTTGAAGCTCTTAAAAAAAGTTTAAAGTTCCTATTAATGGAACTGGGCATACTGATATAATGAAGTGTTGGAAATTATGTTAGTTAATTTTCGGCAAAATAGATTAAGGAAAAAAAGTGTAGCAATTTAGTAGTTAAAACTGAAAGAAAGAATTGAATCCTATAGCTAAGAAAAACTTATGTGTCACATCACCCTTCAGCTTGAAACCTCTTTCCTGACTCCTTGACTTTCTTCTAAAATCATAGCTGTCAGGACATCATCACTTGAAGAAGGTTCTTGTTAATCAGCCAGCCACTATAACCTCCTCAAATTCTAGAGCTGTTCAGTTTATTGTGTCAGGTTATACTTACTTTAATTCCTACATACTAACTCAACAACAAGTTCCTCATAATGGCTTTGTATTCTTTTAATTTTTCACGGTGTTGGTAGTCTCTTGGCACAAGCTACTTAAAAACAATAAATACAACCTAAAAATTCACATGACCCAATTACTAACCCAAGGCAGAAAAATCTTGAAGTTACTAATTCAACCTGATCTGAAAACTGACAACCATATAGACCAACTCACGTAGTTTTGTGGCAATTATAGCAAAAAGTTGTCTCTAAGGCTAAATATTAATCGCTAGTAAAGTGTTTTAGAAGCAAATAACACATTCATCAACTCATTAAACATTTTTTTTCTAACTATTCTTTCAGAAGGCTCTTATAATAAAACACTACAAGTCCTGTAACTAAGTCTAAGTACTTTGATATTGCTAGATCAATATCAAATAAGTCCTTTTTAGTCTGAGCCCAATAAATAAAGAAAAGTATTTGGTTCTACCAATATGAAACTGTTGGGATTTTATAATAGATTTCACTATAAGCACTTGAAATGGGATTTAATACTTGACTTACATGTGATTTCAGTTTTTAGCAACTGCAAATGCCATCTGATTGTAACTCATTTACTATACTCAATCAATTATTTGACTTCCCACAGTTTTTGGGTCATTACTGCTGAGACAGGAGTGCAACTAGGAGGGATTTTGTCCAGAGTATTAGAGCCTCTGTGGTATATTTGGGAGCAGCAGGAGACATGGCTACAACATAAGTCTACATGCCATCCTAGAGATAGGGCCAAAACCTAGGACTAAACAGATACACCTACACCATAACTCAGGTCAGGGCCAAATCTAAGCCTAAATTAGGTTCCTGCACCCATGGTTGGGGGTGAGGAGAGGTCTTATGTGAGTCTGGTCAGGGCTCATTCACACTCTCAGGGCATGAGCAGTGAGAAACCAAAGGATGTGGATGCAGACTGACTGCAGAGATCAGGAGTTCATGAAGATTTTTGTGTGCCTGAATAGTAAACCTGGGACAAAAGGTAAGTCATACCAGGTGGAGATCCCAAATGAGAAAGTAGGACTGGAACTCAGCAGGGATGTCAAAATCCATGAAAGAAAGATGTTGTAATGTATATAAAAATAGAGGTTTAAAAAAACCCCAAACAACAAAAACCCAACAGTACAGCTAAAAAATAAAAAAAAAAAAAAATGGAATTTGGTATGCAGATTCTAATTGGAGAGGGAAGTAGGACTAATGGTGCAATGCAGAGGTAAGGCTGAAACACTCAGCAGAAGCTCCGACTTCAGTACATCTGGGCTTGGAAACCAGGCTCTCTCTCAAAGTCTGCAGACATCTTATCACTTTGTTGTTGGGAGTCTAGTAGTGTGTCATATTCTCTCTCCAGACAAACCACCAAATTCCAACTCTCAAGTGACAGAGAGCAGAGAATAATTGTATAGATTGCAATTTGTGATGACTGAGGTGAAGGTCAACATCGCTTCATATTTTAAATTTTCACTTTTTTTTTTTTTTAAAGAACAAAACCCAGCTTCTATCAAAACAGAATAATGCAAAGTATTCAATGGCTATGAAATTCCAACACTTAATTTGCTGTGCCAGTTATTCTGGTTATCTTCATCCCATGAGTTCATTCTTTATGATATATGGATAATTAACATGATGTTACAAATCATCTTTTTACCCACATCATGCTCCATCAAACACATATGGGTTGTTTCTGATGACTCCTATATATTGCTCTGCTCATTTGTTAGGTGATAGCTGTGTGGTGAAAAGCATAAGAGGAAAGCTATTTGACCAAAATGCAACTAAGGAAAATCCAGCAAAGTAAACTTGTCCACAGTTGTTTTGATATATGCTGAGCAAGCCAATCCCACCTATCTTTGCCTTAATTTTGTCTTTACATTTTGGGCCTAAGTTCCATATTGATAAAATGGAAAATAAGAGAATGATGTTATTACAGGAGACGTACAAGTACATAATATGAGGATATTTTTGTTTTCAAAATTCTTCTTTTACTTCCCAATGCAGATTCAGTCATTAATAATGAGGAAAACCAGAAGCTTACTGACTAAGCACTGTCTTTTGTCCAGATTCAAGCAGGAATCTTGAGGAAAAGTATCTTTATATATTGCATCTGACTAAAGCTGATAAAAGAAAACCTATTCACCAAGACCTGATCTGAGAATGGACAAGCAATTTTGTTCTCAGTGTTTTCTACTGCTGAGTGTTTGACTCCACTGCCTACTTAATGTTCCTTTGACCATTTCTTTGAGTTTATAATATACCAAATATGTTCTTCAAGATGCTCACAACAGGATTAATAATGCAACTCCAACTGAGGTTGGTGAGCCCTTCAAATATACTTATTAAGGTTAACAAGATGGCTTATTTGAATTAAAGTTTTATGAACAAGGGAATGCTATTTAGACCTCACATTACATAAGTTACCTTCTTTTAGAAGGTAATAAGAAGGTTCATAAGTTACCATACTTTTAGAAGCTTGTCTGTGGAACATTTTTAGAGTATCCTGCTGCTTCTAAGAACATTAAGGAGTTTTTAAAGCTTGTAAATGGAGTTTGAATTCCTCAAACCTGCTCATTTAAAAAAAATTCAGTAAGAAATATAAGTCTACAGGACTGAGAATGAAATTTTTGTCTTGCAAAGACTTCCCACTGACTTCTGATAAGTATGAGTAGCCTGTCAAATTAATATATGTGTCCTATATGAACTTCATTAATCTGCACAGAATATGTCGTCCATCAATATTAAAAGTACTTTAACAAGGAGAGGGGGTGGACACCAAGAGGGGTTGTGTCTCATCAATTGGTGTGCAGCAGGTCAACATCAATAAATGATTATGGCAAGGAACAGACCATTTGTATAGTGAAGCTGTTCCTAAACCCATCAATTTAGGGGCTTAGAGTGAAATGCAATTTTTATATTACTTATCCTTATCTCTACCTGGTTTAATTTTACTTTCTTCTCTCTATCTATTTTCCTCTGCTCTCCTCAGTGGTTGTCATTTCTGTCTGGAAATCATATCTGCAGGTGATTCAGCTTTTGTCATTCTCCTCTCCCTTTCTTTCCTCCCTCTTCCTTCACAATACCTTTCAGCTTTCCTTTGTAATACATTTCAGCTTTCCTTTTTATTTGCTTTTTTCCCCTCCTTTGAAGGTTCCTCTCTCCCTTAACGTATTTTTTCCCCTCAGATACAATTTCTGATGAAATAGCCACTTTTCTTTCATAAAATACAGACAATTTACTTTTTTTTTTTAAAAAAAAAAACAAACCTGGCTGGTGTATAATTTTGGTCTAGGTTTTCAGCTGTAGTAAATCGGCAACAATTTTTATCATGTTAGAATTATTTTTTTTTCTGGATCTAATGTCTGTCCATAAAAAAAACAAAACAAAAACTTAGATTTCAGTACAAATTTTACCTTCTTTGGCCAATGTTGCTCATGGCTGAATATTTGCAGAAGGAAAAAAATTTTTCTCATTGCAGTGTGAGTAACTGTGCAGATGACAGCCCTGGGTATCCTGGAATGGAAATGGAACATGATAAACCTTGCATCAAAAGCAGTTTGTAGAAAGAGTTGTTGTGAATTCACAAGGACTTAGAAAGGGGAGAGGAAAGTGAGAGCATGTTACAGCAACCTGAATGCTAATTCATCAGGCTTAATTAAAAGCAACTCCTCCAGTCCTGAGAGGTGTCATCAGAAGGGAAAGAAAAAAGGAAATCCATAGGTATTCTCAGTTTTTCTTTTTAGTAATTGCCCTGTAATTTTCACAGGGCAAAATTGAGCTTCCTGAAACAAAATAATGAAGGCATCCACCTAGTTAGTGAATGTGGCAGATGAGGACTTTGATTGCTGCCTTGCTAGATTAAAAGTGCTTGAGATAACAAAAGAGAAGGGGAGGAGGGAAGGAAAGTAAGATTTCTAAAGATGGGCTGCTACTTATCTTTTTTTATTCTTTTTTTTTCATTGTTTTCAATTTTTTTATTCTTTTCATACTGAGGTTGTCTTCTTTCTATCCAAATGGGAAAGGTAAAGTTTGGCTCTCCTAGCAAACCAGCAACTCAGTTGTCCAACAAGTGATACATTTGAAAAACAAGCATTTTTCACTGTGTTTATTTCACTTTATTTCTGGCACAAAAGAGAATCGATTGGGGGACAGGGCTGAATTCACTGTGTACAGATATATATTTACAGTGCATCTATACCTGAAAAATATGTTCCAAAGAGCTTTAACTCTAAGCAAACTACAGCAACAAACTATGGTATTACTGTGTGTATGTGTATGTGGGAGGCGTGGTTGTTGTCATGGTTTATTAGAAGATATGGCATGTGTTCTTCAATTCAAACAATACAAAACTCTTCCTAAGTTACATATCATTACTTAAATAAAACCATCAATTTTTAATTTTTAGTTGACATTACCAAAGTTAGAGTCTACTGATGCTACTTCATGAGATCCTTTTTAAATAAAGCTTTTTGTATATCTCATTTCTGTGCAAAATGAATTACACTGTGCTTGGTCTTCCTGCTTTCTACACTCACTATCACAACAGATGGATGGGTGACAGGATGTTTCCAGAGCAGATCATAGTGTAATTGTTGTAACCATCCTGATCTGAGTGGGCAGCCTGTGTTTGGGACTCCCCTGGGATGTTTCTATCACAAAATGATACTGATAGCACATGGCTCATATCTTTGATGTAATCTTACTAGATCAAAAAGCATGCATGTATTCATACTTCTGGGTCCCTGAACACAAGAAAAACAAAAAAAGAAAAACAAAACTCCCTCAGAGTTTTTTTGTAATCATTCTGAGGTTAAGGAGATGCCAGAAGAAAACAGAGGAGCATGAGAGGAGGGAAAGTCTTTTGATCTTGCTTTGGGCAAGCATCATCATTAAGACAGCAACCTACAGCCACTCATAGCCTGCTGCAAAACTGCCAGTCCTCTGGAGTAGCTGGGACTCCTGCTCTGGAAGCAGCAAATGGCCAGAGTACACAGATTAACTCATTGCTCCATATAAGCTCTGATTTGTGTCCCCTTAACCTTTTGCAAAAATCAGGTACAGCATGATCACTTAAAACCCAAGGCAAATGGTGCCTTTCCCCACCATGCTCATTTCATATGTGTGATGAACCATGGCCAGCTGAGTTCAGATGGGCATTGCTCTTTTGATAAAGAAATCCTTAAAATGTGGCAATTTTTGGCATTCCAGGCTAGAATAAACTCTCACGTGGAACATCAGTGCAAGGCACAAAGTTAGAAAAATAATTCTCCACACTTGTAACTAAAGTGGATGAAAAAGCCCTTGGAAAGATTGTGTAATCATTTAAGTTGCTGGTTCATGGATCTTTAATATAAGGTACTTACAACTCTGTGAAAATAAGGAGTGTTGTGATCTTTATGGCTAACATGTTAAATGCTTCTAACACACACAAGTTCACCTTTCAGCTGACTTTTTAGGAAATATTTTTGAACAAGTATTCTATCTGATGTTATATTTTCAGGCTAGACTACAGAGGGATTATACACTTGTTGCTTTGGTTTCCCTTCAGAGACTTCTGTAATGTTTCATAAATCCAGAGGACCAGTACAGATTCTAGGGTAAATGTAATTTGGCATGGGGAATACATGCTGGTCACTACCTCCGTTTTCATAATTGATGGCAGACATCCAAGAAACTGATAACAAAATGATGTCTGACAAGCTGTTTAGGTCTGTGTTGATATGTCACCTTCTCAGACTCTTATAAATCTCTGAAGGTCAGAATCAGGGTAAAATGTTAGAATTTGTCCAAAGCATCTTTAAAGCCATTTTTAAGAAGTGGCTTAGATAGAAGTTTAAGCTTTTAAGTCTGGTGATCACTTTTCAAATGTTTCTCTAGTCTAACTTCCTTGAATGAATACAAAAGTCTTTATTTATTTACCAAAAGTTAAAAAGTGCCTACCTTTGGCAACAAAGCATTACTGAAATGTTGTCTATAAGGACTAAGACTCGGAAGTGACTTGCTGAACTGAGAAGGGATGGTAATGAGTAAATGGTGGGACCCATTATAAGCTATTTTGTTTGATCTAAGCATGGAAGAACAGTGCTATTTTTTTTTTCAGGAAAGAAGCAGTGAACACTTGAATTATTTTTCCTTCTTCCAGAATCCATGCCAGAAACAGGAATTTCCATAATCTGTTTCATTACAGCAGATTAGGGGGTTATATTAAATGTTTTTGCCTGCGCTGCAAACCAAACCTCATTCTTCTTGCCATTATTTAATATGTTGGCCATCAAAGATTAATTTAAAGAATGAAATATTTAGTCAACTTCTTTTGTTGATACAAGACTATGGAAGGACAAAGATATGATACATGAAAACATGACTTTTTTCTTCAAGTTTATGTTGTATGTCAGCTCCAATATACAGGTATCATGTTTTTCATCAGGGTTACAGAAATGCCACAAAGACCCTACATATATGGTGACTTCTCCATGAAAATGAAGGTAACGAGCTTGACTCAATCTCAGACAAATCTGTGATACATATAGATATTCACTGCAGTAACATGGACCAGCACAAACTCTGAGGCTCAGGTAAACCAGGCCTTGGCAGCCAGTCCCCACTTCATACTGCAGGTGAGCTGCACTGGCTTCTAGGAGGTTACTGAATCTTCATCAGACATTTCCATTGATGGCTGTGTTTCAGGCTTTCCCCAAATACTGTGGAAACACACTAGTTGATCCAAGGGAAAATCTTGTATGTATGAAGTTTTGAAAAAAGATTTTCAGAACACTAAAAGGAAAAAAAAAAGAAAGGAAAAAGTAAGGCTGAGGAATCTGGGTGATATTTCTCTAACCGGTCTTTATTAATGATAGTTTCCCACTGTAGTTATTTGCACACATTTACTGAGCACAGCACAGCTGTTTTCCTTGTTCTGGTTTAGTCTTAGAAAATCATGAAACACTGGTGCGAAGCCATTTACCTAAAGGCAAGGTGGCTTAAAAATGCTTATGGTTTATCTCTAGTAGGTGGATTTAAGACAGGCATTTTGTTTTGTACCAACTTTCAATTTTCTTTTTACACTTTTTCTTTGCCACAGTAGCAGTAATTGCTGATGTCTCTTTAGCTGTCATACCAACACACAGCTCCACAGAGGGACGGGGAAGGCTCTGCTCAAAAAATGTCAATGTATTTGGGAGACTCAGTAAAACACCTGGGACCATGTTTTTTATGGCTGATTTGTGCCTACAGGGAGATCCTCATACAGTGTGGAACAGCACTCTGCTGATGTCGACACAGCTACTTTGGTGGGTGGGGGCTAAAAATCTGCTCCCAAATTTGTGTGATTCTCTCCTTGTGCTGATGAAATTATCACCACTGTGCCTGAAGAAGGTTTTGCCTGTCTTTTACTGTCCTCTCTTTACAGCCCAACAACCCTATGATGCACTGTTTGTCTCTGCTTTTGTTGAAGGTTATCCACGCTGATGTGATGAGCTGGATATTAACTGTGTCAGCTCTGATGCCATGAGCTTGGTGGCAGCAAGAGCACAGCAGCACTGACATTGCTGCAGCCTTGTTGCTTGTACCAGAGCCACTGGGATCACCTGGTTTGTCCAGGTCAGCCCACACTGCCATCTCAGGTACTGCTGGCACCTAGGCTGGATTTGTCTCTACATACCAAGAGTCTCCTTTCCTCCCTGCAGCACAGCACACTGAGGAGATAGGAGTTTCCTATCTGAGCTGTGTTTCCCTACCAGCAATACCTTACCATGCTCTATTTATCTGGCTTGCTTCTGACACAGGGCAATGGGAAACTCATCCCTGTGCTGCTACTGCTGCTCAGTTTATCATTTCGAATGCATGGTCCATTTGACTAGCACTCTCTCTGTGTTTGTAGGTTAGACACACCTCCCTCTGGGTCAGCTTTACATCTTCAGCTGTTAATGTAGGTCAGCTGGCTGCTGTGCAGAATGTTGCTTATTCTTTAGACCATGAGTCCTCACACGCAACTTCACAGTGCATTGCATTTGCCCATCTTTTAAAAAAGCTCGTTTTGCTAGAGTAGCAAGTGGTTCACTTGTTTTGACATTAACAGTCCTACCAGCACTGTAGCAAAAAATTCTTCAGTGAGTATTACACATTCCTAATGAAGGCATTTTCAACTGTTTCACTTGAAGGTTTTCCTGACAGAGTTTTGTTAAGGAGATACTGATCTCAGCCCTATCAGTAAAATTCATTATCAGGTTTGATGGTTGATGTCCATAAATCAAAGCAAGTCCTTCAGTTTTTCTGCTGTGCTCAGAGACTGTCTTTTCTGATGCTAAACCTAAGATTTTTTCATTCCTGCATCCTCAAAAGCCCATCATCAGAGATTTGTAGTCTACATATGAAAGGGATTCTCACAAGCTTGCACAAGTCAATTTGTTTCAGCTGAACAACCTGCTCTTTCCTTCACCATATAAATTTGCTACATAGCTCAAATAAGGCAAAGAAGAGTTTACATATACATGCCTGCATAATTTTATCTTAGATATGATGCTTAATATGCAGTGAATTTTTTTGGCAACAATTCCTAAGAAATTGAGGCTTATGCAGTCCTGATGTAAAAGTTTTTCTAAAAAAGGCAGTATGAACCAGCCAATGGGATCACACATCAGAAAATTTGTTTTAAGATAAATTTTGCACAGAGGTGAGTCATGCACTTTGAGGAGTGCACTTTGTACGAGGCTGCAGGACCCTTCAGCCCTTCAGCTTCCTGCAGATTTTGATGTGGAGAAAGTGAGTGCTGCAGAGCTCTCACTTTATCCAAGGCTGTGTGTCTTTCTGTAGTCCTTAAGTAAAGGTCCATGTAGGAAGTCATGACATTGCCCAGCCTATTGGCAGGGAACAGGACTGTATTGGGAACTTCTTTTATTCTGTTCAAGAGCTGAGGTTGAAATAAGCAGAAGAATCAAACAAAGTAGCATCCAACCTCATGAAGCCATGAGCAGCCTTTGCATCTCTACACAGGGCTCCCTCAGAATTACACCAAGGCTGTCCAGCCCCCATCTTCCTGACAGCCAGTCTCCTGGGCCAACCATGTCAATGAACCAACTGTGGTTTGGGCCACCACCAGTGGTCTGCCCTCTGTGACATGGCCTGTTCATTGCCAGCGTTGTTGTCAGGAGCTTATGTGGCATGCAGGGAAAGGCCGTGGAGCTCCCTTTCTCCACACTTCTCCATCTACAAGTGAGACTGTGATGGTATGGGATCCGTCTTTTCTGCCCTACAGTACATTGACAGTTGTCTGAATCATCAAGGAGGGAGAGGACAGGTGTGTGCCTTGGTTTGGAAACATCCCTGTCTGTACACAGCTGTAACAGGAGAATTAACACAAAGAGTAGCCTTCTCCGCCATCCATGAGCAACCGCCGCCTCCCTGCATGAGAGTTGAGTCCCCAGGCTCACCCTAAGGCTACCTGTGTCTGATCTCCCTGACTGCCAGGAGACACATTCTGGGCTAACCATCTCACCAACCTCACTGTGGCTTGGGCCATCACCAGAAAAATCTGAAATATCACTCTGCAAAATCTCCTTCACGATGTAGAAAATAAAAACCTTTAGACTGGCTGGAGTACTGATCTGGTGCAACCTGTTAGTATTCCTCATTGTAAGGAATAAATTGTACCTTTTTTAATTACTCTTTATTTTTATCTGCTTTCTGCCTATAGACTTTAATCCATTAGAAATTATTTGAACTGGAGAAGACAGCAGTGTGATGACTAATACTGAGTGATATCTTTGTGAAAACCACAGTTTATCTAGAAGTTGGAGAATATCTTTTAGAAAGAGACAATTATTAAGTTATAGGGAGAGACAAATCCTTAGGTGATTTTCTTCAAAGTTTAACTGTTATTCTGATTAAAGATGCATACATTATTTCTAGTGTGAATGTATTTAACTTCAGCTAGATTTGGCTGTCAGATACAGTTACAACTTTTCTTCTAAAATAGAAATTCTTATTGTATCAGGAATATTTCTTTCTCTCAGCAAAATTCTAGGCTGTGATCATATTAACCTTCTCTTTGCTAAACTATTGTCTGGGCTCTTGTAGCCTCTCACTGAAGGTAGATGAGACTAACTCCTCAAACTCTGGTACAGAGCTACCCTGTACAATACAATACAACAGTATTACAAATGAAAAAGTATTTATAAACAGTATTGTTGGCTGAGGTCGTTAAGTTCTATTAAAAAATGAATAGACTTGGCCTGATGGTTCTGAGAGAGCTGTGATCAAGCTTGGAGCCACGGCCTTTACAATGGTAACAAAGTGACCCACGTGTGGGCAAAACTAAGCCAACCAACCAAAGGTTACTACTTTGTTGCTTAGATACGGTTTTCCATGTATGGAAGTGTTCTTACAAAGATCCGGATAGAGAACCAAAAAGACAGACAACTATGAGACAACCATGAGAGAAAAATGAAAGAAGCTGAAGCAGGAGAGAGAAGGAGAACCATGAGAAAGCTATGAAAGAAAGCCATGCAAAAGAACCCTGAACTTTAACTATATATGTATGTGTGTGTGGCATGCAAGATACACAGATTTAAAAGTTAATAAAGTCTTTAGTTAAGTCTCCAAGACTAATAATAACTAAAGATATAAAAAACTGTAATGCCACAAAATGACGTCTTGAGCTGAGACTTAATAAAGCAAGAAGGTATTGCTTCCTGTGGCATCCGCTCAGCTGGACTATTTAAGAAGCTGGGAAGAAGCTTAACATTGTGCACAGAGATTACATTTTTGCTGGACGTTAAGGTAAGCAGCTGAGAACATGGAAAAAATACCCTGAAACAAAAACCTAATCTTTTTAGTAACTTACATCTATATCTTCGCCGCCCCTACTGGGGAAGAAAAATGAGGAAAAAAAGGAAAAACGCAGGAAAAATTAAAAGTGTGCTTCTAAACTCTGC
>WEIV01015714.1:9720-28872 GCA_013390005.1 Calyptomena viridis
GGGAGGGAGGGAGGGAGGGGACAGGTGGGTGAAAACAACATTATAATTTTTTACATTTTGCCTCTGTCCTAAACACACTGACCAATTAAGGTTCACAGCAGAACTTCCAGTGACTCCAACTTTGATTGTTACATTTAGGCTGCTAAATAATGATGCAGAAATCAGACTTACAGCCAGTCATACTGGGAGAAGCAACTGGGACAAGGAAGGACACTTACATTAATGACCACCATTTTTCCTTTTGCTGCCCATGATTTCAAGCAGTTAGAACAAATAATTTGGCACATTCTTCTATATTTAAGTCTCCTCGCTGTTTCTACCAAGGTTTCTGCACTCGCTTCACATTTTTAGTCACTCAGAACTGTATCCTTTGTCTTTGTCCTAAGGAATATTCAGTCAGCACTATGAGCAGGAAGGCCCCAACGTGTTGACATTCCTTGGCAGCAAAACCAGCAAAGACAAGGCCCTGAGAGGCAGTAACACAGTGCAGTAATGCTGCACTGCTTTAATTGTCATCTGCCTTTACAATGACAACTGAGATTTCATTTGGACTTTGCTACAATGCTTCACTATTAGCTTCCAAACACCTCTAGAGCTTTTCCATTTCTCTGACTCCATTCTTAAATCTGGAATTAGATTTCATTAGCCTTTAGTTCAAGTCCAACATCTACATCAGTCTTATGTAGCTGTTCTCTTCCTTTAGATAAGTGTTCTATTTCTCCTCCTCTCTTCTTCCAGATTTTTTTTTTTTAATTTCTTGAATGTCTGAGATTAAATCATCTGTACTAATCCTTACCTTCACATCTGAAGAGTTATCAAAGGACTGCAGGAAGATGCTATTCAACAACTGTGTGAACAACATGGGTTACAGGGAACAGAAATACAATGTAGTGATGTTTTCGATTCTTTTCCATTTTGCTTTGGAGAAAATTTTAAACCCTAAAAGTCTTAAAAAACAAACTAATTTTGCAAATACCTAAAGTTTGCCTGGAGAGGTTTGGTTTTCATTTCATCTTCTCCTCCACCAGTTATTTTTACAAGTACTATAACCAGGACCTCATAAAAATTTCAGTGAGAAAGCCTGTCAAAATAGAGAGAACTCCATGAGATATTTAGCTTTCAATGAAATGGATTTTCCTACTGAAACCCACTTTTTCTGACTAGCCTTGGTGAGTGATAACCACTCTGACAGATCCCTTACGTGGGAAGATTTAAGACAGTGTATGTGTCATATGTACATTCACCTGAGTAACTCCTTGTTCTTGTAGTAACAAGATCTTTCTTATTCTCTCACCAAGCTCTACATCATCACCTGAAAGGAAAGCTGGGTGTCAATGCCAAACTCGAATCAATAAAGAGCTGAAGTACCTGTAATGGTGCCAGAGGTAATGTTTCAATTAATCTTTCAGAATTAATGTCTGCTTCATTTCCAGGAAGTCCACAGGGGTATGTAATGGACCCATTTTGTGCTATTTAAATAGGAGGAGAAAAATGTTGCTTCTCTAATTTGAATTAAACACCTGCAGGAGGAATTGGGTAGGAGAAATAGCACCTTAAGCCAGTTTGGTTCTGGGAAAGAGCAGAGAAAAGTGCAGATCCTTTTCATTCTCTTTTGCAACCAGGCAGAAAAGCAAAGAGAAATACTGTGCCTGCACTGCCACCAGAAGCACTCAAATTTGCTGCAAATTCAGCCTAAAAGTAATCACTGCCTATGGGGCTTGGGGGACTCCTGCTATTGCAGCTCTCCAGCTCATCTCCTCTCAAGGGCTGGAATATTTGGAGTGGCCACATAGCATCAAATCCATTGGAGAGAGAGAGGGTTGTTGAAAACTGTTGGACATGTCCAAGTTCCTCATGGTGTCTGCAAGAGCCTGGTCCCCATAAGCTCTGTAATGGCCTCAGGGAGAATGAGCATCTTGATCAGAATCCCAGAATTCCAGACTGGTTTGGGTTGGAAGGACCTTAAAACCCATCTCATCCCGCCCCTGCCATGGGCAGGGACACCTCCCACTATCCCAGGTTATTCCAACCTGGCCTTGGACACTTCCAGGGATGGGGAATCCACAGCTTCTCTGGGCACCCTGTGCCAGGGGAGCAGGTGCCCACTGGTGCTCTCTGGTCCAAGCACGGGGCACAGGCAGCTCCTGCCTCTCCCTCTGTGCTGTTGCAGGACTCAGCCTTTGGAATGTGGCTGCACCAAGAGGGATGGAACTTCCTACCAGCCTTGCTGGCAACACTGCCTTACCTGGGATTTCTCCCACTGAGAGCTCAGGGAGGCAATGATTGATTGGGATTTCATCAATGCCAAGCTTTCTCTCACCAACAACTAAGAAAGAATCCTATCAACTCATTTTTTTCTGTACTGTTAAACATATTTGAGTGTCTCTGCTCTCCCTCCAGGCCGGACAGCAGGAGGGCTCCTCATTACTTGTGCCATTGTTCAGTAACAAAACAGCAGTGGGAGTTCAAATGAGAGGCTGAGTGGCAAAACAGGGCCCTGTTGTTGCAGCACAGCACCTTGTCCCAGCAAAACACCCATCCAGGCTGCCTGCAGGGGCACCCTGAGATTGCCACGGGGGGATTTAGTTCCCTTGGCTGTCAGAAATTCAATGCAACTCATTGTGAAATCACCCCAAAGCAAAGGCAAATGGATCTGGAATGGACGAACTTCTCTGCAATTTCTTATTGATTCATAACCAAAGCCATCCATTAACATCAGAAAAGGGGGTGTTTCTTAAAATATATCATTTTAGAGATCCTGTGCATTTCTGGAGAAGTCACAAATGGTTTCAGTGCTGCAGGCATCCCTGAGGGTCTCAGCCTCTCATTACTCAGGGCCCAAAGTCGGTACAAACAGTGCAAAATGGATGCTTTCTCAACTTTTTATATTTAAAAGAAAGAATAAAAGCAGGCAAGTTATTTGGTATGATATGAAAATAGCATTCAGAAGGTACCAGAATCCCACCTTTGAAGTTGTAAGAATAGGTACCCAGGCAGAATATTTTTACTCAAGATGCATTTCCCTTGTGAAGCTGTTTGGAGCAGCTGCCCACGTGTGCTGTGTTAGTGACTGGGGGGTTTGCAGAACACAGAACTTGTGAAGAGGATCATTTTGCATGAAGCATTTCCATGGACACAGGAACCCTTATGAAGGACCAAATCTAGACCAAGGCTTCCTTCCAAGACCTTGTACTTCTAGAGCAGCTGTGCTTCCTATTTTCTAACTGACAATCTCAGGAGCTCTGTCAGAAACAAGTAACTAACTGTATTTTTTATTGGTGACATGTTTGTGAGTAGAGAGAGACTTATACAAGTAACAGTTCAGAAAAGCTGGTTTGGGACAAGGGAGTGTTTTTGTCTATTTTGTAATGATCTGTTGAACTTTAGTGGATGCTTTTCTAAGGCTCTGTGCAATGACTGCCAACCTGTGTTCGAGACATTGACATCTATGAACATTCTCAAATCATTTCTGATTTCTATACATGAAGTGCTGTAGGTCAAACTCATCCAACCAGGAATCTGAGCAGGGTTAGGGACAAGCTCAGATGTTAACTTAGAAATAAAGAATAGTATTTGAAATACAGAAAAAAATATGGCCCAGATTGAGAGTTCTGTGCAATTCTGAGATAGTCTTATATGTTTTTCTTATTTTATCTTAGCAAATAAAATATAATTAAGAAAAACATTTTGGGGAGTGGCAACATGATTACATCTAGAAGACATTTTACTTTTGCTACTGCCATTAATCAGGGTGAGATATAATCCTGAGCCTATAAATGATCAATAGAAAAAAAATAAACAATTAATAAAAGAAAACATCAGCTTTGTTACAGTGTCTTATAAAATACAGCTAGAACTTTCTAGTATGTTAAATAGTCATCCAACAACTGCCCCTCTCTGCCTTCACAGGACACAGATTTTCTCTCTCTTTTTTATATGCAGCTGATGGAAGTGTCTCATAAATAATTAACTGAAAGCACCTGCAGGACATGGAAGATTTGGAAAGGAAATCAATCAATTGGTATCTAAAACACAAGTTATTAAGTTTCAAAATCCAGTGATGAGCAAGAGAAAGGTCTGTGTGTTCCTTGTGTGTACAACCTGGGCTGGAATTGAGCTCGGTGCCCAAACAGCTCCACACTCAGACTCTCCATCAGACCAGCAGCATTTCCTCACATTTATGATGCTGCCATTGATACCAGAGTCTGGCCATAAGCACTTGTAGAAACTCAGTTATGATGTGGCTCCACTGTAGTTTGCAGCCTAGAAGGCAATAAATGTTTCCTCCAGAACAGCTTATAAATTCTAACTCTCACAAATAACAGCATTATCCCTGCTCCAAGAGGGAAAGTTAATAAATTTTAACAATAACCAGAGCAAAAATAATGCCCTTAACCCCAAGTGAATGAACTGTTTCAACAGAGCTGGATGAAAGACAGGGAAACATTAAGAAGCATAAAAACAGGACAGTGCAGTACTTAGAAATCTGAGTTACTTCAATCGTCCAAGAACTGATAAGCTTCCAAGTTGTGTCTACTTTATGAGAACAGGAAAACTCTCATCAGATCTCATCATACACATGCAAATGCACTATGGAACAAAAATGCTGACAGATAAGTACCAAGGCCATTAAATCCTATTGTCAGAAAGAAAGACTTGATGGTTTGCAAGTTTAAATACAGTTTGGTCATTCAAAAGCTCTAAATATGTTCTTTACCTCTTACCACATTAAACCAAAACCAGTGCAATGTGCCCCCGCTCTCAAAAAATAAATGATTTCTCTCTTGTGAAGGGTAAGGCTTATCCAAAATGTGCCCAGGAACATGCATCAACTGTCCCACTGAGCTGCCTTTGTAAACAAGGCTTGTCACTATTCAAATGAAACATTTTGAGGGATAAACAATTATTTTTTGGCTCGTTGTGTCACGTCTCTAAAGATTTATCCCCTTGCTTGTACATTTTTGTGCATTGTACAAGGTCATAATGACTGGCACATCCAGAGCCACCAAATGGGGCTGCTGGAACATCCTTCAGTCCATTTGCTTCCAGCAAGGCAGCACGAACTGTCCAAATGCAGTTGCTGGCAGAGCAGGGTCTGCTTTCCTCTCACAGAACTTCAGTGACAGATCCTCCTCAGCCCTCCCACAGAATTTATTTCAGCCTTTCACAATTCCTACATTAGCTAACCAAACACATTTTTAATATCAAATTTTTGCATCACAAAAATTACAGTTTAAGCCATATGTTTCTACTCTTTTCATAATGGACAGGAAAGTGGATCATTTCCTTTCCCCCTGAAGTTTGTTATAGAGACCATTGTTTTTCTTCCAGAGTAAATATGCAGAAGAAAGTTACAGAGAATTAATGATTTCATAGTCCCTCTAAGGACATTGAAATAATCCAGGTAGCTCTCACTAAATTAATTATTGAACTTTCTCTAATTAAAAATTGTTCATAAGAAATGTCTCCCAACAACACATGGGAACCTTGACATGCCTGGTGAAACACTGTGCTTGCACCTTCAGAATCTGATCCCCAAAGTGTAGTGAGATGAACATTTAAAAGGCCTCACGAAAGTCAGAACAAAGTTCCTCTGCAGATACAATACAGTGCTCTCTCAAATTTATTGATCACAGTTATTTGAGACAGATCTTGCCCAGACATCAAAGGGTGTTCTGTTCCCCCTCTGCTGGTCCTGGAAATGATTTGCTCCTCCTGTGGGCAAACACTGCCCCTTTCTCTTAGCCCCATTGCCTAGTTCCCTCTTCCTGGCACAGTTTCTTTAGGAATTCTTGATTTGGCACAGCCAGCAATAGCTGGGTGGCTTAGCAGGGAGGGTGGGGGCAGAGTGGCAGAGGGGAGGCTGAAGGGGTCACAGCCCCAAGGCTGTCAGAGCTCCAGGAGGGTTTGGACAACACTCAGCACAGGGTGGGTTTGTTGGGATGTCCTGTGCAGGGCCAGGAGTTGGACTGGATGGTCCTGATGGATCCTTTCTAACTCAGGATGTTCTGTGATTCTAAATCTGTGGCTCAGGTTGTGGAAGAGCTGTTGTGGCACAACCCCCTGGAAATGCTGCTAAATCACCTGAACTATGGGCAGCTGGAAGGCTCTGCTCCCACTACAAAATAAGAATTGTTCAACCCTAAACAAGGCTAGAGCAGCATGGCACTGGAAATGGAACCAACACTGCCAAGTGCAAGCAGTAACATTTTTGGGTTTTGCCATTGCTGGTACAAGTATAGCCAGAACTGCATTGGTTGCACAGATCTGGAGAAGGAAGGAATTTTGAAGTTGCAATTCTTTTTGAGAAAAGAACTCATTATTAAGCAACACAGGGGATAGTGTAATGTCTGGTTCCTGTCCTCAGCAACAGAGGAATTCATGGGGAGACTGAGATTGAGACTTTTTAAATATTTTTTCTTTTAACTGTAGTATTGCTTTAGAATCATGGAATCATTAAGACTGGAAAAGAACTCCAAGACTGAGTCCAACCTTTGGCTTAGTCCAGCCTTGGATCACAACACACTGGGAAACCAAGAGAAGGTGGTTCCAGCTGAAGGACTGTGACTCTAAATATCAAGGCAGTGCTTAGAAATATTGCAAAGAATGCCACTATCTCTGTATTTAAAGAGTGGAGAGGTGGTTTCTAATGACCCCAAGAGGGAAATGATGTCTACATTTGGGTGTTCTAACTTTACACTTGTTGGAGAAAAGGTTAGATAAACCAATGGAGGCCAGGAGTTTCCTGGTAGTAGTCAGAATAAACATATTTATTCAGGTTGAAAGGGCACATTGCCTTTTTAAGTAGATGTTTATATCTCTAACATGTAAAAAAATTATTTAGGAACAATTTACATGAAGAACACTTTAAATTATCCTACATTCACTGTTAATTTACTTGGTATAAGTGCTGTATAACTGACAACTAATTGACAAAAGCTCATTTTGTTGCTTTAGCTGTGCAATCCTTCCTCTAATACATGACAAAAGATGTCTTAAAAGAGACCAAAAAAGCTATGAGGTTAAAGAATTCCCTTTCTTCTTCAGTTTCAGGAGAATTAAATTTTCTTCTAGATGCTTAAATCTGACATCTTTTAGGCTAATAGCAGTGATACAATATATGTCATTGAGTGTAAAAAGGAAGGACAGTAGCCAAAAATATTGAAAAAAAATTAGTAGACTCTTAAAATGATAGATTCACTAAGACTGGGAAAGACCTCCAAGATCATCAAGTCCAACCTTTGGTGTCACACCCCTATGGCCACCAACCCACATCCACTTGAAGCACCAGAATATTCATGTCTATTTTCTAACCCGAATTTCTCTGATAGTACCTTCAAATGCAGTTTCTCTTGAAAGAGGACTCAAAAAGTCTGCAGTGGTTGTATTCCAAGTGCCCCTCCAGTCTCTCCATACACACAGTGAATGGCTTCAATCAGCTGCATAAATCATTCTTTTCATTTAGAATCCATGACTTCAAGGGAAAAGATGGAAATACTCACATCAGAAATCTCATCTTGTATATTATAAACCCTCTAGTGCCCCTTGGGGAGAAGCTGCAGCTCCTGACCCTGTTTGCCAAAGCCTCTGAAGACGTGAGGCTGAGTTACAACTGAGATGGTTATGAGCCTTGTCCTGACTGAATAGACCAAAATTTAGGCTTATTTCCCATAGAAACCAGGGCAAAGCTTTGGGAATCAGCACCAGTTTGCAAGAACACTATCAGCACAAAGACAATCCCATCCTATTTCTCTCTGTGCAAAGAAAATGTTGGGTTTTGTTCTTCACACAAGTTACTTGATCCAACAGTATCATTAGCATTTAACAAAATAACAGCAGCAATCACAGGGTTTGGTTTTTATTCCTGGAAATCCTCTCTATAACTGTGCATATTAAATGTGTTTATCAACAGTTCAGATGAAAAAGAAAGCACAAATTCTCAGTCTCCAATACCACATTACTGAAAGCTATTCCGCTCTTGGAGTAGGGTTAGTACCAATACTGAGAGTCTGGAAATCTCTGTTTGATGGTTCAAACTCTTCCTGAATTATTTCCATCTAAAACACAGATTTGGTCAAACTAAATAGCAAATTAAAACAGGTTGTGACTTCCCTAAATGTTGGTGATTACCAGTTCTAATCAGGAGCTTTCATGATTCCTAGTGAATGGAATTTCCTGTTTAATACAGAAATCAGAAATTCATGTTAAAGAAAGACATGACCTCGAAAGAGAATGAAATCTCTCTTCTTCCAAAAAGAATAAGACAAAAAGGTATGAGAGCTATGAAAAAACTTTCCCACAGAACTGAAAGATGTAATTTTTTGTGCATCATTGAATTTCCAAAAGTTGTCATTGGAGGAAAATATTGTTTGAACACTTGGCATTTCATTTTCAACTGATTTAAACAATGGGTTCAGAACACTGTTTTAGAAGTATTGTGAACTTGCATTTTATATTCTCTCATGATTGTTCAGCAAGTAGCAAGATACTGAAAATGAGAGATCAGAATAATATAGTTTTGGAATGAATGGGTCAGACTGTGACATATATTATGCATTTTTGACAAACGTTATTATAAAAAGATGCTCCTGTCAATGCAGCAGGTATTTTTTATTTTAAAAAATTATTTTTATATTTAAAAAATACATATATTGACTCATTATATCATACTTTGCCATTAAGTCACAGTATGCACCATTACTACTTTATCTCAAAATGTAAAAACAATCATTAAATTACAGAATACTAAAAAATACCCTATTTTCAACCACAACTTCTCCACAGCTGCCTAAGCTTGGGAGTTTCATTTTGCAAAAGCTATTTTTGCAAGATCTTTCATTCCATCTGAAGTAATTTATTTGTCAGTGAGAACTTGAGGGAAATGACATTGTGAGCAGTGTCTGTAATTCCTGTTCACAAATGATCTGCAGGAGCTGGTGAATTCTGGGTGGTGAAATTCGATCCACCTCAGGGCATTGTCTTGCAGAACTGCTGCTGCATGTTTTGGTTTAGCCATATCCTGAATTATATGAAAATGCATTCCTAACTTTTAGGGGGTTTGGGAAAAAGCGAAGCTTTCAACTTTATTAAATCATACACATCTAGATTAACAATTCTTACAAACATTATGCTTTTGGGCTGATTGAAATATTTCAAAGTCCGTAGGAGTCATTTCACTGAGTGTGATGGGGTTGTAAAAACCACTGGGCAAAAGAATTGAATTTTATATGCTGATTTTTTTCTTTTTTCTTTGGTTGGTTTTTTTTTGACCATTAGATAATTTTCACTTCCTCTATTTTTGTGCTGAAAAACCCAAATCAGTATTTTTCTGTTCATTTCCTGGTGTCTCATTGCATCCCAGCTCTTCCATTATGTTTCCATTGGTCCCACCAGGACACTCATTAGGACTGATTTCCTGGAGCCACCGTGGAGAGGAAAGGCCTCCAGCCCATCCTTTCCTGCTTGCTGGCAACTGTAGGAATGTGTTTGGAGGAAAAGGGCCATGTGAACCCCCAAACTAGGCCTGTGTAGGACTGTAAGGGTAAAAGGGTAAGAAAAGCTTGATAACAAGAAAGCAGCTGCAAGCTCAGGCAGTGTAGGAGGTAGGGGTTAGTCGAGATAAAAGGTACATTTTTTAGCAATAGTGAAGGTCAACTTGCTTGAGCAGTAAGGCACCAATTAGGTACGAGTAGAAATATGTGCACTGCTGTAGTGACCAATTACAAAGAGTGTATTTGTAAGTGTGGAGAAAAAAGTGGATAAAAGCAACTGCGTGATAAACAATAAACGGCTTCTGAAAATCGTATTGATCTGCCTCAAGATCTGGAATTATTTTCTCCCCCGCACAAAGCCCCACGAAACCCACTGACAGGCAACGAGGAAATAGTTGATGTTAAAACAAATTAGAACTCAGAAATTAGTGCTGCCTGGGCTCTAGGGTGCCATGTGAGCCTTGTTGGGTATGTTCAAAATTAGTGGACATCCCTTGTCCTAAGTATCCACTCAGAAAAGTTAATGACATTCTGGATCCCCCTTGAGGGTCCAAATACAGGTTCAGCACAGAGTTGTATTTCTGTTGGGGAACTGAACTTTTTCCTTGATTTAGATTCTCCTGCTTATTTTCCATTAACCACAGAGCTTCTGTCTAATGCCTGTTTTAGCTGAGAGTCCTGGCTGCAGCTGGAATAGAGTTGGGCTGTTCCCAGTAGCTGGGGCAGGGCTGTGTTTGGATTTGGGAGGAGGACACGGATGGTTTGGCTATTGCTGAGCAGAGTCAAGAATCACACTGAGTCAAGGATTTCTCTGCTGCTTCTGCAGCGAGTTGCCTGGGGGTGCAGGAGAAGCTGGGAGGGGACACAGGCAGGACAGCTGACACAGATTGGCCAGAGGGATGTTCCACACCTATGGCATCAGGCCAGTGTGACAACTGTCACATGGGGGGAGCTGCAGCCACTACTCAGCTGGGGGTGACAATTGCACTGTGCATCACTTGTTTTGTGTGTTCTTGTATCATCATCATTAGTTCCCCTTCTTTTCTTTTAAACCATCTTTTTCTCAACCCATGGGTTTTACTTTTTCTCTCCTTGTCTCCCCGATCCCCTGAGGAGGGGATGAGTGAGGAGCTGTGTGGGGTTCAGCTGCCTCCAGCTAAACCACAGCAGTCCTGTTTAGCCCCCACCATGGGATGAGATAATGGCACATCTGACCACAACATGCAAGAGAAAAAATTGTTGTAATAATTCATTCTATTATTTTAATAGTTGCTGTCACAATTTTGATTTATTTGAACTTGGACTTGCTGTGCTTGTTCTCAGAGCTGTGTTATGTAGCACCTTCCTTGTGCACATGATTCCTGTTGTGCTGTTTATCATCTCTGGGGACTGGATTAAGGTAATCAGTTTGCTGTACTGTGTAACACTGGTTTATAAGATGATAAAATTATTGGTTGTGAGACTAATCTGGTATTTGTGCTCAGCATTACTGTCATCTACAGCTCAGGAACCATCTCTTGGAAATATTAATAGTTACTCTTTACTTTTGCCCCTCAGAGAGCCAGTCTGTGGGGGAGTCAAGGGTCACACTTTCTTCCACTCCTTTCCCTTCTCCTCCAGCCTAGTTACAGTGGCCCTTGAGAATTTTGAACATATTGAATATATTTTCAATATACTGTTGTATATTGGACGCCAACCAGCATGTTCCTATTGCTGTTTCCTGGATAAATCCTGTTTCCCTGTGCAGAGCAGATTCCAGCTCTCAGGAGTGAGGCTCCTCTGCTCGAGAGGCTACAGTGGGTTGAAGGTACAGTGGGTTGAAGGTACAGTGGGTTGAAGATACAGTGCTCAAGAAGCTGTGGTTTGACAGGTGGGATCATGGAGAGGACGTGAGGAAGTGGGATGGAAACTCTCCCTCAGCCCTGCAGTCATGGGGATGTGAGTTGCAAGGAAAAAAATCACAACAGGGTTTTTTCCAGGAAATCCACCGCTCCAGTTTCCAGCAGGCAGTTCCCCAGACAGAGCAGAAGGACTGATGTTACCTTTTATATTCCCTTCCTTTTCTCCTCTTTTAAACTGTCTTTATCCCAAGCCATGAGTTTTACCTTTTCCTGACTCTCTCCCAGATCCCAGCTGGGGCAGTGGATGAACTGCCATGTGGTGTTTGGCTGCTGGACTCGCTAAACCACACCATGGAATATTGCTTCTTTTCATAGGAGCACTGCTTTGGCTTTCTGTTACAATATTTAAATCTTATATAAAAAGATTGTCCAGAACTTATTCAAACGGATAACAAAGAAAGTTGTTTAAAATGTCAGGAAGTTTCTGACATTAAGCCTCTGAGTTCCATGCCTGATTCCATACTCCTGCTAAAAAGGAACTTGAAGTTACCTGGTTTACAGTACTTTAATTTCAAAGTTTCTCTCATTTTAGTACCAGTCTGCATTTTTTCCCCCTTCTAAATGAGGATCATTATGAAATCCATATCAAACAAACTAAATCAAATTTCTTTTACAGGACAAAAAGAAAAAAGAATAAGAAAAAGAGAAGAAAAAGAAAGAAATATATTTTCTTGCCTAGAGCACTATTTAGCAGTGATAGCACGTCACTTAATATGTACAGACAACTGCATTTTCCAATGCAGGACCAGACAAATATTGATTTCTCACGGTAAACAAAATTCAATGACATTTTCATCCAACAGAACACATATAAACAAAAATACTAACACTGTAGAAAGTCTCTGATTTCATTAGACTCCTCTTAACACAAAAAGAGATCAAATAATCCATGATGAGAGCAATAGTTCATCAGTAGAGTACCCTTCTCCTTTTGGAGCACGGATACATGTGCTTTGATCACTAGTAATCAGCATCACTGATGCCTCACTCTGCCCCCTGAATTTATTTTCTCCTCCACCCAGGACATTGAAAATGTGTGTGGACTCTACCAGAGTATCTCAACATCTCTGCATGTCTCAGTAATGTTTAGGACCCCTCAGCACCAACACACTTGTGCTTTGCCTTCACATCCCTTCTGTGAAGGGACCTTTTTCCGAGTCAGGTATCCCAGTCCCTGAGTCAGAAAGTCATCCCCATCTCCTGGAGCATGGACACACTTCCCCCCAGGTCCAGTGCTTGTCACTGAGCTGGAATACAGCCTTCCCACGTCCCTCTGCTCACAATCATCTGCATCAGAATGAATTCCAGGGTGGAATCCAGCTGCTCCAGCCTCAGGGGATACCCAGACCTCATTTTTCCTGACTGCCAGGGTGTAAAAACCCAAACCTATAGCTAATAACAGAAAAGCTATGGGGAGCTGGCCAGGACATCCACCAGCATCCTTCACAAATTCCTACTTCCTCCTGGAAACACAATCCTCCCACTTCACATGGAAATTGAAAACAAAGTTGAATTTCTTACACCAAACAAAGATAAACGCCCACAAAATAATATGCAAGCACCTGTTTAAGAGCCCTAAGAAGTGTGGAAATGATACCTTAGTTCTTTTAGAGTGGTAAAACCACTGCCACACCAACAAACCTGACCATCAGAGAGATGTATTTGTTAGCAGAGCTCCTCCAGTTCCCTGCTTAAAACTGGGACCATTAAAAACTCACCTTTTCCTAGTCACATTCTTCACTCCTACTGTTATTTTCTAGCAAAGATGCACTTGTCGGGGAAATGATCTTCCACACTCTTGTTTGACATCCTTATGCTGGTAAAACCTTCAAGCACAGCTCCAGCCAGGGAAGCACTGGGGAATATTCCCTGAGCAAAGCATAACTGAAAATAAAATTAATAAACTTTTGTTGGATGAATTCAACAGAGGACAAGCATTAAATATTTGTCAGTGGAACAGCTAAAGGAGTGATTTGGTGCTTTTATACTATTCAAGGATCTTTAAATAGCCAATTTATTTATTGTTTAGCAAAAGCCAGTGCAAGTAGCTCCCTGCCCTGAAAGAAAAACTTCCCATGCACTGGTACAAACTGAAATTCCCTCCCAGGCTAAGCCTGTGGTTCCAGTTCAGACAAAGTGGCAATTGACTTAAAAGGCAAATAAAAAATAGTCTCATCCCTATGTTTGCTATAAGAAGGAGTAATGTTTTCCAAGGTCTGTTAAAGCAGCTCCCAGTTCCTGCTGCAATATTTGTGACATCTGTTATTTCAATGTGATGTTTCCATTGGCACTCGAACCCTTCAGCCAGCCATGAAAAACTGAAAAATGACTTTGTGCAATGGAAATGACAAATACAGATCTACAGGATCAGCCTTCAGCAAGACTCCATGATCATAAATCCCATGTTTCCATTGTTTCCTTGAAAAATTGATGAGGTAGTTTGGCTCACTCTTTAAGTGAGCACTGAACACATCATCAGCACGAGGACTCCACAGCTCTGTAAGCAATAACCCCTGGGTTTCTTTTAGATCCTCAAGGTTTGCAGCTTTACAGAAGCTGGTTGGACAGCAATATGCTATTTATTTAGGCCCTCTCTTGTTTTTTTATTGCAGTTTAGTTTTTCATGATTTATTTTATAGATCTAGGAAGAAGCTTCTAGGAGGTGCTGTCAGACCAGAGCCCTGTTGTGCAAACTAATGTGGAAGTTTTAAATCACCAATAAACTAAGATTTCCATTTCTTAATGAGGAAATTACAGCTTTAAGCAAAATTGACTAACTTAAAATGAAATTATGGAATAAACCCCCTGCCTTTTCCGTAGTGGGAAAAGAAGAAGAACTAATTCTGCTTTTCCCATCTATTCAAGTGTTGGAATTTTTCAAGATGTTACATATTTTCAAGAATTCACATCTATGTGGATGTTGGATTTTCTTCCACCTATGAAAACCACCCAAAATCATAAGATCAAAAATGCTACAGAAGTATTAACAATAATAAAACAAAAAAATTCTCACTGTGAACTGGTAGAGCCCTTAAAAAACTTTTTAAATCTTGCCATATTCAATTCTATCCTTCTCTCAAAAGCAGTGCAAAAAATATACACTGCTTAAACCTTGCTGGTGATTTGTATGAGCAAGGAAAATGCAGAAATATTGTTGTTCAGAAATGTGTAGGCAGAAAAATCCTCATCCTGGTAGCTGGTGTGTTGGATTTGCTGAGGACTTGAAAATCCTGCTAAGCTTATTCCTTCTGAAGGAAGAATATTAAAACCAAAAGAAGGATCAGTACCTTTGCAGGAGAAAATACTGGTCCTTGGCAAAATCCACACCAGTGAAGTACTGAAAAATAAATCATAAGTAGAGAAAAGAATTATCAAAGGAGGAGTCACAACAAATAAAAATGTAGTCAGAAACTACAATAACTAGAAAACATTTCCAAGCATGGCTGGTCTGCAAATGTACTTTGTTAAGATCTGTCCTAGAAATGAGTTGCCTTATAAAGGTTAGAAATCAAAAATTCCTTAGGAATGGCACACTGATGATTATTTTAGTTTGAGGAGAATTATTTCCTGCTTCATAATGATGTCATTTTCAGCTCATTTAAATCCTGCTCCAGGTTTTGGTGAATCTGGCTGGACATGAGCCCAGGGGTGCCCGGGTGGGCAGGAGGCCACAGGCCCCGGGCAGGGACTGTCCCCTGTGCTGGGCAGGGCTGAGGCTCCTGATGGGCACAGGAGGGTCCCTGGGCTTGTTTCTGTTTGACTGGGATTTCTCCTGCCAACTCCATGTTTTCAGGCCCAGCTTAGGAAGACAACCAACCTTGCCTAACTTTAAGCTTTGCTACCAGACCAATGCTGGTTGTGGCTGCTTTTAGATCTTGCTAAATCAAGACCTTGCTTCTGGGCAAGAGACTGGAACTGTCAGTAGGTTTTGCACTTAAGAGTGAACCAAAATTTAACTAAACTGGCCAAAGAAGCTGCAGGACTATAAATTCTGTGCCAAGGAAACTGTATCGTGTCTGTTCCTCGAGCAGAGAAATTGAGGATTCTTGCAAAGTCATCACACATGAAAAAAACTAGGAAAGGGTAAGAGGCAATGCTAGGCATTGGCTTTGTGGATCATTTTATCCTCTCCTTTGGGCAGTACACTTGTGCACAGCAGCAGCTGGAAAACCACAGACCACTGAAAATTTTGGGGAGTGGGAAGACAGCAATGTGTTGGTGAGAGGGAGCTGAGGAAAGCTGGTGCCCTCCCTCACCTGTTTGGAACACAAAAGGAGGCAAAGCAAAGCTGCTGTCTGGCCCAGCCCGGCCCTGCCGTGTGTTCCCTTCTCACATGGGCAGTGCCTTTCGCAGTGCCTGCTCCTGTCCTTGCCTCTGTGATGACAATACAGACAGCAGGAGGTGCCAGGGTTGCTGGAGCAATCCTGCTCCTGCTCTTTTTTTTTTCGGAAGGGTAAGCGAAGCCTTTCATGCTTTAATTCTCCCCTACCTTCTAAGTTTGGGGGTTTGTGTGTTTTTCTCCCTACAAATGAAAAGGTTTTAGCACTGTTCTGATGTCTTTTTTCTTATCTCAGAAATAATAGTTTATAATGATAATAAATGACACAATTTTACCTCGTTGTCCCCTAAATGTGAAGACGTTCATTATGAACTGAAAGCAGTCAGTAAAGGGCATTATAAAGAAACAGGGCAGTCATTTGCTATACCTTGAATTTATTCTCTGCTTGAAAAGGGAGGATGAAGCAGGAAGCACAGACCTCATAAAAACAGGAATCAGTTTGTGAGTGATTTGGCACAACTTTTAAGTATATAATAAATTAAACTCCCTTCTGTCTGAATAACTCCCTTATTCTAATGAGCTGCTAATGTCTATCACTTCTGAATGTGATGTGTAAGAGCACAGTTGGTTTGGATGTGCCTTGTTTTATATTAAAAAAAAAAAGAACCCCAAATACACTACATTGGAAAAAGCAACTAACACACTAAATTTTCCTTCTAAGGAAATGAATCCTGTGTGATGCTTGTCCAAACGGACCAACAAACAGGAACGTGGAAACATAAAAAAGAACACATTTGGATTACTGAGACTATCACACCCCCATGTCTCTCTGTGAACTGGGAATTTTAAATCTAGAATACCAAGTTTTCAGCTGATTATCTCTTTAGGCAACTAAAATGAAATATAATCCTTCTTTCTTTACTATGTTTTGCTATCCATCAGTTTTGCAGGAATGTGTGGAAGAATGAAACCTTGAGGAGATTCTACAGGAAGTCCTTCAGAAGTTTCTCTATGAGGAGACAGAATGATTAAATTTTTTTCTCTAATTTTTTTGCCTTTTCTAACATTTAATAATATATAAACTGTATTAGGTATGGAATGCATTATATTATACAGTTACGTTAAATTTTTACCTCTCTATGCTTTCAAATGTAATTTAGAAATACCCACATAAGTTTTTCTTATTTAATTCAATGGCAATTAGAAATGCAAGCAATTATGCTAAGGCTTACAGTTAATATAAATCTTTAATGGAATTCTCAATCAACCCCTTGTCTTTTTAAGTAGCTGATGCATACCACAGATTTTACATACCAGTTGTGTGACCTTTCATTCCCCCAGTGATGTGCAAAATTATACTTCAAAAAATCTGTTTTCATACCTTGACCAGCTGTTCCTGTGTCTCCGTGTGCAAACCAATGGTCTCACTAGAGGGGGACACATTTGAACAGCCTTCACTGACATGTAGCAGCAGGTAATGCTGATATATTTCTGAATTAAACACGACTGAGCTGCATTTTGGGGTTAGTGTGTAATGACCAAGGAAAGTTTGTTGTGCTCATGTCATTAGTGAGAGAATTCCCTTTTGAAAAGGGGGTGATCAGAGCTACACAGAGGGAAAGCTGGGTCCGTCAAATAGTGAAGGCCTTTGATATCAACACCTCTGAACAGGCTTTAATTAATCTGACCTTTCCCAGAAATAATTCATTATTCAAAAAAAAATCCATTGTTGTTTTTCATTTTTTTCAAAAGGTGGTTCAGATTTTATAAAGGGACACCTTTCTTCTCAAGGGCCTTTCAGAATTCAGGAGCTATCTGTTAAACAGAGTGCCAGGAACCTAAAATGTGCATTTCCCCTACAAAAATATGATTTTTCATGAAAAAGGTTATAAAATGGAAAATTTACAATTTCTCTATATGAGTTGAAATCTGTAGGGCTTCATTTGCTTGTGCTGACAGAGAACAGTGTATCATATAATGCCTCTTGAAATTTGTTAGAGAGGGGTTTGGGAATGCTCTTGGGAGAGGGAGAGTGTGAAAGAGACGTGATCTTTGAGCTAAGATCAAAGAAATCCAAGATCTCAGTGCTAAGACTGAGACCTGGACCCTTTGAAGGGCTGGGCTGCAGCTCAGAGGAGCAGCAGATGGACACACACACTGGGGTCCAGCCAGGCTGTGGGAATGGCTGCAAACAGCCCCTGGTTAACATCTCCAAATTTAGGGTATGGCTGTCGACTTGCCAAATAAAAGGGTCTTTTATGTCCAGATCCTAATGGTGCTTCTGAATGGGATAATTCAAAATAAGTGGCTCTTCTCGTACCTGCAGGGAGCCTGCAGGGACGATGGAGAGAAAAAAGACTGGAGTGAACAGGACGAGGGGGAATGGCTTCCCACTGCCAGAGGGCAGGGAGAGATGGNATTACAATTTCTCTATATGAGTTAAAATCTGTAGGGCTTCATTTGCTTGTGCTGACAGAGAACAGTGTATCATATAATGCCTCTTGAAATTTGTTAGAGAGGGGTTTGGGAATGCTCTTGGGAGAGGGAGAGTGTGAAAGAGACGTGATCTTTGAGCTAAGATCAAAGAAATCCAAGATCTCAGTGCTAAGACTGAGACCTGGACCCTTTGAAGGGCTGGGCTGCAGCTCAGAGGAGCAGCAGATGGACACACACACTGGGGTCCAGCCAGGCTGTGGGAATGGCTGCAAACAGCCCCTGGTTAACATCTCCAAATTTAGGGTATGGCTGTCAACTTGCCAAATAAAAGGGTCTTTTATGTCCAGATCCTAATGGTGCTTCTGAATGGGATAATTCAAAATAAGTGGCTCTTCTCGTACCTGCAGGGAGCCTGCAGGGACGATGGAGAGAAAAAAGACTGGAGTGAACAGGACGAGGGGGAATGGCTTCCCACTGCCAGAGGGCAGGGAGAGATGGGGTATTGGGAAAGAATTCCTGGCTGGGAGGGTGGGGAGGCCCTGGCACAGGGTGCCCAGAGAAGCTGTGGCTGCCCCTGGATCCCTGGAAGTGTCCAAGGCCAGGTTGGAGCAACCTGGGATAGTGGGAGGTGTCCCTGCCCATGGCAGGGGGTGGCACTGGATGGGCTTTAAGGTCCCTTCCAACCCAAACCGTTCTGGGTTTTTTACCTGTGATTTATGTCCAGATCCCACTGGTGCTTGTGGGGGAGATGAGTTGAAGGCAGGGTGGGTCAGGAACTGGGATCCAACTGAGTTGGGTGGAGGTGAGGGAGGTCTGGGTTTGGAGGGACACAAAGGGGGCTGATCAGGGCTGCTGAGAATCTCTCAGGTCCCTGAAAGTGGCCTTTCCATGCAGCAGTTTATTTCTTCCATTAATTGCCCAGTGAACAGGGCAGGCAGCAGAACAAAACATCCCTCGCTGACAGGCTTGCCCTTCCTTCTCAGCCTAATGGCCTGTTTTGTCATCAGGGGCTTTGTCATTCTCGAGGGCTTACAGGGAAAATTGA
>WEIV01015714.1:29517-88675 GCA_013390005.1 Calyptomena viridis
GAATGGCTTCCCACTGCCAGAGGGCAGGGAGAGATGGGATATTGGGAAAGAATTCCTGGCTGGGAGGGTGGGGAGGCCCTGGCACAGGGTGCCCAGAGAAGCTGTGGCTGCCCCTGGATCCCTGGAAGTGTCCAAGGCCAGGTTGGAGCAACCTGGGATAGTGGAAGGTGTCCCTGCCCATGGCAGGGGGTGGGACTGGATGGGCTTTAAGGTCCCTTCCAACCCAAACCATTCTGGGTTTTTTACCTGTGATTTATGTCCAGATCCCACTGGTGCTTGTGGGGGAGATGAGTTGAAGGCAGGGTGGGTCAGGAACTGGGATCCAACTGAGTTGGGTGGAGGTGAGGGAGGTCTGGGTTTGGAGGGACACAAAGGGGGCTGATCAGGGCTGCTGAGAATCTCTCAGGTCCCTGAAAGTGGCCTTTCCATGCAGCAGTTTATTTCTTCCATTAATTGCCCAGTGAACAGGGCAGGCAGCAGAACAAAACATCCCTCGCTGACAGGCTTGCCCTTCCTTCTCAGCCTAATGGCCTGTTTTGTCATCAGGGTCTTTGTCATTCTCGAGGCCTTACAGGTAAAATTGAACTTTCAGTTCATTTCTGCTAATTGCGTTGTGTCTCGGCAGCTCATGAAACCACCTTTCTCTTTTTCATGATAACACTTACCAGAATTCTATTTTCCTGTTTGATGTTTCCTATTGATGTTCCAATATATTGCTTACAAGAGCTGCTACAAGCCTTGTTATTGTCATTATTATCATTAAATATTTCAGCCGTGGTGAAATCCAAAGGCCTCATAGGAAGGTGGGAATTGTTTGTAGTGAAGCCGTGACAATATAAAAGAGGAATCATGAACCATTTAGGTTGGAAAAGCCCTCCCAGCCCCTGGAGTCCAAGCTGTGCCCCATCCCCACCTTGTCCCCGAGTGTCACATCCAGCCCTTCCTTGGACACTGCAGGGATGGGCACTGCAACCCTCCCTGGGCAGCCCCTGCCAAGGCCTGACCCCCCTTTCCAGGGAGAAATTCCTGCTGGTGTCCAACCTGCCCCTCCCCTGGCCCAGCCTGAGGCCGTTCCCTCTCCTCCTGCCCCTTGTTCCCTGGGAGCAGAGCCCGACCCCCCCCGGCTCCCCCCTCCTGGCAGGGATTGCAGAGAATTCCAGGTGCCCCCTGAGGCTCCTTTTCTCCAGGCTGAGCCCCCCCAGCTCCCTCAGCCTCTCATCATGTAACAACTTCTCTAGACCCTCCGCAAGCTCTGTTGACCTAAATTACCTAATTTAAGGTTTTTCCTATAAAGTTTCCTCTGTGCTGATTTTCTAGACCCTTTATCCAGTCAAAAATAACATTTCTGTTTGAAAATGAAAATAATTTTGATGACAGAAATATTCCAGCTGACAAACCTTTGAAGGAGTTCTCTAACAATCAATGTGCTTCCTTGTGAGAGATCCCATGCACAAATTTCACATATTCCCCTATACAAACACAAATCTCAAGAGCACTTTAACAGCCCCACATCACCCCTAAAATGACAAAATAGCCAAAGAAGGGAAAACGTGTCTTGCAGTCTGTAGCCTGTATTGTTTCCATAGAAGATATTTGAAATATTTTTTTTGCTTCTGCATTTTATTATCTCAAAACCAGCTACATACTATTTTTTTTAACAGTACTGAGTGTGAAGAGTAACTGAAATTTGCAGGTGATTAGATTTAATCTGACAGATTTAAAGGCACCACGGTAGATGCATTCAGAATGTCACTAGTTCTTACTCACGGCCACGGTCTACAAAAGCACTTGACAATTACAATGGATGAAAATCATCAGTTTTCCCTTACCAAGACTGTAAAATGGGCCAGTCCTCGAACACAGGATTTGCTTGAATAAACTTACAACAGTCATTATAATCTTCACATCACAGTGAACAGAATTTCCCATTTAAACACACAGTACAAAAGGTGAAGTCTACGGTTCCACTGACTTTAAATAATTAATGAGAGAAGCAGAAAATTATTCCCAATGTTAAATATTCAGGAAGTGTGTTCTTGTTGTAGTACCAGGAGGAAGACAGGCTTCCCCACAGTGTAAACCAGAGCAGGAAACTAACTTGTGTATTTTAATGTGCTGGCCCACACCATCCTGCTATAGACCATTACATACAGGGATTAAGGAGTACAATAAAAACCTCTCCCTGGGACTGAGGATCTGTACCAGCAGCTCTCAGCTTTAACAGACTATTCTCAAACCAACGATAGTTCTAGAGAATTAAAAATACTGTAATATTACAAATAACAGTCCTAGGACTACGCATCATTTTTATTTGCATTTCTTGCAGCCTTCTGGCATCTTATTATTACCCTGAACACAAGGCCAGTAACCTTAATGAAATAGCAGAAGATATATTTTATATATACAATTCTGGCCCTTCTAGTTTAATAAAAAAATGCTTTAAACTTCTTATTGCAGAGCAGATTATTAGCTGTTTGTAAAGAATTCCACTCAGGAGAGCAGCTGGTGCATCAGTGAACCCAGTGCCCTTGACTTTATGCACTGCCTATTATTTTGGGAAGCAGTTCTGAGGTACAAAAACAGAGCAGATTTTTTTTGGAATTACTACCAGGACTAATAATCATTAACTGACTCTCAACAGTTATCCATGTATTGCTCAAAACAGGGGAACACAGGGGTGTCTTTCTCCCAAGGCCCGGTGTTTGTAACACTGTTGGTTTAATATTCTTTGTGTTCCTAAATCCTTCCACTCCTGGCTTTTTTGGGGGATACCTGCATTACCTTCCCTTCACATCTCCAATCCAGCTCTGAGCTTTTCCTCACGTGTTCCAAGTGCTCAGATTTCATTGCAGCAGAGACTATGAACTGAGCAAGATCAGGTGTGGGAACAGAGAAAGGTTCAGGCCCTTGATAAGTTGGAAGGTAACAGATAGAGGAACGACAAGGAGAAAATAGGAAAACATGGATTTTGTTCCCTGTTAATCATTCCACAGTCCACTGGAGCTTCTGTGCTATAGCACAGAGTTGTAATTTATGCTGGTCCTCATTTCTTTGTTTAGTGTAGAGGCTCTAATCAAGTGCAGCATCCCCATGACCTACAGACACACCACAAAATGGTCCCTCTACATTTAAAGTGTCTGATGTAGCAGAAGATTTTCCACTGAGCTGCCTGTGAGTTATTACAGTTTTGTGGTTGAACATTTCCAATAAGTGATTCTCTGTCTTCATGGAAAAAAGGTCTCATCTTTCTTAAATGAGCTCTTCCCTCATCATGAGTGATTTCCCAAGCTCTGTTCCTGGTGCCCTGGAAGTCACAGCCAGCACACCAGTGTTTCATTCTTTTGATGAAGTCTTTCAATAATCACCTTTGCCACTAGATTATTCTTTTTCCCCCACAGATACTCCATTCTTTCATTATTTTCTGGATTAGGACCAGATTCTTTGTCAGCCAGGGTTTTCCAGGATCTCGTCCATAATACTCTGAATTAACAGACTTGATACCAAATGAGGTCTTTGATACTCTCCCTCTCCCAAGAGCATTGCCATATCCTTCTCTAACAAATTTCAAGTATGGTACATTGTCCTTTGTTAGTGAAAACCTACAGACTTTAACCCGTATGGAGAACTTATAATTATACTTTCCGTTTTATAACCTTTTCCATGAGAAATTATTTTTTTGGAGAGGAAATGCACATTTTAGGTTCCTGGCACTCTGTTTAACAGATAGCTCCTGAATTCTGAAAGGCCCTTGAGAAGAAAGGTGTCCCTTTATAAAACTTGAACCATCTTTTGAAAAAAATAAAAAACTAATTTTTTTTTTTTTGAATAATGAATTATTTCTGAGAAAGGCTAAACAGCTGATTTGTTATTCAGAATGAGTGACCCACTGCACTTCTTCAAACTTAGCATGGAAAAAAAATCTAATTGGGCTTCCTAACAATGGTATTTAGCATCAATACACAGTCAGAGGCTTCATTACTCAGGCTGCGGATGGAAGTGACATGGTAACACTCCATTACCATACTACTGTTCTACACAACATTTTGAAGTTCAACGGCAAAATAACAGAACAATTCAGTGTAGGAAAAAATCTATTAAGTCTGTACAATACTTGAATGAAGATGTGTTTACAAAGGCACTTCTCAGAACACAGAATACTTGCCTTTATTCACAATTCAGAACCCAGAGCTGGTGCATTTCTGCCCTGTTTCTGAGCCCCTGATTTTATAAACATCAGAAGAGCTTTTCCCCTCATGTCCTTGACTCAGCACTCTGCTCATAACTCTGCCTTCAAAGTGCACCAGGAATTTCAGTGTTTAAAAGAATGTGTAACTGCTGGGCTTAGCATTTAGCCTTGTTCATAAAATACACAGTCTATAACCCATCCTGCAATTTAAATGCAAATAATATTTAAACAAGGCTAATCTGGAGAGCTTTTGTGTGTAGAGTGATATATGGGAAGGAGCTGTTGGAGGTGCAATAGTTTCTGCTCTGATTTCCTTTCCACATCAATCATCTCTCCAATGCTTCACCAATTAAAATGGTCCACGGCTGTAGGGACTATGACAAACTAACTCCCTCATTTAAATACCCATGATAGTACCTTGGTGCAATTGAAGCTGATAGGAAATGATAAAATATTAATTACAAGTTGTAAGCAAAATAAAGCACCTCTAGTCATCAGTGACCTGCTGATTATAAATAGGGCTTGTTTGTACAGCCAACACTCCCCCAGAAAACAGGCTTGTGGTGGAGTTTGTGCTTGTTTAATGTTCTTCTGTATAAATCAGCCATGGCCACATCTGCCTGTTGCCAGGGGAAACACATTTTTGCTTTCCTTTCCCATCTTCTCACGAGGACATAACAGGGTAAGTGTCCCTCCACCCAGAGAACAGATCAAAAAGTTAATCACAGAGTGGGATTTTTTATCCTCTGCTAAAACAGCATCACAATGGATGTGCCATGATCAGCCTTTCCTCTGAAAGGCACTTCATGCTCTTGTCCACTTCAAAAGGGAATGCTGACACTCATTTTTCCATCTTCCCAGATGGCTCCTCAGCTTGGCAGTGTCAATTTAAATCGATGCTGACACAACCCAAAGAGGGGATTTTTTCCCCTGTCCTGCAATCAGGATAGTGATTCTGAATTGTGTTTAAAATGATTCTCCACTTTCCTTCTCTTTGGCTGTAAACCAATTCTCATTATTTCAGAGTACACTGTGACCATGTTCTAAAAAATACCATGAGTCACTCGGTCTATTTTATTTGAACTGTAGAAACGAACTGTAAACTATAACAGGAATTAGAGAGTTAGAAACATATTTTTCTTAGAATTTAGACTTAGAATGGGGTTTCTTTCTTTAAGTAAAAGAGTGGGCTTGATTGTAAACATGTCCATACCTGTTTTCTATAAATATAAACTCATTTGCTAGAGGACTGTTTTTATGGGGCATAATTCCACATGCAGTTACATAAACTGATATTAAATCTGTGTAACAAGGTGACCTTTCTTTCATCCCAAGCAACACCTGTGAACTAATATTCTATAACTTTGCTTTATTATTTCCTCTCTATTTTTAAACCTTTTTCTCTACTATTTTTTTTAATTAAACTGGCCCTTGTCTCACTGTATTTCCTTGTTAGAAAAGGTACCTTTCTGCCTCTGATCATTTCCATTTGCCTTTTTTCTTTTTCAGCTTTTTTTGCTCTCAACTGCTTTCCCAGAAGCCAATCAGTACCTGGAATATGAGCATTGACACCATTCCCACTTCCATGCTGCCAAATGCAAGAGCTGGGACATTTGGAGCAAAGGGAGGAACCAACAGAGAGTGGCAGGAGTTTTCAGGCACACACCCTCCCTTTTGTAACCAAGGCAATTGCAGTGGGAGTTTGGACAACAGTCCAAGGAATAAGCAAGAAAAGTCACTCTGCAACAAAGCCTTGTGCCAAGACAACTGAAAAGGGAAATGGGAGCTCAGAACAAAAAGCAGAACAAGCCTTCCCTTGCTTCAGTCTCAAACCCATTTGTTCAAATGAAGGAAAAAAGGGGCAAAACTCCCCAGCAAATCTGAAAATTAAATGTAGTCTGCTGATAATAGAAATTTTTTTAAATCATTTTTTTTGAGCTTCACTACTTTTATTCAGAAATATATTACAGACTCAAGCTACAATACTGCTGAGATCTTCAGCTTAAGTGTTTTGAGGTGAAGGTTTCAAGGCCTCTGGGTTGTTTGGCTGTTGGATTCTTTGGAGAAGGAAGCCGAAGTGACACTGGTCCTTTATTCCTGCCTCTTACAGCTTAGCCCGACCTATAAACTTGATAACAGCAATTGTTCAAAATATCTGCAGGATCCATTGACATCTCAGCTATTCACAAACCTGTTGTTCTGACACATAAAGACAAAAGTAACTTCCACAAGTCCTCAGTCCTACTTCTAGCAGCAACTGAGGAAACAGGAGTTTACTGATGTGAACTCAAGTGCAGGAGGAAGCACAAAAATGCCGGGTTTTCCAAACCCCAGAAAGATGTTGAGATCCATCCAATGTCACGTAAATTGTTCAGTGTCCAGCTAATACAGTTGGATAGCAATGCACTTGGCTCTCACATGGAATTTGGGGTTCTTTGGGCTCTTAAGACCAATGAATCCTTGGGTATAGTCCATAGCTCTCACTCACTGCTCTTCCTGGGGGAGAAGGAAGAGCAGAAGAGGTGAGAGAACCCGGATCTCTTTGGAATCATGACTCTGCCCCTGTATCATTTCTCATTATTCTTGGAACCTTTAATTTGGGGAAGAGTGTTGTAGGTGCCTTTGGTGAATCCCCCTGACTTTTGTTGATACAGAATTAGATTTGCTGCCATTCATTTTCAGCAGGTGAGTTGAAATGAAGAAATGTATTATTTAAAACACATTTTAATGAAAACACAGGAGGTGTTTGGTTGGTTTGTTTTTGGGCTGTTTTTAAACATCTCTGAAGTCAAAGAGGATCATGTGGATTCTGTTTGGATAATATTTCAATGCACAGCAGCAGCTTTTTCTTCCTTTGTTGTTTTTTTGGTTTTGGTTTTGGTTTTTAACACTCAAACAATAAAATACGTGGTTATGTTCCCATCCAATTTTTGCAACAGAGGGTTGATAATGATGCCTTTTAGCAGTGGATGCCCTACCAATAAAATAACTAGAGGAAATCACTTGTCTTTGGGTGTTACTGGATCAGGCACAACATAGGTTAACCATGAGTATTTTATCAGTGCAAAAGGCACTTCAGACTGCAATCTCAGAACTGAAAGGTTTATTGCCCTCAGAGTTTGCATATTTCTCAAACCAAATTAATTGTAGCTGTGCTCTAAGAACTGCCTTCTGGAATATTTGTTTTTTATGAGTAACTTTGCTGGTCTCTAAAAAGTCATGGAATTGTAGAACATGACCATTGAAGCATTTGGGCTGGAAAAGACCCTTAAGGTAATGGAGTCCAGCCATGAACACCATCAGCCCTGAGCAGCCTGTCCACAGCTCCTCCAGGGATGGTGACTCAGCCTCCTCCTGGGGCAGCACATTCCAGGGCTTCACAACCCTTTCTGCCTTTTTACTCCAGAGTTGTAACATCTGGGACCATCAAGCAAAGGGATAAGAAGCCTCCTGTAACCTCCAGTGCTACTTTCTGGAAACACCAAGATCTACTTTTCAAAGGGCAAGATAGAAAATACACGTAATTATTTTCTGCAAGTTTTATCTTTCCAGTTTCATCTTCTGGTTTCAGCCTGTTACATAAAATGTATTTTAGGTCATCATTTGTTGACATCTGTTATGTCCAGAATCTGAAAACAGGTACTTCACAAATACTCATTCCCTTTAGATTTTGGCAATCTGAACAAAAGTGTGTGAACACATTTGGGATCTTGTTCAGATTGAACAATGAAATATCTCAGGTTTTCCAGTGGGGCCACCTTGAAAAGGAAAGGAAATGAAGAATTAGGAAAAAGTAGTTGAGAAATGATGCACATCTCTGGTCTTAATATGATAAGAAATCCAGTAAGTAATGAAGGTCTCCAGCATTTGAACAGAGAGTGTGTGTCAAGAGCAAGTGGGAAGCCAGAGGAAAGCCCTGACCTGTCCTGGGCTCACTGAAGTCAGAACACTTCGAGATGCTTTGAAGGAATATAATCTTCAGGTGTGCACACTTACATCTGAAACCAACTATTAGATACAATATCTAACATGTTTTCTCTACTTCACAGAGCCACACAGAACCACCTAATTGTTAAAGTTAGAAGTGATCTCTGGAGGTCATTCTGTGTCATTAGTTCTATAAACTCTTTTTAAAAGAAGTGCTATTTTTTTTCATCCATGCCATCTTCCAGAGGGTGCATATGTGGCTGGGAGGGGTGAAAAAAGACTTGACTTTTTCACCCTTCCCTCCCAGGAATTTTCAGTAACACTGAGAATTTATCCATAATTTACTGAGCGTGAACAAAACAAATAGTTCTCATGTTTATCTACATGTTAAAATTAGACTCAAAAGAAAAACAAGAAAGAAACAAAAAAATCAGCAATTTAATTTTTAATTCTCTAACTTTTAAATAACATTTTAAAAGATAGAGTTCTCATGGAAGATGTCTGCCCAGCTGTAATCCTGGGTCCTTCTTTCTGTTCTACCCTCTCTGTGTGTTCCCCCATTTAATTTATACCACAAAAAGCTCCATTAGCAAAATCTCACAAGAGTTTCCATGAAACATTGAGTGTAAAAACAGGAAGGATGAATGTTTTGTAAATGAATGTAAATTGGTAGAATTTGTGATCGAAGGCTGCTCAGAACAAATATAAATCCCAGGAAAGATCAGAACAAGGACAGGCCCTGAGAACTCAGTCAGGGCAACCAGGTCTGTGGGACTCTCCTCTGGGAATACCTGAGGAGAAGGACTGGCCCCTGCAATTCCAGGAAACACCTTGGGATGAGGCAGCCAAGGAACCTGCCAGGATGTGTAGCAGACACAAAGGGGCCACTGCCAGCAGGGTTTGATCTGAAAATAGGTAAAGATCATTTGGAGATTGTACACAAAAAACATGGGATGTAATGTGAGTTTTGTGGGAATGTCGAATACATTAGGGACTATCCAGAAGGATGGAGTGTAAGGAAATGAGTCTGGTGACCAGGGACAGGAGCCAGGGAATGGCTGGAGCTGTGCCAGGACACGTTTAGGTTGGATCTCAGGGAAAGGTTCTTCCCCCAGAGGGTGGTTGGGCACTGCCCAGGCTCCCCAGGGTTTGGTCACGGCCCCAAGGCTGCCAGAGCTCCAGGAGGGTTGGGACAACAGGGACAGGCTGGGATTGTTGGGGTGTCTGTGCCCGGGCACAGGGCCAGGGGTTGGACTGGATGATCCTCGTGAGACCCTCCCAGCTCAGGGAACTCTGTGATTCTGTGGTTCTGTGCTGGGGGATGAGGGGGGACACAGCAAGCCCGAGCAAAGAGCTGAGAAAGTTTTGTTTCTCCTTCCTCTGTGTGTGTTCTCTGCAGAACAGGTCTGGTGAGTCAGGCAGGAGTCCTGAGTGCAACCTGTGTGGCATCAAACACTGCAGGTCTGTGTTCACACAGCAACAACTGGGGAGTTTGTGGGACAAGCTGAGCAGCTGGAAAACCTGCTGTGTGATACAAGTTGTGGACACGACCTGGGCAGAATGGGAGCTGTGGACAAGGTTTGTCAGGGTGGCCCTCCTGGGGACTAACGAGGTGCAGCAAGGACCTCTTAACTCCCTAAACTCCTTCTCAGAGAACAGTCTGGGAGCAGCTGGATCCCAGTCCCAGGCTTGCTCAGTGGTTTATATTTAAAGGATTGTAGAGGTGTAACTGAGCCTTTACACAACTTTGTCCCACAGGATTAACGATGGCAATGCACATATATTTATATAAATAAAATCAAATATTTATTTAGATTAATGATAACAATAATTAGACTAAAGTTCTCGATGGGAATTATTTACTGCACAGTGTAGACAGCTCTAACTATGAGCACAGGGCACTGAAGCAATGACATTAGAGCGAGCAGAATAATTAGTAAGTGGAGATTTGTGTCACTCATCCATCCCAATGTCCATGGGAAAATCTCTCTGTTTCAAGGAGTGTCCTTGAGGGGTGTCCCCACATAGAAGGGGGTGTTAGAACCCCCTCCCATTAAAAAGTGGGACTGACTTTTACAGTGCAAAGTGCCTGAAGTCAGGGAGGTGTCCCCAGGCTGGGCCAGCTCAGCACCTTCAGCTCAGGGGTCACCTCTGTCACCTGGGGGTTCCTCTGTCAGGAACTCCGGGAACATTGGCCATTCCCAGTGTTTAATTTGGGATGGATGAGTCAGGCTGGGCTCAGCATCCTCCCCACCCAAAGCAGCAGGACCCCCCTGCCCATCCCACAAAAGGGAATTGTTCCAGCTGTTTCCCCCCCTCAGGCAGAGCATCCTGACACATCATCCTCATACATCCCACCAGTGGAACTCCAGTGCTGATTAATTAGAAGGAAGGGCAGGACCAGACCATCCACACTGTGAGTGGGATGTGTGTTTACCTCTGCTGTGTGTTGTTCCACCTTTGCCAGAGAAATTAAAAGTGGAATTAATTCAGCACATAACAGGGATCTGCTGGTGCCCAACTCAACATCAAACTGTTTCACTAAGAAATTCTTCTTAGCACCTGGGAACCCCTTTTTTGGCTAAATTGAATGAACCCCTGTGGTGTGAAAAAGCCTCAGAAAACTTCTCCAGCCACCTGCCCACTCCTGAAACCAGTCTCTTCAAATCCCTACAATTATTCCTTATCATAGATTGCCACAGGTCCCAGAGATTGCTATGTTTTTTACACTATTTTTTAAAAAATTTATTTATTTTTACACTATTAATATTATTGTGTGCTTACACTAAATCAGCTCCTGGAGTTGTACCTGCTGGGTGTCCTCCCCCTCACACAACAGCTGAGCACTAAATGAGTGATCAGGGCTCTCTCAGACATATGTGCCAGACCAGTTTACAGCTTCTATTCACTCATTTTTATGAAGCAAGTCTTTGAAATGACTCTCAGATACTTTTAGAACATTAATCACAAGACTATTAAGTGATTAATGTGATCATTTGGCTGGAAAGCCAAAGTTTGCCAGGTAAGAGACATCGAATTCTCTGTTGTAAGAGAGATTTCACTTTTACAAAGAGGAACATTTATACGCTGTCTGTTTAGAAACATATGAAATTTGGACAAAAAGAAGGTTGAAATGTCTCCTGTAGAATGGTAAATTCTAGCCTGGATTAATAAAGAATTTTCAGTTAATAGATGTGAAGACAATATTCTCTAGTGCCACAATTCCTCCCTGAAAAGATCAGAACTATTTTACAAGTTGCATTATTTACTGAACAGTAGGCAAAGTTAAAAAATTTGTTTTTTTCAGGTTGAAGCAGTTTTCCATCCAGTTCTTAGTCAGATGATTTCCTCAGATGGTTTGGTCCTTTGTAGGTTAGATTTTACCAAGGAGGAAAACCAGACAGTAATCATGTACATAGAGAAGTCCAACCACTGTAGTAGAATTGGTTGGTGGGGTTTCTGTATTTGGGGTTTTTTCCACTTGTCTGCAGCACTCCCCAAATGGGGCAGTTCAGTGCAACTTAAAAATCAGGGATATTATCACCTTTCCTGTTAAACCTTCCACATCCTGCTCTCCCAAAACCCTTTGAGTTGCAATCCCAGAGAATAATGACGAAGTATCTTCTCAAACGGTTTTAGGCCTAAACTCTCTAGTATTCCATTAATGTTCTAAAATGTCTCTAGATTCCTTCTCTGAAGTCTCTTTGAACTTTTTTAGCATAAAATGGGTGATTTGAAAGAATCCTGAAGAAGATCTTGACAGTTTCCTTCTCATGTATATTTGACATGTACTTTTAAAAGTTAAATTAACCTTTTTTATTCTTGAAGAGGACAGTTTAAAAGAAAAAAAGAGTTAAGTTTTGGAGTCAGTAAGCCAAAACCTGTCCTTTTATGAATAAATTTAATTGCTATTAAATACAAAGAGAGAGAAAAACACATTATCCATTTTATAAACATGTGGACTGGCAGAGAACTCCACAGTGCTAGAAGAAATTTTTGGTAAAATCAACCATTTTGACCCTTGACTCCTTTTGTTCTCTTTGCTCAGAAAATACTTTAACCAGAAAGCCAAACTCTTGGGGTTTCTTTCCTCAGGATTTTTATTTTTTTCCTACATACACTGCAATTCTTCAGATACTTTGAAAAAGTTTCTCAGTCAAATAGTCATCTGAGCTATTTTTCCTGTGCCTTTATTGGAAAATGCCTAAAGCTGAGCTGTGCAGCTCAACTTCTCAGGAGAAAAAGATCTATTAGCAAATGGAATTTACTCCGACAATGATTCCAAATATCAGTTTGCAGCAACAATCAACTATAGTTGAGAAGATGTTTTGAGTTTTTTATAAGAATTAAAGTTTGAATGTTTTCTTCAGCTTCTGCAATAGATTTCTCAGTAAGTCTTCTAATCTTCAGATATGCACAGTCCTCCTTAGACCTTGCATAGGAATTCTCTCATTCCTTAATATATTTACTTAAAAATATTTAATATTTACTTAAAAATACGAACAGAAAAAGAAAAGGTGAACTTACACTTAGCCTAACATAGAAAGGGAATTATAAGTAAATCTATGGGCTGATTCCTTTTTCTTCTCTAGTTCATTTCTGCCCTTTTTCCCTCCTGCTCAGGGGCTGCTCCAAAGCCTGTTGCAGTCAATAATGGTCTTTCCCCTGATTTCAGTGCCAGTGCCTCAGCAGCTCAGTGTTGCTGATGCATTTACGTTTTCTGAACTAAATTAGTTGCTTACAGCTAATTTATTGCAGTCATGAAAACCCAACCACTTTCCAATTCCTGGCTTTTATAGAGCTGGTAGCATTGGGGATTGGGAAGATAAAAGCTGCTGAAGAATCAATTGGCTGAACAAGTGGAATGTATGGAAAAAGCATTAGGAAAGCTCAATGATCTACTGCATTACCATGAAACATCAATAAGAACAGGGAAGCTCAGCACAGGCACTTTTGTTTTATGCATAAATGTAGATAAAACCCAAAGGAATGAGAGATCTGGTTTAAGTCCCTTAGCTCTGAAAACAAATAAAGAAGGAAAATTTCACACAATTTGCCAACCCTTCTTTATTTCCCCTGCTTGCATAAGAAAACAAAATCTATAAACTAAAAATTTCAGTTTCTTTTATACATTCTGAATATTCTCTCTATAATCAATATCTCTATAAGAATATCACTAGATAACTTATGACTTTACATGTTCCACATCCACCATCTTGCTGATGCTCATTACTTTCAATTTAAGGCAAGACAAGCTCTCCTACATCCCTTAATTAGCAGTAATGAGCTAATGGCAAGAGCCATCTGCTCTGATTAAGTGAACCAGTTACAAGAGCTGCCTGTTCTCACCTCGTGTTTGCTCAGAGGTTTTGGGTGTTGTGTGGGAAGAGCCCACAGAGAGACAGTTCCATCTCTCCTGGTTGAAAACATCTGCCACAAAAGTTTTCCTGGATTTAGTTACGTGCTCTCACACTTCCAGGTGGGGATTAGGATTAAAGGAACGGGGGAGATGCTCAGCAGCAAAACCACAGCTGCCTTAGCTTGCCCTTTTGTAGCTACTTCATATACAAAATTCCTGGACATTTCTTAAACCATTTTGAAAATTCATACGTAAATCAGTCTGTAAATAGACATCTCTAAAAATATTTCTTTTGTATAATACCACTGAGAAAAGATAAGACAAGAGAGTTGCAAAAATCTTCTTTAATTTTTTCCTTTTCACTGCAGGCTGGTGAGAACGGACTAAACTCTTGATTGTTTCTTACTTTGCTTTGAGGGGCCAATGAAGTGCAACAAGGCCAAGTGCAAGGTCCTGCTCCTTAATGGCTCATAAAATGTTGCATAAGTTGCCTTCTGTGTCTTTTCATTCTCTGGTAAACTGAGACAACATTTAATTCCTCTATGAAGAATTTTGCTATTTATGGAAGCTCATACTCCATCCAAGGAAAACATTATTTTCTGTTCAGGCCTTGCACTTCTTCAGTATCCAGATTTCTGAAGAAACTGAAGGATAACTGGATCCCTGGAAAATCAAAGCAATATGTCAGTTAGATTTAGATGTGTTTATTTGGGTGAAAAATGTGGCAAATATCTCCACCATGTCCCTCAAAGAGTATAATTTCTTGGTAATTCTTGCTTCTTATTTCACCAAGGTGATAAATACCAATTAATACACCTCCAGTCATAGTTTGGAGCTTTAATAATTTACAGATTATCAGCTATTAAGACTCTAAAACCATATTTATAAAAATATTATATGATCTATAAAGAGTATGGAGAGGAATGTATTTTTTTATTTTTTATTTTAACAAAACATGTTCAACAGGAAAAAGAAGAGGTGACACTAAGAACTGTTTCACATTACATTATTCAAAGTGTATTTCTCTGGACATTACCTCCCATGGCCTGGGTTGCTGTTACTGCATATAAATCATTAATTCATCTTTATTGAATATGACCATTTCAGACTGAATGGCACATGGATAATGCATAGGCAACAATAGTCCACAGGCACATTTCCTGCCTGCATTGCAGCAGAGAAATGAGCTGCAGGGACTGTGTGCCCTGGGCTTGTAACAAGCAATATTCTGCTTCAGGGCAGAGAATGTAAAGTCAGATCTCAACAGGGAGGAAATTCTTGGTGGTCTGAGTTCATCACCTGTGAAACACGACATTGTAAACCTTCCTTTTAAATATTTTTTTTTCATATTTGACTGGGTTATAAATTATTTGGGACAGCCTTTATCTGTAATGATCACAGAACTGATTTCAGTGGAATCAGTGGATGCTGCTGTAGAAAATGTAATTCTTAGAGTGATTTGGCTTGGAAGGGACCTCAAAGATCATTTAATCCACCTCTCCTGCCCTGGGCAGGGACACCTTCCACTATCCCAGGTGGCTCCAACCTGGCCTTGGACACTTCCAGGGATCCAGGGGCAGCCACAGCTTCTCTGGGCGAGCTCTAACCATTCAGTGCCCTCACCATGAACAATTTCTGAATCTATTGTCTTTTGGTTTAAGCCATTGTCCCTTGTCCTGTCACCCCAGGCCCTGGTCACAACACATTCACCATCTCTCTTAAAGCCCTTCTGCACATCCAAAGGCTGCAATAGTCTCCACTGGAGCCTTTTCTCCCAGCTAAGGGAACTCACCTCCTTCACGTGCATGGAAAAGGTGTTCCTGCCCTCTGATCTCCTTTGTGCCTCTTCTCTGGACTTGCTCTGACAGTTCTATTTCTTCCTTTAATTAATATTCATAATACAAATGTTGTTTGCAGATTTGAAGGAAGAACATACACAAATGAATTCCATAAAAACATATTTTCTTCCTTAATCGTAAATAGCCTAAAAGGAAACCAGTGTGCTTCCCATTTCCTGCTCCAAAGCCACTGGAAATTTGGAGAAGCTTGTTCAAAAAAAGAGAAGTGTCTCTATCCTCACCCCAACAACATTTTACATGTAGTAAAATGTTAATTGCTGATTCTGAGTTCTGCTGGGTTTTAATTTTATGGTTTCAAAATTGCTTTCAAAATAATATTACTCATGTAAAATCAACTACTGAAATAGAGTTAAATATAGAATATGGCATCTATGCAGTTAATGTTATTAGCAGAGCAGTGGAAGTTGATAGACTTGATATTGGCTTCTTCTCTGAGAAATATTTGTTATTGAAAAACTTCCAATGCAAATCCCTGCAAGATCAGGTAAAGCAGATACCAGGCTGAACTTTTAACAAGCTGTAGACAAATCTTGATATATGGCAAACTCTATAATGAAACAAATGTTAGATGTTAATTCAGGTCACAAATAAAAGCTACTTGAGAAAATTTAATGCCAAAGTTGAACTCTAAGGTGCTCTTGGGATGATTAATGCCTGAAAGAATGTATGAGGCTATTGAGTGTTTTAGATGGCCCTTAAAAATAACATCAGTGTATGGACACTAATTAAATTTCTCTTTCTCCTCCTCCTTGTCTGATATGAACCAGCCAGTCCATCTTTCTGCTTTGAACATGATGCTTCATTTCAGCTGAGCTCCCCAAATAATTCACTGCTGAAGAGTTTGCACTTGTCCTAGAGGAGAGTTTTCTATAGGAAGGCAGCTATAAACAGCAGGGTCATATGTTACAAATAACTCAGAACAGAAGAGTGCAATAAAAACTTCTGTTTTCATGACCAGCTTCTCTCCTATTGCTCAAAAAGTCAGTGTACAAGGACAGGGAGTTGTCCATTTAACTTATTAAATAGGATGTGTTTTGGACAGCATTCATAATTAAGAACCCATTTGAAACTAAATCCTTCGTTCACATTACTAGAAATGGACATTAAGCAGCTGACACTTTGTCTTGTTGATAAATACTGATTTTTTTTTTAATAGTAAACATTGGATCTATTAAATGTACCAAGAGATGAAGATTAAAGTATATTTCTCTGGCAGCAATTAAGGGACTCATTTTTGTGTCCCTGTTGAACACTAAGTCAGGGGGTACATTTGTCAGCAGGATTTGTGAAGGTGGGGTGAGGATTTGACCCTGGAACATTTACTGTGCTAAGACAGGAGGGAATATGTTTATCAGGTGGTATGTCATTAGGTCTGCAGAAACTTTCTCTCTACAGAACAATTCCAGTGTAAAGGATCCCGTATTCCAGAGGTTACTCATTTCAAAACAGTTCATTTGAGTGTGACAGAAGAGCTTCAGCCAGTTGTGCCATTACAGAACACTTTAGAAAGGAAATAACTGGAAATACAAAGCAGAAAGATTTCTCAGGGAAAAAGCTTGTGTAAACAGGTCAGTATTCCAAGGTGGTCTTCATCTAAAGTGCTCCAGTACGACATAAAATCACAGAATTATAAAGATTGGAAAAGACCTCCAAGATCATCAAGTCCAAACTCATCAACCAAGAACCCCAATTTTCAGCTCATTGCAGAAAGTAGCAAAGCAAGAGAGTGGTAACAGATTTATTTTTCCCCAAAATATTAAATCTGCAATAGAGGTAAAGAGTTCCCCAGTGGTTTATCATTAAGAACATGCCAATTGGTAAATAATTCTTAACATACTCTCTGAAATTCAGGCAGAAATAACACTCCCTTGTGGAAGTGGGGGAAGCAAATACAAAATCAAATAAACCCCAGTGAAATAAGTTTCTGATTCCATGTGGCTACAAGGCCTCAGAAAGTAGTTCAGATAAATTAATTAAAATAAACATCTTTAATATCCATTGGATAGTATCCTGCTGACTTTGCTCTAATATTCTCTTGGCAAACAGCTTGAGTAATGAAGACTGAAGAAAGTATCATTTCCTCCTTTATTTGATGTGTCGGTTTAGGATGAAAACTACAAACTAGATGTTCAATAAAAAGTAGAGGCAGGATTAAGGGCATGGAGTGGAATTGTTGCAGGTTTAAAATGGCTTAGACAGAATATCAGTACCTGTTCTTTAAAACTGAGATCCAAGTCTTCTCCTCCAACCGCTGCAAAATCTGCTGCACACTAAAGAAATCTGGCACCTGTGTTTTGTACCCAGAGTTCTCTGTGGACTCAGATTCAGGTGTCTGTGTATCTCAGCCCTGACCTAAATTCCTTTGCAAACTGGGCACTGCAAGAGTTGTGCCCATCATCTACAGATGCATAGAATGGTTTGTGTTGGAAGGGACCTTAAAGATCCTCCAGCCCCAACACCTTCCACCAGAGCGGAATGTCCACTTGTGTCCCTAAGAATGTTGTTCAAGGCACGTCCAACACAAAGTCAGCCCTTCTTTCCCCGAAGACACATCCCAGGATGGTTTGCACACTCTTCTGGAAAAAGCTGGTGTCTGGCAGCCCTCAGTGGGTGGATCTTTTGGGAGCCAAGCACCCCTGCTGTGCAGGGAGCAAAGTGTGCACAGAGCAAACCAGCCCACGGGGCCACCGGGAGTGGGACAGGGGCAGGAAGGAAAAGAGATTCCTGGCTTCTGAGTCCAGCCCTCTGGGATGAATTTCCATCTGATTGCTCACCTTTCAGAAGTTTGGAAAGCAATGGGAAGCTTCCAGACTTACAGATGACCCCCCAGAGCAGCTGTGGCTGCCCCTTCCCTGGAAGTGTCCAAGGCCGGGGTGGAGCAATCTGGGACAGTGGGAGGTGTCCCTGCCCGTGGTGGGGGATTGAAATGAGATGATCTTTGAGGTCCCTTCCAACCCAAACCAGTCTGGGATTCTATGATTCAAATACATGCAGAAGAGGAGTTACAGAAATTGAAAAAGTGGTTCAAATTTTATGAGAGTTTAAATTTCCCAAGTGATGACAAGAAAACTGCTGTGTTGATGTGACAATTTCATTGTCTGCAGTTTGGTGGCCCACAGTAGAAATACTGTGAACACAAAAAGTGGGAGGCTTTAAGCCCTTGAAACAAAAATCTTGATTCTTTAGAACAAAATGTAAATTTGAGCAGTAAATGGTGCTTTTTTTCAAAGAGTTTGACAGAAATGATTTTACTGTGCATATCTGAGATTTATTTAAATTGGTAAGAGAAGGATTTAATAAGAACATACAGACTGAGTTTTTATCTTTTCTTTCATAGGAAGACACTGTTCTACAGTGTTTTGCATTGAGTGTGACATTAAAACACAGCAATCAGCTGCAATAAGGTGCTATCAGGGTACTAAACACAAATGAATCCATTTCAAATAAAATGAAGCAGCTGCTACAATCATCATCAGGATTTATATTTTTGCCCCTAAACACATCAAAAGTAAGATAAACATAGAGAAATTAAGAAAAACTGATATGGATCATTCTGGCATGCTTAGGTATGTGGAGTAAAGTGGAGTAAGAAAATGAGTATATTTTGATGCCAACTAACAAGAAGTTGAAAATATTGCATAAATGGGCTGGCATTGACAGTGTAGTTCCCACAATGTTTTAGACATGAGGTGTTTTCTGATTTTTTTATACTCCTATCAGATATATGAGCACAATTAGTTTATTTGACAACTCCTTCTTTAGGATTCTGTAACTGTTACAGGCAGAAATAACAGAAATAAGTCCTTGTTTGTTTTGACACTCAGGATGAGTTTATTCACAAAGACTGTCAATATTCCTTCAAGTCGTACGTGACTTTTTTAATATTAAGAAAAAGCTTCAAAAATGTGGAGAGCCAAGATTAAAGCATTATTTGGAGTTCAGGAGAACAAAGCATTACAGGAGATGATTCACTCACCGTTTTCAGAGACTTTTGATTTGTACTGCCAGAATCCTCATTAGGAGACTAGACAGCATGTCCTACCCCTCTGACAGACACACTGCCAGGGAATCAGGGAATATTCAGAGATTTTGTGTCAGAGTCATAAATTTATAAAAACCTTTATGCATTTGCTGGTACGATGAAGAAATGAAAGATACGGGATGTTATTTTATATACACTGAAAGGTGAAACAAGGCTGGAACCAAGTCTTCTGAAACTTCACTTACATGCCAGGAAAGATTTGTTTTTGCAGGCTAGATACTTAAATGTGCAAAACTGAAATCTTGGTGTGAGGAAGGGAGCCATCATCATTACAGGTACCAGGGAAGAAGTGCTTGCAAGGATCTGCACAGTTGCACAGTCCACTCTCTCCAAGTGGATATTGACACACAAAGAGTGATTTCCTTTGATTATTTCCCTTCCATAGGGAAGGGATTAAACTGTTTGCTCAGGGTTAAACTGTTCCAAATTGGAGCTCTGGAGCACAGGTCTGACGAGGAGCAGCTGAGGGAGCTGGGGGGGCTCAGCCTGGAGAAAAGGCGGCGCAGGGGGCACCTGGAATTCTCTGCAACCCCTGCCAGGAGGGGGGGGCCGGGGGGGGTCGGGCTCTGCTCCCAGGGAACAAGGGGCAGGAGGAGAGGGAACGGCCTCAGGCTGGGCCAGGGGCGGGGCTGGTTGGACACCAGCAGTAATTTCTCCCTGGAAAGGGGGGTCAGACCTTCGCAGGGGCTGCCCAGGGAGGGTTGCAGTGCCCATCCCTGCAGTGTCCAAGGAAGGGCTGGATGTGGCACTTGAGGACGTGGGTTAGTGGTGAACACGGTGGTGGCACTGGGTTGATGTTTGAACTTGATGATCTTAGAGGTCTTTTTCAACCCTAACGATTCTGTGACTCTTTGCCCAAACTCTGCTCACATCAGATGAGATCCTGACTTTCAGAAAACACCAAACCAAAATCATACAATCCGAGCAAGGCCTGCACACCTTTTGTGGGACTTTAATCTGCCCTGGGAAGGGATCAGGGCCAGGTTACAGGTTTCTACTCCATCCTTGGAGTTTCCAGGCTCTGCAGCAACTACTGGTATAAGAAATACACTTTCTTTTGTGATCCTGAATGTCAGAGCATGGTGGGAAATGAAAACCAAAAAAACCCTAAAAAACCACTTACACTAAAAACCCAAAGCATTTTCATTTTTTAATTCCTACTGAAGATGTGTGTGTTTTGCAGCTGGTAGCTGAGAAAATAACTAAAGCACTTGAATAGTGCTTTGTTATAGGCAAAAGTTTATTTATAAAGAAATAGCTCTTTCAAAAAGTACTTTAGAAAACCCAAGAAATCGAGGATTTGCTGTGATTCCTGAGTACCTCAGTGTCAACTTTCATGATGGGTTCAGAGAACACTGAAAACATCAAAAACTAATTTCCCTAAATAAGATTTTTCATAAATTTAAGGTGTTATGTTATTAGACTATATTTTATCTAATTTGCCAAAATTTAAATACTTTTTGGAACAGTAAATTTTCTTAAAACTGAATTCAATAGAGGTCTTAGCAAAAGCTTGATCTTTTTATTTCTCAATAAAAAGCTCAAACCCCCAGCATTCTCAGCCAGTTATTTTCACAATTTTTGTTAGTGCTGCTTTGAAAAGAATGGAAAATATAAGTTATTTCTCACCTGTGCATTTCCCTTTGAGTCTTTCTTGGTATTTTGTATACCTAATGCCAATAAATATTTTATTTGGTCTTGTATTATGACTTTACTGCACTTAAAACAAACAAAAACCCACTTTAAATCTTTGATATGCTTTTTGTCAAATAAAAAGTGAGTTGGTCTTCACAAGGTTGTGTCTGGGAACTGGCTGGATCTCTGCAAGTTGGTGATTTTCCTCATTAAAATAAAATATATATTCTAACACTGAAAATACAAGACAAAATATGGCTTATATTGCAAGAATTTGGGAAAATATTGAAACTGCTTGTGAAATTTAATGTAAATCTAGCAAGAAACTAGAGATTACTTCAATCAACCTGACCCAGTTTGAAGGAAAACAACGCCAAAGAACACTGTTTACACAAAGGGCAGGATTTACCATTTATAACTTGACCAGAAAAACCTTTACAATGATACAATTGGGCCGTGGCAGAGTCCTTAAAAAGAACAGTTATTTTAAATTTTGCAGAAAATTTCACTTCAAACGGATGAATTTGATTACCAAAAAATGCAAATTTGGAAAAAAAGAATCCAAAAAAGGAGTTGCTATAGAAAATTCTTTTGTAAGAAGAGTAGACAGGAGAATTTATTAAGAATTCACCAGAAGTCTGAGCACATAAAAAAGTTTAATTATTAGGTGTGAGGTCAGCCTTCTGAAACTTTGAATGCTCTAGGTATTTATCTACACATTGATGGAGTAGGTGGCCAGTGAAAAATAGTAAAACCAATCCAAATTGTCCAAAAAAACCTTTGAGCATCTGAGGAGAGTTTTGAGAGGAGAATTTTGAGTGGAATAGATGTCACCAAAATCCAATATATATATCTGACATGTGTTTATATTTCTATATATCTGTACCTGTGACTTAGATCTGAACCCAAGAGACATGAAGGTCCAAATCTTCAAAATCTCAGCCATGGTGGCTAAAAATCAAAGTATAACTTTTAAAAATATATTTAAAGCTTTAAAGTTTGCCCACCAAACATTTGAAAAGCCTTTAGTGGATTAATACCTTGAAATCACATGAAGAGAAAACAGTGACGTGCTTTCCCAAGAGAATTTCTTTTAATTTAGTGAGAAAATAAACATTTTGGCAATAGGTTTTATAGGGATAACACACAACCAAGGTAAAAATAAAATAAAATATCAATAACTGATCCAGTGTTGCTGGAATATTTAAGAATATATATTTATGACTAATAGGAATAATGTATTTAAGAATATTTAAGGCAGCTGCTCAAGCTGGTGATCTTATTTTAATGAAAATAGATTTACAGCTGAATATATATGGGTTTTATCCTCATATCCATATTGTCCCCTGTGCATGACATTTATGGACTTTTCTTTCTAGAAAAGAAATTTAAAAAAAAAAGGCAAAATATTGAAGGGAAGGGTCTCATTTCTTTGCCCTGTCCTGATGCTCTGCCAGTGCTCTCATTATTACAACCACTCGCTAACTGGAGTGAAAATGGTAATTTTTATGACTCAGAGCTTTTCTAAGAACACAGTTCTGCTGTGCAGTAATGACACAAGTAAAGGGATTCACAGTAAAAAAAGGCTCCAAGTTTTCCTCACATCTTGAGGTCCACTTGGTACTAAGTTACACCAGAAAGCAGATTATCAATGATATTGATTTCTCTGTCAGCTTGATACAATGCCCTGATAGCTTAGAACCAACTATAGATTGGTACCTTATCTTAAAAGTGTTAAAAAATGGATGAAACATTGAAAATAATGAAAACATAAATGTCAAGGTGGATATTGGTTTCTGTCCTCACTGTATAAATATTAATAAGTTACTGGCCATTTTGAACTACCCCTGGGATATTTATGTTTGAAAAAGCCAATCAACAAACTGTTCATACAGACAACACGAGCATTCCTTGTGCAGCAAAGAACCAGCCCACCAAGGCAACATTGGTCATGTAATAATTTCCTTGTCTCTTGATTTATTCCCATTTAAACCAGAACCAAATGAAAACAGAATGATGCATATATTCAGACAACATTTTTCTTGCATGATCATATATTTAAAGATAAATATAAATTTTAAAAAACTAAGCCTTGTATGAACATCGCTGGACAGTAACTCTCTATTTAGCAAGAAATTTCCAGAACTCATTTCTAACCCAAGACAAAATAGCAATAAATATGTTAAAACCGTAATGTTTTCATCTCTGAAACATTGACAAAATTTCTCCATATCCCTTGACAAATTCCTGAAGGAATGAAGTGAGTTATCACAGGGGTAGTTCAGAGCATCTCATAAGAACTGCATGGAGGAAGGTGGCTTGTCGATTTTTTTGCTCTAAAAAAGAGTTTATCATAACATTTCTATGTTATTCCCCTATGTCTGTAATTTATAACTATGTTCCTATGCTGAAACATGGAAGAACTTTAATTCTGTGGCAATACCTGAGAAATATCTTGCAACTTTGTCAGTTCAATGAGTGGTATCAGCGATAATGTCAATTCTTTGGGAATACATGAATTTCGAATAATCCACAAGCCTTGGAATTTTTTCTCAGCTCATCAGCAGCATTTGTAAAATCAGTGGTTAAAACTTGTTAGTTCATAGACAAGGTGTTGAGAGGTGTTTCCAGCAAATAGTTGTGAGATTTTTCACAGAATTACCAAATCACGATTGTGATCCTCAGAATCCCCTCTCTAAAAAGCAGGCACTGGACTAGAATTCATTTAAAAAATGCAGCAACTCCTGCCAAAGTTGAAGCCTGAGAAAACATTTTTCTTGCTGTTTTCTGGAAATTAATCTTCACTATCAAGCCCAGTGTCAGTAATCTTCTGTATTTATATAAATATGTGTTGAGTCAGGCTCACTTAAGCTATTTCCTTATTATTTCTGCTCATAAATCCTCATTTGCCCTTGTGTATTGTAGGAGAATAAAGATGAAGTGAAAATGTACTTTGTCCTCTGAGCCTTCAGACAGCTTTCTGTGAGGGTTATGAATAATTCTCAGTCCTGCACTTTATATTGAATTTAACTGCATTTATTCTGTGCATGTAAAGTTTATGTTGCCCTTTCTCAAACTTACGTGCAAATATTTAACAATTATTAGAAATTTGTTAACGCTTCAACAACAATCCACTTATTTTATTGGATGTTTTTTATCCAAACAGATGCTGTTCCAATCTGAAGGAAGTATTTAGTAAAGTCAGTTTGTATCAAAAATGCTGGACTTTCTTAACCATTCTGGCTCCCGTTGAAATACTCATTTTAACTTTGATTTCCTTGTGGAAAGAGAGAAACTCCATTCTCTACCTGCCTTGTCCTGCTTTTATTTTTAAATGTTTAAATATTTATGTTCAATACTTAAACAGACTGAGATTAAAAAAAAATCAGTTCAATTGCTGTCATAGAAATAAAATCTTAGATTCTCACCAGAACTATTTTTGAGATATTGAAAAAAAAAAAAAAAAAATTTGCAAAAGCTTTCTGGAATTCTGGTACTGCACAGGATCCATAGGATTGACAGAATTCCTTCCTGTGTCATATTAAAGACTGAACTGCTCTAATTTTCCTACTGAGATCAGGCAGGGCAGTAATTCTCATTGGGATCTTGAATTCCAACAGGCCTAGAGGAAAAAAAAATAAATCAAAAGAAAATCAATCAAATTAAAAAAAACTGACCCCCTCAAAAGAAAAAAGTAAAAGAAAAAAAATATTTGTCTTACTCTTTTCTGGGAAAAAAGAATAGGCTTTAGCATATTCAATAATACTTTTCCTATGCAGTTCAGACAGTTGAAGGCATCATCCTGCTTTCATCTCAGTTCTTTTAATTTTGACCTAAGAGCATTTACATTCTCTGTTTTTCTTTCACTTGGTTTTTTCTTTCTTTCTGAGCAATCTTGTGGTATATGTAACATAATTATCAAGAACTGTCGTGTTTCTGATATAAACAGCCACAGCATCAGTGAAAAATAATAAAAAACTGTGAGAAAATCCGCTGAATTTTGCATTCTGTGCAAAACAAGGTCCAATTTTATCCTGTTTTTCTACCAGATTCATATCTAGACACCACAATGGAAAGAGCACTCAGGAAGAACATTCCTGCTCAGCTGCAGACAAAGCTTAAAAATACTTCTTTTCTTTCTATAAAACTAAAAAAGCTGTCAAACTAACCATATTTTTATTCATGTGAATATATAAAGGTTAGACTGAGTGATGAATACATTAAATCCACATTATATTGCTGACAGAAAAAGAAGTTTAATACTCTATTTCAAGTTGAGCCTTTTGCTTTCCTTGCTTGTTTATGAGGTTTTGCCCAAATCCCCTCTGCTCTGCACAAGGCTCCCAGTGCAATTAATTAAAAGGATGCAAATTCCAGCAAGCAAAGAAACCCACTGGTAACCTAAAAAGGGAGTGGAATAAATAAATGTATTCCTCTGAATTTCCTTTTAGTTTTTTTCCCTTCCAATTTTAAACATCAGGGGCAGGTGAACCTGTGCCAGGTAGTTCAGACCTGTGAAATGTTCAACAATAACGTGTAGGAAAATCTACAAACAAATTTCAACAGGTCAGTGAAAGGTAAACACAAAGTTCTAAACTGACTTTTTTTATTTTTGAGAGGAGAAATATCTCTTTCATCTCCTCCTTTACACATTCGATAATTAATTAGATGCTAATAATTAAGCAGAGCTGCAAAACAAGCAGTTTATAAACCCTAATACTGCATATTCCTTTTCTGAATTTTCCTATTCTCCATACTCTTATCAGGAATTTTGCCTAATCCAACGTGAATAGGGAGCAGGGTTTCACTAGTTCTTGTGGACAGAACTATTTCACACATAGTAAAATCCATTTGAAATAAAACACCAAAGAAAATCAAACACCTGACATAATAAAGCGCAGCTTTACTTAGAGCCACAATAAGATAAAACAGTAATAGTCTGTTCCACATCACTTATTTTTATGGGGTACAGCCAAATGAATTGATGCTTAATTTCGTTCAGTCATTCGACTTTATTTCTTGAAATTTTGGCTTACAAATGTTCAGGTGCTTTGCTGACAAGGGCTGGAAATGGCACTGCAGACTTTCCAAGCAGGACTGCCCTGTTTGACGTGCCCAGCCCGTGCTCCTGGCAGGGCCGCAGAACTGAGAGCAGGAGCTTCACGACTGTCTTTGTGCTGATGGCACCCAAATACAGCAGGTATATCAAAGAGTGCATGATGAGGGAGATAAATCTGCTTCTAGTCTGGAAAGATCTTTATCAGCCGTTAAGTGGTGAGTGTGTGCTAACATTTGCTTCAGGCAGAATGGATTTTCTTTGGCCCCCGCCTGCTAAACAGCAGCACCTCATTTATGGTGCCATTGGGAGGAAATATGACATTCCCTCCTCACTGCACCATTTCAGTGTCCTGTTTGACCCTGGAACTCGTTCTGAGGGCCACGATGTGAAGTTTTCATATTTACACATCAGGAATTTCGCAAGGTTAAGGACATTGCTGCTTCAGCAGCATCCACAGCTCTTGATTTATGACCTAACCCAGCAAGGCTGGAATATCATAATTCACTGTTTGCAGGCCTTTGTGAGCTGTTTGCTGCACACACTGCACAGCATCCAACACCTCCAGCACGTGCTGGGAATCAGCTCCAAGGGAGCATCTCAGGAGCAGTTGGTTGGCTGTCAAAAGGATTCCCATACTGGTCCGTGTTCAGGAATTATGCCCCTCAGAAATCTGCTCCTGTAGAAAATAAAGGTGGTTGATGCCATCTAAATACCTGTAGAAGACTTTTTACAGAACATTGGATAAGTTTTTGGTGAGTGAATTTGTGTGAATTTCCCATTTTCCCTATGAATTCTGCAGAACTCCCTATTCTTTTCCAGAATATGATTTTAGTTTTTTTAAGGAGCTGCTTCCTTAGCAGTTTATTTAATTCCATCAGACATCTTTCACTTGTGCTGATAGGAATTGCTAACTCACTTGAACTATTCCTTGGGAAAGCATTTATTTAATTTGACTTACATATAAGTGTTTTATCTGAATTCCCTTTAGCTTTTATGAGACCCCAAGGTTTTAGGAAATAAGCAGTGGAGTTGAACAATGATCAGCTGATATTTAGCCTTGAAATTCAGGAGAGATAAAGATGGATCATGGTTCTCAGTGTCATTATTGATCACGTAATGACAATGGAGATAAATTATATGGTGTTACACGTACCAACAGGCAAACTTTACTTCTCAGATTGCTTTTCAATTTTCTATTTCTTTTCTAATAAACTCAATCAATAGACTCCTGCCATTTATTCCCATTGGGCCTATTTGTGATAATTTTTTCTAAAAATGAGTCCTACACTCAGCACTGCTCACTGTTGGATATGGGATAGAAAGTAACTTTGTAGTATTTTCATAGAGTGTATTAATTTATTTTCAAATTATCCCAGAATTATCACAGTAAGGATAAACAGAAAGTAAGTCTTCACTGTCACTGCTAAAAAAAAAAAACCTGAGGAGCAGGAAATGGTGCTGGAAGATAAACAAACACAAAAAAAGAGAAGGTTCTTTGGTTGAACTTTATGATTAAGATGCAGAATTCCCTCGCAGAATTTTATAGATGACAAATTTCTATATCAGGAAGTTTAAAAATTCAATGAAAAAAATTATCCAACATCTTCTCCCACTGCTGCAAAGACTCCTTTTTAAAAAAAAATAAATATATATAACTTGTTCAGTAACACCACCCCAGGGCTTTGAGAACTTTGCTGCAGATAAACTGGGCTGTGCACAAGAACCAAAACTATTCTGATTGATTATTCCAAGAGGGTAATAGACTCCTGGCTGGAGGGAATTAACTACCAAATAATCTTTTTTAAAAATTTATTTAGTGCTGCTTTAGCAGTGCTGTGGATTCTGTTGCCTTTTTCAGTGCCATGTGTCTCTCTCAAAGCAAAACTTTTTAGGCTCAGCTCTAGTGTTTGCTCCACACTGGTTTAGCAATGACTTCTTCAGCTCTTTTCTTTTCCATTTTTTGTAAGCCTGCAGTGTCCCACATTGGCTCTACCAGTTTTCCAGAGGACAACAAAGCTTCCCTTAGGACAGGCCTTTCTATACTGTAGGCATTTGAGTCCCAAGAAGAATGTTTCTGGTATATATACAAATATAAATATATAAAATAATAGGTGTGTTTAGAGAACAGTTTCTTAGTCTGGATTTCTCCCCCCAGAGTAGCTCAAAACATAACCCCTATTGACCCCCAGATTTTATTGCTGCTTGGGATAATGTATGGATTGGTAAAGTGCCTCCCTAAACCCTTTAGGCACATTGTCCCCTGTTAATGGTGCCAGGGATGTGGAAAGGCTCCAGCAGGTTCCTGAGTTCCTGGTTTGCAAAGTGNTATATATATGAAGATAAATATAAAATTGACTTACTTAAATAAACTGCAACAGTAAGTAAGTACTTTCTGTAGGTTTTAACTGATGATATGAGTAATTCCAATTTGGTGTTACACAGGCAGTGTGGAGGTCAGGTTTGGCTGTTTGGAACTTTTAGGACAGCGATTCTAAACACCCAGAAGCAAAATAATGCTTACAGTGGAAATAAGAGAATTGTAAAACTTTGAAAAACTGCCATTCCCAGGGTTGCACAAGTAACTTCAGGATTATTGATGATAAAACCTTTATGTTTAATTGATAAACTGCTTGATATAATGGTAAGTAATTGTATTGCCGGTTTTGTGGCAATTTTCTTAAGAAAAGAAATAAGTAAAGAAGTAGAATTTTGTTTTTGTCAAGCATAACAATTAAGAGGAATAAATCCATTTTTAATGGCTCTAATATTTTTTCATCCAAAAGTTTTTTGGCGCAGAGCTAGACTGAATAAAGAATGAAGAGAGAGGAGTTGATCACAGGTAACCTCTCAGATTTGTTATTGATTTTTCCTTTTTGCTTAGTGATATCTTTCTGGTGCTTTTTTTTCCTTTCACTTTAATTCTGAGTCTTTGCCAACTTCCCCCTTTGATGACTAAGTACGAACTCGAGGCAATTATTTGTCCACTGCTATAGAGAAAGATACTTTTCCCTTTCTTTCTTTGTCTCTTTTGAGCACCTCAATCTGTCAGAAATACAAATAAAATTCTGTGTATGTCAAAAAAAAATCTGAGAGGGGAGATGGGGTCAGCAATTAATAGCAGCAAAGTAAAACAAGTTAAAACAAATGTCATCTGCTCAAGGTACCAATTCTAGAAGCTACTTTTGTCCATGCAATGTTATAGGGAAAATAATTCAAGGGAGAATGGTCTGTGTTGCACCATCCTGTAGCCAAACTCAGTATTTGGGAATTATTGTGCACTACAGGGGAGGAATTGCTCTGCTTGCAGANTAAGCCTGCAGTGTCCCACATTGGCTCTACCAGTTTTCCAGAGGACAACAAAGCTTCCCTTAGGACAGGCCTTTCTATACTGTAGGCATTTGAGTCCCAAGAAGAATGTTTCTGGTATATATACAAATATAAATATATAAAATAATAGGTGTGTTTAGAGAACAGTTTCTTAGTCTGGATTTCTCCCCCCAAAGTAGCTCAAAAAATAACCCCTATTGACCCCCAGATTTTATTGCTGCTTGGGATAATGTATGGATTGGTAAAGTGCCTCCCTAAACCCTTTAGGCACATTGTCCCCTGTTAATGGTGCCAGGGATGTGGAAAGGCTCCAGCAGGTTCCTGAGTTCCTGGTTTGCAAAGTGGGTCACATTCAGCTGGAAGAACTCTGGAGATGTTGTATTGGGCTGCTGATTACTCTGAAAGTGCTTCCAGTTCCAAAGATTGCTTCCCCCAAAGGCAAAGCCCACTTGGATGGCAGGGAGTTCTCTCCAAACAGTTGGAAATGCAATCAAATCCCGTCACAAACACCAGCAGTGCCTGGACTCAGCCTCTCCCAGGGTCTCCAGACAACATTTACAAAGAATCAGATAAGCCCAAGGCTTCTTCTTCCTTAATTAAACTTCATTAGGTTGTCCCAAAGTTTCCTCTTTCGGGAATAATTGAAGCCATTGGAATTTTCCCAGATTTATGGCTTCCTAAAATGGATGTGTTCTATTCATCTGGTAATATGATAATTCAGTCCTTGGACATTTTAGGGAACAATTGCTGCAATTATCAAAATGTAAATGATTAACACAGTAACCATCAATGCTGACTGCGTGGCATTCATCTGATAAAATAATTTTTAAGTAACTTATTTCTTTTTTTATCTCTTTATAATTGTACTTATTTCAATTAGTAATACTTATTAAAATATAAGTATTTATGTAAGTATTTATAAATATAAATATATATAAATAANTTAAGAGGAATAAATCCATTTTTAATGGCTCTAATATTTTTTCATCCAAAAGTTTTTTGGCGCAGAGCTAGACTGAATAAAGAATGAAGAGAGAGGAGTTGATCACAGGTAACCTCTCAGATTTGTTATTGATTTTTCCTTTTTGCTTAGTGATATCTTTCTGGTGCTTTTTTTCCCTTTCACTTTAATTCTGAGTCTTTGCCAACTTCCCCCTTTGATGACTAAGTACGAACTCGAGGCAATTATTTGTCCACTGCTATAGAGAAAGATACTTTTCCCTTTCTTTCTTTGTCTCTTTTGAGCACCTCAATCTGTCAGAAATACAAATAAAATTCTGTGTATGTCAAAAAAAAATCTGAGAGGGGAGATGGGGTCAGCAATTAATAGCAGCAAAGTAAAACAAGTTAAAACAAATGTCATCTGCTCAAGGTACCAATTCTAGAAGCTACTTTTGTCCATGCAATGTTATAGGGAAAATAATTCAAGGGAGAATGGTCTGTGTTGCACCATCCTGTAGCCAAACTCAGTATTTGGGAATTATTGTGCACTACAGGGGAGGAATTGCTCTGCTTGCAGAGAGAGCAACTTTGTCCTCCCAGTGCCTTCAGTGGAGGTGCCCCTTGTCAGCACGTTTGTAAGGACACAACCTCACTGAATTTGGTTATATAGCAATTAATAACCTATGACTGTTAGCAATTAAGACCCTTCAACAAGGTTCACATTTGCTCTATTTTAAAGAAGACTCTGGGGTCATATTTTGTCCAAATTCATCCATTTTCTCTCCACACTTCACGGAATTTTCTGTATCCACAGCTACTCCCTGTTCCCAAAGCCAGATGAACAACTTTCCTGAAGCTCTAATACATGGGCTCTTCAACAAGATAAGTCTAATTGCAGTTTCAATGCTAGAAAAACAAAAAATCTCTACTACTACTCATCCCCACAACTCTCCTCTCCTCCCACTTCCTTTAACATGCAACTCTCCCTTCTGCCTGGAGCCTCATCAGTTCAGATTATAGATCTGAATGTTGAAATACCAGAAGCAATTTCACACACTGTTTCCTTGCATTTGTTTTCATTATTGTTTTCACTAGAAAACAGTCATGTAGCTTCCAATTAGGATCCTTCTTTCAGGAATTTACTGGGGCTTTGGCTGCTTCAAAGGTAACAGACAAGGCCTTTGATTTATGAGTTATTCTACTCATATTCTACTCATTCTACCCTATACTCCAGGGATTTAAGATGCTTCAGCTTATTTTTTAAGAAAGGTAAATATTGTGTTGATGGATGATGCCATGAGGTAACTATGATACCCTTTGGAAATCAAGGAATGGTTGGATGAGACACAGTGGAACAAGGCCAGCTTGGCCAACAGACTGTCCAAGCTTGGAACAGTCACTGGAACAGTGTGTCCAGATCTGGGCTCCCAACAGCAGCGTGGCAAAGACACACTGGAGAGAGTCTGGCAAAGGTTCATTAAAATGTTTAAGGATTTGAAGCATCTGTCATGGAGAGGCTGAGAAAACTGGGACCAAGCAGCCTGGAAAAAAGGATGCTTAGTGGGATCTTAGCCCTGTGTGAAAGATGGGAGGTGTGGGCACAGAAATAGCCAAACTCTCACTTCTCAGTGTTTTTTGAGGTCAAGACAAGAGGTGAAACACGAGCTGAAACAAGAGAATTCCACTGAAACATAAGGAAAAGTTTTGGGTTGGGCTGGTTCTTTTTTTAATCTGTGAGAGTGTCTGAACATGGAAACAGCTTATCCAGAAAGGTTGTGCAGTAGTGGGAGGGTTGGTCTCAGTGGTGTCCGGGGTGTTTTTAACACTCAGCTCTTCTCTGGGTCTGTGGCACAGATGATACTTCTCAGTATTCACTAAACTCAACCTTTGAAAGACTGTGGATGGAATTTTGCCAATGAAACACCACATCAAAAGTAAGCTATCAAAAAAAAATCAAGCAAACCAGACTTTCTGACATTCTCCTAACTTTCAATTGGATTGATATGCACGTTGTGAGGAAGTCCTTTTTTAAGACCAATTTAATTATCACAACTTACACCCCTAAAAACTACTTTTGTAGTTAATATTCCAAGTTAGCAGCTCTCAAATGTCATGTTTTGGTTTATTTTTTCCTTTAAATATAGGGAATCATGAAGACTGCACCAAGCTGTGAGTGAGTGTGATGGTCCACAGCTCTGTGGCCTCTCATGGAAAATTCCTTGCCCAGGACAGAGGGTGGATCAAGATGAACTTTAAAGCCCTTTCCAATCCAAACCATTCTGGAATTCCACGATTCTCCTAGAGTTAGGCTAATCTATACTGTCAGGCGTTTTTCTTCCTGCATTGTCATTCAACTTCCACCTCATAATATAACCCAGCCTTTCAAAGGTCTCTGATTGAACTGCTCCTATTGAAGTTCAAAACAACTTATTGTCATGGATTGCTGTGGCAAATTGATTTGCTTTATGTAATGTTTACAAGCACCATAACAATAACTGAAGTAATTACTATATCAAAAGAGTTATTAAAATTAAGTGTTGCTCAGTGACAAATGAGAACCTGTAAGTTCTGAGATATCTCTATCTATCTATCTATATATGTTAACATTATTTATTCAAGGTAGATATGTTTTAGCTCAGGTCTTTAATTTCAATTCCACATAAATTTTGGCAGGATACCAAAGTTATTTGAATTCAACAGAAGACTTAGATTGACTATGATAGATAATCATTTAAAATGCAAAAGATTCACAGGTTCACCCCAAATAGCCCAGAGTACCCACAATCCTCAATGCTTTAATGACATTTAACAGTGTTATGATTTTTTTTTTAAATTTTTATGTCTTCCAGAATGCAAGAGTTTGATATCAACCCAATGATTTTGTACAAATTTTCCTCAAGTCCACAGGTTGCAATGTAAGAACAGGTTCAAAGCTTTAACCAGCACTACAAGAGAGATCAAATTCTCCTCTGTAAATTTGGTTTGTCACTTAAAATCACTTTCCAACACATCTAGAAAATAGTTCTTCAAAATGCCAAAACCACACAGATTAGTGTCCTTATTGACCAGTGCAATGTAAAAGGATATGGCAGATACCCATCTGGTTTTGTTCCAAGCTTCAATTATTTGAGTAAGATTAAACCTGGTATTTTTTCCCCTGTTTTCCATGGATTTATAATTTTTCCTCTTTCCACCCTATTTCTGTCTGTATTTTGGTTCACAGTGTGGATAACTCAAGCATATCCATGCTATATCACTCTCACAAAGACAAACAAATGAGTTTTGTCTGTATTTTGCTTTAATCTTAATTTTTAGACCAGATCTTATGTGTGCACTTAATGTATCTATTCATTATAGGGAAATAGAGGATAAGGAAAGGGAGTTTGGAATGGAGACCTGGACTTAATTTGTGTTGCAACCAGGGAATGATTAGTGCTTTTGAGACTGACTGAATGACTTCCTAAGGAGAACTACTTATACTGGATATTGCTCTGTACTTTGCTTGCAAAAGAATGTGCAGATTTGTCTTTCTGGATTCAGACACATACAAACTAGATGGAAAACGAATAGGAAATAAAATAGGAAAATTAGGAATATACTGATAAACAGATGCTGTGTTGAGTGGTTTTTCTCATTTCTTTTAAAATCAGCTTGCAGTTAGACTTAATAAACAGCATATGCTTGTTGATATAATAGTAGAAGTGGTCCAGATTTCTATCTGGCATCATTATTGATTCACTTGCAGAAAGCTGGAGGCTGTTCAGCTCTAAAGATTTGATGCAATGCTACTTGTGGATATATATAATAAGAAAGCTGGGAAAAAAAGAGAGTTTTATTACTTAAAAAAAAAAAAAATAAAGAAAAGTGAATGGTCCTTCATATTGTAAATAGGTCAAGATCTTCCTTTTATTAAAAGCTCAGCCAAGGAGAAATTTCTCTCAGTCATGTGCATTACTATGAAGCCTTAGAGAACTGAGGGAGCTGAAGGGGTAGGAAGTGAATGTCTATTCACTATTGCAAAAAGGTGGGAGAGAAACAATATATCTGTCAATCTTACATCAGTTACATTGGTGCTGATCACAAGAAAAGGGATTGAAATAATGGAATGCATGGCATGAAAAAAATAATGAGCAGTTTCATCACAAATGTCAATCCCGTGGGTTTGTGTAACACAGCTCTTATCCAGGGCAGTGCATAATCACACTGAGGGTGTGTTAGTGCGTGTGGCTTTATGCTATGGATTGTAAGTTGAATTGTTTCATTTGTTTCAATATCAAAATTGTTTTGCTGCCCACAGAAAAATGTAAATTTATGTGTTTTGCTCAGCAGAAACTGCAGCAAGTGAATGGACAAGTAGGGGAAGTTGTGGGGAAATGCCAGTGCCAAGCTCAGTGTCATAACCTGGGAAAGGATCAAGTTTGTACTAAGAAGCACATCAGGTAAAAAGCAGAGCTGTGCTCTGGCTTGTGGGATCACACATCACAGGAACATAAAATCATTAAGGTTGGGAAAGACTCCCAGGATCATCAAGTCCAACCTTTGACCAAATTCCCTCATGTCCTCAAGTGCCACATCCAGCCCTTCCTTGGACACTGCAGGGATGGGCACTGCAACCCTCCCTGAGCAGCCCCTGTCAAGGCCTGCCCCCCCTTTCCAGGGAGAAATTCCTGCTGGTGTCCAACCTGCCCCTCCCCTGGCCCAGCCTGCGGCCGTTCCCTCTCCTCCTGCCCCTTGTTCCCTGGCAGCAGAGCCCGACCCCCCCCGGCTCCCCCCTCCTGGCAGGGATTGCAGAGAATTCCAGGTGCCCCCTGAGCCTCCTTTTCTCCAGGCTGAGCCCCCCCAGCTCCCTCAGCCCCTTCCCAGCTCCCTTCCCTTCCAGGGGCCTGGGACACAGCAGGGCTGGCATAGCCCAGGGCCATGGTTGGGCCAAAGATGTTTGGGACAATTGGAGTGGCCGAGTGGCAGAACTTGAGCTTGGAAGGATTTCCCCAGACCAGTTGGTCCAGAACACAAGCTCCACACAATCGCAGAAGGTAAAAACCCATCTAGTGCAAATATTGGTCACTGGGAGCAGAAATGGTGTTGAGGATCATCAGACAAGTGGTGTTCCCTTTATAATCCAGTCAGGCTGTTACTGCAGTAGTATCCCCCTGCAAAAGTCCCAGCATTTGGAAATGATGTGGCAAAAGTGGCTCACATGAGAGGGATTCCTAGGCCTGGGGAACCAGCTGTGCAGAATTCCCACAGAGTGTGCCAGAAGTTTGAAGAAACCAAAGGGATGTCGTTGACTTTACAGGTGGTTGTAAAGGCACTGCTTCATCTTCTATAAACATGAACCATGAAATGTGAGCAAACAAACCATTTCTGGACAGGATCGTTTGAAATTTAGAAGCAACGGACACAAAAGTTGAATATCGAAACAAGCTCTATCAAGTCTCTGCCAGAGATTAAGTACTAAAAGAAATAAGCAAGGAGCCAATTCATGGAAGTAAAAATGTGTTCCATCTCTCCAGGCTAACAGAACACTTTTCTTAATAAAGTACATTTTCCTTCTCTCTGCAGGGCTTACTTAGTGTCCCCCTTATGGGAGTGTCACAAATGACATTAAACTTGATGACTGTACTGTTAAAAGCTCAACAAAATGTGAAACAGCAGTTCCCTGGGAAATGTCAGGTACAAATGTGATTCTCCTCCACCAGCAGAGAAAAAACCTTCAATATAAGGGCCTTGAGGCTTTTATTTTATTGAGTAATCAAAATGCTACTTTTACTTATAGGTAATGAAAAAGCAACAGTGAAAACATGTCTATAAATTTCAAGAATAAACTTTTTCTTTAAATTATTGAAACTCTTGAGTACTTTCTCTCTTTTAGAAAACCAAACTGTCAAACCACTTATTTTTTCCAGATGTACATGAAGTTTTATAGTGTGGATTTTCAGCTTTTTCTGGAGATCAGTAACAACTTTTTTTTTAGGTTTGACTATGACTTTAAATACTATGTAATTATTAATTAATTAAATTATGTTAATATATTAAATATTCTGGGTATTTATAGGATTTTTAGATTGAAATTCTTATTAGATAAAATTCTAATTTTCCATAATTTTCATAAAAAAGAAAACATCTGTGCAGAAATTAAGGAGGAATCACTGTGGATAAATGTAATGCATCCCAGAATTTAAATATCCATTGCCTATCTATGGGCTTAATTGAGGCCTTTGGGTTGTTATTTGGGTTTGTTTGTGTGGGTTTTTTTCAGAAAATCACTGCATTTGCCTATGTTTTTTCCAATGTTTATCCATAACATCTTGGAACCATTTGAGAAATATTTATTATTTCTTATGTTATTCTTCTTAGCAAAGCTGATAATTATTATAACTTTTTTCTCACAGCCAGAAAGTTTTACACCTCACAACAAAAATAATATAATGAAATACTTACTTTTTTGTCTCTGTGCCACTTTTAGTGGAACCGGTCAGGACGGGAAATGACAGATGGTTCAAGCTTCAATGTTGTCCTTGATAGAGTTGTTTTCTGGAAAAAAAAAAGCTAGTTTTGCTATAAAATATTTCCCAAATTCATTTGCTGTTCCTGGTGAAAACTTGGCATTTATGGGTTAAAACTAATTAGTCCTTCATTGGTTTACATAAGTGCAAAGCAGTTTTTGGTGATGTATTTTTTTATATATATCCATATATTCCAACTGAGAATTAGAATTGTTTTGTTCCAAGAGCCCATAACTTACAGAAAGAAGTCTTGGTTCTTTTGACACCTTTTAATTCAATGAAAACCCTTAGTTTTGTTATTACACATGAAAGTGAGAGAAAAATAAAGTGAAAGCATTAGAAAACTATAAATCCCTTTAATATAATTGTTGGTTTAATATAATTTTTTGCTTTAATGTTATTTTTGTGTTAATATAAATTGTGGCTGCTCCATCCCTGGAAGTGTCCAGGGCCAGGTTGGACAGGACTTGGAGCAACCTGGGATAGTGGGAGGTGTCTCTGCCCATGGCAGGGGTGGGATGAGCTTTAAGGTCCCTTCCCACCCAAACCATTTGGGGATAGTTTGAAAATAAACCGATAAATTCACCAGGTTTTCACTTATTTAATGTAATGACCTGTCAGGTTTGGGCATCTTGAACTTCTCTGCTAAACTTCCCACTTTCCTGCTGAAATGGTTTGCTGCTTCCAAAGCATTTCCCCTCTTAAAGCCATGCTGTGCTGTTATTATCAGCTGGGTATTAATTATGTAGCCATTAAATCTGACAGAGTTCATTATTATCCAATGACATCATTATAGTTCAAAAATGCTCCCAAAGTTGTAATTTCACAATTGGAGACTAATGCACAGAACTAAAGAAAAAGGATTCTCCTTTCTTGTTTTACACACACTCCATGCTGGACCTTTATTAAAACACACAATGTACAGACTGTAACAATAAAACACCTGCAGTTTGTTTCTGATTTTACCAGTCTGGTGGATGGAAATCTTATGAAATAAAAAAAAATCGGAAAATACGTTAAGGGAGAATAAGTATAAAATAAAAAAAGAACTATAAAAGATGATCATTTGCATTTACAAAACAGATTCCAACAAATCGTTCTAATTGAAGAAGGATTATTTGCAGATTAATTAAAGACTTAATTTTTGGCTTCCATTAGCATCTGAAGGCAGGCAAATTGTTTGCAGATAAATTACATAAGAGAAAAGCAAGCTTTGCCTTGTATCAGCCAAAATATTTTCACAATTCAGATTCACTGTCAAGATATCCTCACATATCCCTAATATCCCTATCAAGTCCTGGATATCCTAATATATCCCTAATATATTTAATATCGGGATACATTTGGTTGCACATTTCACATAATAATATCAGACAAACACGGCTCTATACATCTCAGAGTTCATCAGACTGTAGTACAGTAGTGATGTGCTCTTTTTGAAATTCCTATTTCCTTTTTGCAATGATTTATCCTTTCACGGTATTCAAAATCCTTCAGTAGAAGAGTGATGTCTAAAATCTTTGATGGCCCTGGCTGTACTAGTTCCTGCTGACTGCCATGGAGCAGAGATTGCCCAGGCAGAAGTGCCAGCCAGGGGAGGACGTGGCTGAAGGAAGAGCATTAAGGAATGCAAGGAAAGCAGCCGGGCTTTGGGAACAGGGGAAAACTTGGAACAATGTCACTGTGAAGAATAGAAGCTCAGACTGCTCTAAAGCCATCTCTAAAGCCCGGCTTTGGAGGGAAAGCGCATCAAACCCAGCTCAGTGTCAGTAGTTGGGGTATCGAACATCCCTGGCGGGTTGGAAAAGGCTCAGGGACATCCTGGAGCCTGTGCTCCTCTGCCCTGAGGGGGAAAGGGCACCTGGAGGGGAGAAACAGTCAAACACCCGAAATCAAGAGCTTTCTTAAGGGGACAAAACCAAGTAATAACAACAAAGCCCGACCCCAGGCTCAGCGAGAAGAGGGAGAAGGGTTTGCAGGGGCCGCGCTCGCTGCGGAGCCTTTGGGCGCCCTCAGCCCGGGACCTTCATTCCTTCCCTCTTTGTCGTTCCATGGGCAGCAGGGCTCCTGCACCGGGCATTTCTCAGGGCTGAGAGGCATCTTCTTCCTGGCACAAAACCATCTCTCCAGGTTTGTTCTTGTTGTCATTGCCTGCAATTGCTGGGGGTATTTCAAAGTTTCCTCAAAGGGAACGTCGCCTTTGAACTCACTAAGGAGGGATGGATGGAGGGGATTTCTGGGAAGGTGGCTGGGTGGGTCTTTTTTGCTTTCCTGAAAAATGTTGTCCTTTCCAACATTTCTGAAAAAACCAAAAGAACTCCCTATAAAGTGGATATCCTTAACTTTCTAAAAGCTCCTTTTTGCCTCAGAGGATTCCACCTCTGCAGAGTATCACTTCCTACTATTACCATGTTATTGAGACTTCATAAAAAATACTTTTAGGTCTGGATCTGAAAAGCAGGGATTTCTGTGACTCCAAAGACTGTCAGGTCACCAGACATCTCCTTTATTTGGTAGCAGGTCTAATGATGAGCTGCTCTGTTATAAAGAAAAATCAAAATTCAGTGTATGAAATCCTGCCCTCACGGGTAGCAAGAAGAATTTTGTTACTGTCTTCAGCAGGCTCAAATTTTACACTCAATTAGGATTTTTTCCCAGGAAAAAAAGAGTGTATTTTTTCACTATTAATGACAAGAGGTTTGTTCATTGTCTGTAAAGCTAAGCTTGTGTTTCAGCCCATGCTTAGGAATGATCAAAAGTGTCTGATAAAAGAAAATAGTAATAAAATGTTATTACCCACAGCCACTAAATCTGCCTAATGTATGCAGATAAATTAACTTAGATAAGTTACTCCCACCACTGTAGTGGAGTTAATTCCAGAATCTCCATGTGCCAGTGCAGGGTTGGTGTCACATTTGATACCAAGTGATTTGATCCTGGATAAACCCTCTGTGTTCAGGGGGAAACTTGATGTTCAGAAACTGCAGAGAATCGAGTAAACTCCTGATTTCTCTTTCAGAAACACAAGAAATATGTCAGTGGCTGTTGAATACTGACAAATTCCAGCTTCCAGTTTAGCCAACTCACAGTGATTACTTCTCAAGTTGATTCTCCTGGTGCAAACCAGGTAAAATCAATCCCTGGTGTGGTTGAGATGCTCAAGTTGATGCTGCCATCAAACAGAAATACCACACTCCTCAAAGGGTTGTATTAGAGAAAACAGCCTCTTTTAAAATTAAACTGCCTCCTTTAATCTTCACTAACCATCCTCTGCATTTCAGGTGCTTGGAGAATATCTAAGCAGACAGTTTAATAAATTAGATCTAACAAATCTTTTTTATGACCATGAGTTGGAGACATTCCATCAGAAGGTTTCCAGATAGCTTTTATTGCCCTGTAATTCCTATACTTTGCTGTTGTCTTTAAGAATTAGGATTTTTTTCCCCCTATCTGAATGCATGCAGAAAAGAAATATTGATGTTAATAACTATATTACTGGAAAACACGCCCATTTTCAATTTACTAAACTCAGATTTCCCTGCAACTCTGAGCATACTGTAAGAAATCTGCTCTTAGGATTTAGGAAAATCCCTAATGAAACCTGCATTTAGTGTTTATTGAAATTATTGCAAATATTTGGTCTCTGATTCAGTAGATGGATTTATGTAAGTATATACATACACAGAATGGATGGATCGTGGCATGCAGGGGTGGTTTGAATTGGAAGGGACCTTTGGAGACCATCCTTTTCCAAAAATAGGAGCTGCCCATGGGCAGGGACACCTCCCACTATCCCAGGTTGCTCCAGCCTGGCCTTGGACACTTCCAGGGATCCAGGGGCAGCCACAGCTTCTCTGGGCACCCTGTGCCAGGGCCTCCCCACCCTCATCATAATAAATGTATTCTCTGTACAAATATAATCTTTTGGGGTCAAAATTGTTGCTCATGTCACTCTAGGCCCAGAGCTGGATACAGAAGTGTAGAATATACAAAAATACGTGGGAACAAACATACACCAGAGACTGACTTTGTGGTCTCTATCAATATCTATATGTATTATATGGAATAGAAATAACATGTTTTATTTGTGATTATGGCATTTGAAGAAAATCTGTGTTTGCTTATAGGAGAAAATAAGGGAATTAAAATGTTAAGTTAGAAAGTCATATAAATGTAGGAAATAAACCCCTCTTCCCCTGTAAGAACAGTAATAGCATATTTAACATTCCTCAGGTTGAAAGAGGTTCTCCAGTGTCCTTTTGACCTGGATTCTCAGTAGGCTATTAATTCATTACATATAACTGTTTCTCACAGTGCCTGAATAGTATTTTCTTCATTCTCACACATCACATGTCTTAGAAAATAGATGCAAATACTTTCATGAGAAATACTTGCATTAATAACTGTGTTTGTACAGTGTGGGGTCCTGGAACCCACACCTTCAAAGATGATTCCACAAAATTCCCAATGAAATCAGCCGTGGTCTCTCCCAGTAAGGTATTTAAATGTATGGGATTGTAAAAAAGGGATTTATTGACTTCTCTCATAAATTAATCCCACATAACAATTATTTAAATTGTAAGAAATGAACGGTTTCTTTATTTCCCCCTAAAATAAAGGTATTACATGTAAGAGGTTTGTGATTCAAACTGCAAGTGACATTTTCTAGAAGCTCCTCTCATTAGCACTGGAAGTGCTTTACCATCTGTCTCCTCTCTTCCCTCATTCCTTCTGCTGGTTGGGGTCACGTTATTTCTCATGGAAGAAAGAGCAAAAGGAAGTACAAGGAATGCAGAGAAACTTCAGGAAACACTCTCCACCTTCTGCCTCCTGTCCCCTGAGAAAGCTCCCTTTGCCAGGAATCACAAGCTTTGGTGTTTCAGACCATCAGCAGTGACACAGGTTAAACAGAACTCAAACCCCAGATTGCATCTGCTCTGCAAGAGTTCAGTCACCAAGACGTGAAAAGTCTTCGTTTTCCTTTTGCCCAATTCCAGCTTATTGTGAAAAATGTAAAAGAGAAAAAACGAAACGAAGCAAAACATACAAACATACCAAAAGAAACACCAAACATTGTCAGCAAAAACCATTTTTTTTATGCTTTTCCCATTTCTCTGTCGTGCTTTCATGGACACATCTCTTCAGAACTACCTTGGGCCTCTTCCTCTTCAATAGCACCCCGATGGAAAGTGCTGCACAGTTAAAACACAAGCACATGTAGCAGGACAAAGCTAATCTGTGTGAGTAAGAATTGGCTGAATTATGTAGAAGATAAGTCATGCTGGCATAAGCAACTTCAGAAATGAAGTGAATCAAATCTGAAATGTATAGATTTGTGGGTTAAAAGCAAAAGGAAGCATTCCCTTGTTGGTAAGATACCTTGCATTACATGAATATTAAAACTATTTGTCATGCACTCTGAACCATCAAGCCTGTACTGTCTGGTTTAATTAGAAGAGATAATTTTAGAAAGTAATACTAATTCAAGCATTCAAAGTGTACACCTTACAACTTGATTCTGTTTAACCAGATAGATTAAAAAAAAAAAAAAGGTATTTTTTCTTGTAATGTTGGTTTCCCCACCCTCCACCCCTCCAGTCAGGAAGAGTTCAATGGAAAAATATGATGGATATATTTAAGCTTTTCATTATACAGGGTTTATCATGGAATCATAGAATGGCCTGGGTTGGGAGGGACCTTAAAGCCCATCCAGTGCCCCCCCTGCCATGGGCAGGGACACCTCCCACTGTCCCAGGCTGCTCCAACCTGGCCTTGGACACTCCCAGGGATCCAGGGGCAGCCACAGCTTCTCTGGGCACCCTGTGCCAGGGCCTCCCCACCCTCCCAGCCAGGAATTCCTTCCCAACATCCCATCCATCCCTGCCCTCTGGCAGTGGAAGCCATTCCCTGTGTCCTGTCCCTCCAAGCCCTTGGAAATAGTCTCTCTCCATGTTTCTTGTCACTCTTTCAGGTCCTGGAAGGCCACAATGAGGTCACCCCAAAGCTTCTTCTCTCCAGGCTGAACATTTCCAACTCTGCCAACCTTTCCTCCCAGCAGAGCTGCTCCAGCCCTCTGACCATCCTGGGGCCTCTGGACTCACCAGCACATCAACACATTCCTTTTGCCAGTGGGGACAGGAAGGTGACACACCAGAACAGTCAGTGCTTCCTTTGGCCTCACCACAGTTCATGAACCCAAGTAAACTCAGCAACAAAACCACCAGTAGTTTAAGGACTGAAATGACTCTTCATTTGACATCTTCCATGGCGATGGAAAAGACCCACTATGGGAGTTAAAACACTGCTGAGTGAAAATGTGTGAGTGTCTGCACACAGACACACACAGGAGTTGGACATTGCCAGGAAATGGGGGCATTTTTCACATCATAACATACATTATTTCGAGAAATGCCTTTAGAATTTGCCATTAATTGAGACATAGTAAATAAATATTTAAACATATATTTAAACAAATATTTAAATCGTATTTAAAATTAATTATTTAAAATAGATTCTTCTTTAATTTCTCTTTTAGAATGGTGGACAAGAATGTTTAGTTTTAGAATAAACTGTCATAAACAAATTGCAAGGTGGATCAGTGCTCAGCTCAGGAGACTTTACCAAGACAAAGTCAGAGTTTGGTATCAGTTTCAAACCAGCAGTTGCCAGAAACAACTGAAAACAAACCCCCTCCAATTCTAAAAGCTCCTGCTCAGCCTTTAAACAAGAGAACACACCCACAGCATGAAGGATGATGTTCTCCTGCATCAGTGTGAACACAGCATTCCTCAGGCATTACCTGCACTTTAACAGTTGATTTCATTCCTTACCAACATCGAGTGAAAACCGACTCAGAGCTGAAGAAAATCTCTGGATGACTCAAGAGTAGGAAAAATAACCTAAATTTACAAAGAGCATAAAAGGGTACATGGTGTTCACTCCCCAAGAGCTGTTCTGCTGAAGGCTCTGGTCGTGGATTCCTTTCTTGGCAGGAGAAGGGAACTGTGTCTGTGTCCTGCATCATGGATCAGCTTCATTTTGTGTGCCTGAGCCACTTCGAACCTCTGCAAGTGCCAATTGCTTTAGTGTCTCTGTAAAGGAAAACTGACAGTTAAAAATACTGTCTAAAGCCAGTAGATATTGAAACTGTGAAGAGAGATATTTTCCCTAAGACCTGGGAATAATCCTAGCAGCAAAGAAAGGGAGTAACAGAGGGGATTACAAGTACTAAAATTCAGCTGCTCACAATTGATGTTCATAATAAATTCTGTAATTGGAACACTGAAGATCTTACAGTCTATTCCATGGGATAAAAATAGCATTAAAATCTCCAAGTCTTCAGATTTCTTACTTTCTGATGCCATCAGAGAACAACAAAATTCCAGAATGGGTTGGGTTGGGAGGGACCTTGAAGCCCATCCAGTGCCACCCCTGCCATGGGCCGAGACACCTCCCACTTTCCCAGGTTGCTCCAACCTGGCCTTGGACACTTCCAGGGATCCAGGAGCAGCCACAGCTTCTCTGGGCACCCTGTGCCAGGGCCTCCCCACCCTCCCAGCCAGGAATTCCTTCCCAATATCCCATCTCTCCCTGCCCTCTGGCAGTGAGAGGCCATTCCTCCTTGTCCTGTCACTACATGCTTTTGTAACTAGTTTTTTAATAACAATTTACTCATCACCATTAATACCCCGTTTCCTCCCTGGCAGGATAGGGATCTTCACTAATTCACTAAGATTCATTTACTAATACAAGTGAGTTTTCTTGTAAGTCATTATTACAGCTACGAACAAGGTTAAGTAGCTTGGAGATGACTGACTGAAACACTTCATGACTTCAAATAATGAAATTTGACTTGTCAAAACATAAATTTTGAGATGCTGATTGCTGAAAAAATCAGCACTACTGTTATAGATACCAAAACCAAAAGGACTTTAAAAGGAAATAACTAATTATGCCTGTGTTTAAACTGGATCCAAGCTTCCACAATGTCAACAGTGATCCAAGAACTCCCAAAACTTGCACTGTTACGTGATGATGAATACACTGAAGAATAATTTCTTCATAAAATAGAAACTTGTGAGCAATACTACCACAGGAATATTTCATTTTTAAAGAAATTTACTGGTTTGGCTTTTTGCTTCATTAATTTCTGATGCTCACCTGGGTTCTCAGTGAATGCTCTTCAAAATCAACCCTCATTTGCTGATGACTGTCAGTAGTAATTAAACCCTTAGAGAAGTGATCTATTATTGGTATTACCCCCAAAAAAATCAAGCAGAAAGATTGTTGTGTTTGCCTACTTTCTTTTATGATTCTTCTCATACTATTTTCTTTTTTTAAAGCTTATTTTTTTGTGTTGCAAAACCTGTCTTTTTGGCTGGAACTTTCATAATTAGTGAATAATAATTTCATAATTAGTCTGTGGTCTTCTGAATTTACAAGCCCAGAGTGCAAATTTAAAGACCAAGATTAAGCACATTCTTTCTAAATTCACCATCATTAATTGCTGGGCAGAGGTTTTACAAATGGAATTAAATGCACAGTTTTCCTGTCTATATTTGGAAATTGCCATGGAAAACATTTCCCAGCTTTGAATTATATTTGGGACATTTATTAAATATATAATTACGACAATATTGGGTGATAGAGAGTTAAAATCATAATTAATGAGTCTCTGTGACAACAGTTTTCTAAATAGGTCATTGCAGCCATGGAATTAAGTCCTTTTTTTAAGAAAAAGATGCTTTGAGGAAAAGGAAAGGGGAGAAACCCCCACCAGATCTGACTAAAACACTATTTTAGAGCCACTGGAATGAATCAGAATCTCCTCAAATCACGTTGCTATGATTTGGAATCAAATATTCTGAATTTGACACATATGGTTTCCTTGAGCAAGAAACTTCAGCCACAACTTGGATGATGTTTTTTGCTGGTTTTGTAAAGGTTTTATAAACTAAAAGTCCCGGGTAACTGGGAGGAGGGGGTTTCAGAGAGACACTGACAGCAAGGACATGTGTGATGTATCAGGTCGTGGAATTCTTCTTCCATGGAACACTTTCCAAGATCTGGGAAGCACCTGCCTGGCTTGAGGAAAAAACAACCAAAAAACACCCCCAAAAATGACAGAAGAGGGAAAGGAAAGAAAGGCAAATGAAATTGGGAGTAATTTCTTATTCTTCAAATGCAAAGAACAACAGAAAACCTTTGAATTGTCAGAGCTGCTGGAGGAACAGTTGACTATGAATAAAATCCATCTGTACTTTAAGGAGCCTGAATTTCAGAGGGCTCCTCTCTTCCATCTCTCCAAGCTGTTGAGGTCCCTCTGAGTGGCAGCAAACCCTCTGTGCCTCCTTCAGCACCTCCAAAAGATGCTGACAGTGACCACTCCAAAGGGGTTTTGGGTCTGCATCAAAATGTCATTTAAAGTTCTGCTTCAAAAAAAAAGATTCTGAAGTTGGAAGAAGAGGAGATATTTAAATATCTCTCAGGGACTGAACAGAAATCCCCAAGTCTTTCCAACGCACTTGATTCCCACCCCACACCCTGACAGGAAAGGGAAACACTCCCAGACCGACAAAAACATGATGTGAAAAATGAAAAGCAAATGCAAAGAAAAATACATCCTACACATGGGAGAAAAACACTTTTTAATTTTCAAATTAAAAGGAAAACTGAACTCAGAAATCCAAATTATCATGAAATATTGACAACAAAAGGAAAAATATTTCATGTTCTGGTTGTAAAGAGAAAGGTGGGATATAGTTCCATATCCAGACTCCAAATCCAGGTAAACTTTCCTGCAAGGTTCCAGTGACTGTGTCACAAGGAGAGGTAAGATTCCTAATGCCTGTCTGGAGTCAAAAAGGAAATATTCCAGATAAAGCAGACAGAAAGGATGCTGCATTAAAAGCTACTTGTTTATGGTACCTGGTAGATGAGCCAGAAAAGAACTACCTACAAATTTTTATATATTCTTTCGATGACCTTTAGTGACTTCAAAAACCTGAGAAAGTTTGGCTTTTATAGATTAGCTATTCTTGTGTCTTCATTCACATTCAGTTTTAATGGTTTTAAAAAATTAAAATAGAAATGAAAAAAAAATTAAAATTAAATAACATCTGGAAGTAGCAATTGGGAATTAATAGTTTGAGATGGACAATATGTTTTTGATTATTATTATTTTTCAGTCCTTGGAATAATTCTGTTTTGAACAAAATCAATCTTTTTCTGATGTGATGTCTGAATAAAAAAATCTATCAGATATTCTTCCATGTCAGAGATGAGGGATTTTTACTCATTAAAAGGTAGGGTTTTTTTCAGAAACAATTTCCTAATTGTCCTTCTTTTAAAGGAAGTGTTTTTCCATCAAGTGAAATGATGCAGGAGACAGCAGGAATGATGTTCCTTCTGTTTCTCTCATTTTGCAATTTCATTCTGTTTGAAGACTAAAAGGTGAACAAATAGCTCAAATAATAATTATTAATCATTGTCTTCACAGAATCACAGAATATCCTGAATTTAAAGGGACCCACAAGGATCGAGTCCCACTTCCAGAGGACACCCCCAACAATTCCACAATGTGCCATTTTAATCTACAGCTTGGAAATAAAATAAGATCCTGTGTGAGTTTTAATATTAATTTAACCCATCTTTGTAGGGAAACATCAGAAAGGACAGAGCTGGATGTCCACCAGGGAAACAGTTAGTTGGTTTATTTGTTTAATGAATGATTGCTGCTCTTTTTAACAAGATACATAGGGGGAAAATGCTATTTCCATTTTTAAATGCATGATTTCTAGCAAACATTTATTTTAGTCCCTCCTTCTCAGCACTGCTTGCAGATATTTACTGTACCAGCAGCAGTGAATTTTTCAAGCACCCAGATAAGTGCTGTGGCAAATTGCACAGGTTATATATTGGATCTTGTACCTACTAAATAAACTGCAGGACTTTCTTGTTAAAGAAGAAAGATTAGTGCCAACTCCTTTTTTTTAGATTTATGGTGGTATTTTTCAATGTGATAAGAATTCCCAGTAGAAGCAGGGCAGGTGAAGTCTTAAAATTTCCTGAATTAACACAAACATTTGCAGTGACATGTTAAAAGTGAATACAAAAGAGCTGCTCATCAGGAAAAAAAGCAATGTAAGTGAGCCATGTTTTCTGTGAAAAATAAGAGGAAAGCTGTGAATTTGTACAGTGAGTGAGAAAAAGAAATCAGGAAAATACAAAATTAAAAACAAGTGAAGATATTGTTTGTCAGGAACAAATTATTGGTGAATATTTGAGATGTTAGAGCCCCTTCCAGTGCCCTAAGGGGCTCCAGGAGAGCTGGAGAGGGATGGGGACAAGGGCTGGAGGGACAGGACACAGGGAATGGCTTCCTACTGCCAGAGGGCAGGGATGGATGGGATATTGGGAAGGAATTCCTGGCTGGGAGGGGGGGGAGGCCCTGGCACAGGGTGCCCAGAGAAGCTGTGGCTGCCCCTGGATCCCTGGAAGTGTCCAAGGCCAGGTTGGAGCCACCTGGGATAGTGGGAGGTGTCCCTGCCCATGGCAGGGGTGGAGGAGATGATCTTTAAGGTCCCTTCCAACCCAAACCATCCTGGAATTCTGTGATTCCATAAGAGCTTTGGCTTGACAAGTATTTTTTCTGTGCTGCCTGGAAAAGGAATTTGCTGCTGCTTCTGCAAGAGGAGATTGCAAGGCCTAATGTGCTTTTACATATTCCCATGACACACCTGCATGTGAAATATCACAGGAAATGGCATCACTTGAAGACATGAACACAAAAGGGAAAAACAAATAGCAGAACAAGACTTCTTCACCTGTGAAAAGCTACTAACAAAATTTAAAAAAAAATTCTCTATCCTGAAATATGTGCAAACAGAGGTGCATGTCTATGAAATCAAATTAGATCCCAACACCTTCAATGACTTCAGTCTAAGATTACTGCCACAGCATTCATTTGCATATATCCATCTATTGCTTCTCTTTCTTTTGGACAATAATGTCACTTTCTGGACAATAATGTCACTTTTTGGAGAATAATGTTCCTTTTTAGAGAATAATGTCCCTTTTTGGACAATAATGCCTGTGATTTGCCATTAGCAATTCAGTGAATGCTCAATCAAAACAGTTAAAACTTTTTAAAAAAATTTAAAAAGAGAAAAAGAAAGGGAAAGCTAAAGATGGAGAAGCCACTCACAGGACTTCAAGAAGAGCCAGGAGCTGGGCTCTGATGATCCTTGTGGGTCCCTTTGAACTCAGAATATTCTTTGATTTTGTGATTCTGTGAAGGAATGATCCTTATGGTCTAGAACATGAAAGGTATACTGAAATTCCTCTTCAGCCACATTTAATGGCACTTTCCATCCCCTTTTTCAAAGTGCAGTTCTCTGAGGTCTGAGAGCCCCAAACCACACTGTCAGAGGAGGACTGGGAGTGGCCATTCTGCTCCCCTGTTTAAACCTTTGTTGGCCTGCAGCAAAAATGTGGGGCTGTGCTACCTTGGGACATCTGAGAATTTGTCCTTTTATCTCATTACCACTGTATTCTTGGGACCTCTAAATCCCCAAAAGTATTAATAAGCTGATTTATCCCATGCTTTTTTACCTCCCTTACATTCCTTAGCCTTGGCCACAGGAGCTGTTTCTAAGGTGCTGCAGACATTGGCTCTGCAGGGAACTGAGAATATCTGGCTTATATGGGATCTCATAAGAACTCCTTGCAAATGTACAAACTATTATCCCACACTACTGTGCAAATATTAATAACAGAAGCTTTGTGACATTCAAATGTCGCACAGACAGTTCGTGGTAAAGGAATGTTCAAGCAAATGAGTAATCTGAGATTGTGATCCTGCATAGTTCTAATTATAAAACAGCCTTATTATTTTCTGTAACATTTTATGACATAAGACTATTTGGAAAATGACTCTATTAAGAGTGTGACATTTACTGAAGTGAATAAGCTTTTCATATGTGATTTCACCTCAGGTTATTGTGCAAAACAGAAACTTCAGGAGCAGAGATCAGTTAAGTCTTTGATGCACTGCCAATCTAGAGTTATTTCCTTTATTTATGATCTTGCCACATTAGTACCTTATTCAAAGCAGAATAAAATATGCAGCTTCTTTATATAATCTCACTTTTTATCTCCTCTCTGTTGTGGTCTGAAGTGAGTTTTGATCCTTCACCATTTTGCTTAGTCTGTGTCACAAATGGTTTGTCAGGTCACGTTCATTCTTATGGTCCTCAGCTCTAGCTATAAATTGGGTGACTTTGAGGAATTCCCACATGAAGATTGAAAGACTTTTTGTGGTGAACCTTGAAGAGCTGCCAGACACTGACCCAGCTGCTCTTCCCCCTTCCCACAACAGAACAGGGAGAGAAAATAACATGGAAAACTCCATGAGCCAAGATAAAGACATGGAGATCATTGACCAATTACCACCATGGGCAACAAATCCTACAATCCCAAAATGGTTTGGGTGGAAGGGACTTTGAAGCCCATCCAGTTCTACTCATGGGCAGGGACGCCTCCCACTATCCCAGGTTGCTCCAACCTGCCCTTGGACACTTCCAGGGATCCAGGGGCAGCCACAGCTTCTCTGGGCACCCTGTGCCAGGGCCTCCCCACCCTCCCAGCCAGGAATTCCTTCCTAATATTCCATCTAAACCTTCTCTCCTCCAGCTTATTACAATTTAAAAGAGTTGGATGTTGACATGTATTTCCTTTGACTTTGTGGACTTTAAAATTATATTTAATTTATAATGTATTACATTTAATATATTTACTTTAAAATTATATTTGTCTTCCATGGAGCTCTTGAGAAACTGGTTACCAGATGGACTATCTAGTCACTGGTGCCCAGGCTCACTTTAAAACTGGATTTTAGGAGGAAAAGGTCAGTGGGCCATGCAGCAAATGATACAACTAATTGATTGTTTAAAAAAACTATGATTTTTTTTCACATGAAATCATACAGCAAAATTGATTGGATTGTGTTCATTGGAGATTTAATCGTCTTTTTCAAACACAATATAGAGTGCAATGTTTTTACCTCTAGAGAATACTTGCAAACTCCATCATGGTTGGAACAATATATATTTTAAAATATTCCCAATGAAGAACATGGTTTAGAGGTGGACTGGGCAGTATTGGGTTAACAGTTGGACTCAGTGATCCTAAAAGCCTTTTCCAACCTAAATGATTCCATGATTCATTGATACTATCTTTTTAAATAAATTTAAATATTGCTTATCTAAGTTGTAGAAAATATTGTAGGAAATTATAGATGATCTGTGGAATAGCTGGAGTGGAATAAAGAAGGAGAGCAGTCACTTTTCCTGTCAAACAATGATTAACCAATTTACCAGAATCAATACAAGTGATCCAAGATCTATGGTTGCAGAAAGGTGGGTTTAGGTGTAAGCTAAAATCAGCACTGGTTCCAAGACTTGGAAAACAGCCTGGATGGGCAGCACTGCAGCAGTGCCTCAGCAGCCCTGCTCCAGCCCAAACTGGCAATCACAGGTTATGCCTGAAAAAGAAAGTAATCCCGAGATTGGTAACTATTGTTGCTCTATCCCTTAGGGCATCTGTGAATTCTTCCCAGCTTCACAAAACCTCTGGGGGATGGAAACCTGCCTGAGGCTGCAGGAGAGAAGGGCCTGGGGACACCTTGGAGCCCCTTCCAGAGCCTGAAGGGACACCAGGAGAGCTGGGCAGGGACTGTGGGAAAAGGCGTGGAGAGACAGGACAAGGGAGAATGGCTTCCCACTGCCAGAGAGTAGGTTAGATGGATATGGGGAAGGAATTCCTGGCTGGGAGGGTGGGGAGGCCCTGGCACAGGGTGCCCAGAGAAGCTGTGGCTGCCCCTGGATCCCTGGAAGTGTCCAAGGCCAGGTTGGAGCAACCTGGGATAGTGGGAGGTGTCCCTGCCCATGGCAGGNAACAATGACAAATATTTCTAACAGTAACACAGACATTCACATATTACTGCAAATTTCCCTGTACTATTGCCCAGTGATGTGTTGTACAGCTGAGAACAGAACAGTGTCAAAGGCTTCCTCCTCAGATCACTGCAGTCAGTTTGATGATGGTTCACAACAAAGCTCCTTATCACAGCTCTCTCAGGATGGACTTCTGCTCCAACACCAACTTCCTACCACAAGATCATTCCCAGCACTGCCCTTGTCATCCTGCACATGGAGATCAGTGGCCAATGCACAAGTGGAGAGAAGAGAGAATTGAATACAAAGCAATTTTTCCATGGCCACCTCATAACCTGCTTATCCCAAGGCATAATGCTTTTTATGCTGTGCCTATTTCTTTTGTGAAAAACAAAGGGCAAGAGGCAAAAATGAATGTACAGGCACTGCAGCAGTGCATGACTGATCTGTAAGGGTCCTTCCAACCCTAATTTTCCCATAGTTCTGTGAATCCTTCCAACTCTAATTATTCTATAGCTCTATGATGCTGTGACTGCCCAGCAGCTGGAAGTAGAACAATTCAGAGGGAGGGAGCTCAGCTGAACAGAAAGGTGGCTCAGAGGCACATTAAATGTGCAAAGAGAGGCTGAGTCTCACTGAACTTGGATTAAACACAAAGCACAGCAGCCCAAACAACAGCCTCTTGCCCTTAACTCAGAAGACATAATCAGGAATGTGCTTCTGAGGAGGAAATTGAGTAAAGAACAACTACACAGTGGCTTGAACTTACACTGGCAGATTGGAGCTCATGTTCACTGCAGTCAGTCCTCAGGGAAATGCTGGTGCTCAGAGATACATCTATATCATCTCTGTCTATCTATATATCTATATCTATATCATCTCTATCTCGATCGTCTGTATCTACATCTATCTATACCTACATCTATATATTTATATCTATATCTCTATATCTATCTCTATATTTATCTCTATCTAATATATAATATCAATATGATCTACATCAATATCTATATAATCTATAAAATCTATATCTCTCTCAGTTATGACAGTGCTTCTCCTCAAATCAGCTGCAGCACAAGCAACGTTTCCATACAGCCCCTACAAAGTGTTTCCACTTTGTCCTGTTGGGAAAATCAAGAAGAAAGACCCATTCATTTCCCACGTTCATGGCTCTCTAATGCAATGACCAATAGGCACCAATTTGGGAACAGCTCTCTAAAATTGAACCCATCCCTCAGACACTGAGCTGCAAATACCTTCCCCTGACTTTCATCCTGTCACGGGTGGAAAGNTCAGTCCTCAGGGAAATGCTGGTGCTCAGAGATACATCTATATCATCTCTGTCTATCTATATATCTATATCTATATCATCTATCTCGATCATCTGTATCTACATCTATCTATAACTACATCTATATATTTATATCTATATCTCTATATCTATCTCTATATTTATCTCTATCTAATATATAATATCAATATGATCTACATCAATATCTATATAATCTATAAAATCTATATCTCTCTCAGTTATGACAGTGCTTCTCCTCAAATCAGCTGCAGCACAAGCAACGTTTCCATACAGCCCCTACAAAGTGTTTCCACTTTGTCCTGTTGGGAAAATCAAGAAGAAAGACCCATTCATTTCCCACGTTCATGGCTCTCTAATGCAATGACCAATAGGCACCAATTTGGGAACAGCTCTCTAAAATTGAACCCATCCCTCAGACACTGAGCTGCAAATACCTTCCCCTGACTTTCATCCTGTCACGGGTGGAAAGTCATTTGAAAGTAGGAAAGTGCGTGTTGCTGTAAAAAGTGAAGTCCTCGAGTTTCTACAGAAAATGCCCCCTGCTGACAGTGTCCCTAATGAATACAAAACAGGAAATCCTTCCGTTCAGAACCTCTTCCTGAAAGCCTGTGTGTTACACACGAGAGGAATGGAATGGGAAATAAGCAGTAAGGTTAACTGCAAGAATCATTTCTTGTCTTCCACTGAAATTTAGTAGTGACATTAAGAGTAAATGGCTGATGCAAAATAAAGTGGAAAAAAAAGGTAAGGAATGGGCGGGTTAAGGAACAGCACCCACTGCCAGGAAAACATGTTCATCTTGTATCTCTAGGGGTAAAAACATGGATTTTGAGGTGTCAGGAAGTAACATTTCAGAGCAGCAAGCAAAGAAAGCAGGAAAAAGAGCAGAGACTCCAAGGAAAGCAGAACTGGGAGAACTTGTGCAAAGGAAGAATGAATAAGGGAAAAAAGGAGTGGTGCTATTACAACTGATTAGTGCCTCCTTTTTATCTCCCTCCCAAATAACCTTTCTGTGCAGGAAAGATTCTCTGTAGTCGCAAACCTTTAACAAACCCTGTCATATCCCAGTAAGTGCTACAGAAATTTTCCTTCAAAGCCATTTATGAATCTCATCTGAAATAGAATTTAAAGTGGGTTTTGGTGAGCTGGGTTGGACTCTGACGATGAATATGGTGCAGTTTCTGGTGGGAAATCTCTATTTTGGAGGTGACAAAATGAGTCAATCCTGAGCTAGTTTTAATGGCCAGAACCAAGACTCAAATTTCAGTTTAGGCAATTAAAATTATTTACAGGTTACTCTAAATGTAAACTAACTACTTTCTTATTTCTCTTAGAAGCAGCAAGTTGTGTAGTACTCCTCTTGAGCTTATGAATTTTGTAACACAGGGGTGTTATGATAAACTTCCCTGAGCCCACATGGCCCGTGGGCAAAATAATAACATTTCTTTCCTACAACACAATGCATCAGACTTCAGACTATAGGAAGATGTTCTCAGAAATGAAGTTTTGGGTCAGTTCTCAGGCAGAAGATGCTTTTATTAGAAGTTTTCTTTCATGTAGAAAGTGTATTTGTGGGTCTGTGTGTGGATGTAGAGGTGTCTGTGTCTGCAGGTGCATCAAACATCCCCACACAAATCCTACACAGGCACATGGAATGGAAAAAAAAATAAGTCTCACACTCTATTTTTTCCTTATTTCTGCTTTATTTCTGGTAAGGACAAGGAAGCAGCAGCTTTTCACATTTCACCTTCTCTGTACCTGCATTGCATGAAACTCTGTGCAGTGATTTCCCATCTAAAACAATGGCAACATGAAGATCTATTTTTCCAGCCATAAATAGCCTTATGAGAGCAAAAAGAACAGATTTCTTGTGTTTGATATCCTGTTAACCTCTTCAGGTCATTCAAGGCCCTTGCTGACAATTCTTCCAGCCACCCCTTCGATTGGGAAATATTTGCCGAATTTTAAAAATATTTTTCAGTGTTAAATCCAGATAAAGCAAATTCCACAGACATTTCTCAATGCCCCAAATGGGTGTTTCTTTGTGCTCCAAACTCTGTCCTACTGGAACATTCCCCTCTGTAACAATGTTTGAGAATTTGCTTTAGCATAACACTAATGCTAATTGATAATACTACTAGTAATAAAGGAAACAATTTTTCCACCCAGATCCCTGAGAGATCTCTGGTTTTGCTGAAATTAGACTGTACTTTGGCATATGGTTATTTTTATTGCTATCAAATATTCCAACCATTTTTTCAACAGGGAAAATTCAGCAGGTGGACTGCAGAAATCCCATTTATTCAGACAGATTTTCTTCCTTTGACAGTATCTAATGTGATCGTGGCTGTATTGAATTTTATTGGCTGTATAAAACTTGCTCAAACCTCCAGATAAAATGCACAAAATATAATAAACTTGCCTCAATCTTCCAACTCGTTCTGTGCTCAGTGTGTTCTGTTTTAATCTTTGTTAAAAGAAAGAGGGAAAAAAAAGTCTGTATTCTGGGCAAGGCTGATGGTTCCCTTTAAACATATTAAACTCTTTGAATAAGGAGTAATGAAGATAGGAGGGCTTTTTAATGAACAACTATCTTTTATATGTATTATTTTCTACAGCTGCAAGGAATTCAGGGAGCCTAATGAGATGGTGAGAAAACTGAGATGAACTGGTGCAAATGGTTGTAAATAATCAGCTATAATTGTGCTTTCCATTTAATGAGCTCTTTAAAAGGATAAAGAAAACTTGTCCACCTAAGTTCTAGACTTGGTTAAAAATACCAACAGAAAAGAACACGTTTGAAGACAAACCTCTGCAGTTTCCCCTTCTATAACCTTTTTGTTGGAGAGTTTTGGCTGTATAAAGGGACACAGTTAAGGGATAAAACGTAAAAACAACAAAATTCTTTGCTTCCAAGAGGCTGAGCCCATGTGTTCAAGGTACAGCAACTAAGAAAGAAACTGAAAATAATCTGGGGGATCACTAAATGTGATCTATTTAGTAGATCTCAGAAATCTCAAGGGGGGAAAACTGCCCAGCCCTCATGGCCCTTAAACATTGGGAATTCAGACCCCACCCAGACCTAAATCAGAAGACCCAAATCTCTCAAGTTGGGGAAAAGATCTTAATGGATGTAAGACCAAGTGTTTCTCAGCAATTTGATGACATACGCAAAATTAATCATAGATTTATTAGTCAAAAAAATAATCAAAATTGGTAAAAAATTAGTCAAAACCCCCCAATTAAAATTTGGGCTCCTATTACTGAGAGGAGATATTCCTATTACAGATGTCTATAGAGACAGTAATTATTTCACATTATAAACCCAGGAAAAACCCCAACCTTATATTTCCAATAACAAACACCTACAGTCTCATCACAAGGGAATCATCCCAAATGTGTGTTTCAGAGTCTGACATTTCCAAAGGCTCACAGGGCAGGTAAGCCCAGAAAGGCAGAGAATATAATTGCAAGTGTGATCACACCTTTTAGCAGAGACATTTCAATGTAAAATGAAATGAAATTGTGACCAGTGCAGACATTTCACAGGACACCCTGGCAAGTGCAAAAACTTCCCAAACAGATAAAAAGTCTCTAAAGGCTTCAATCAGTTGCTGAGTTCTGGAGCCACAGGAACGAGAGGATAATTTAGGCTGTGTGTGGAAATTGATACTTTTATTATTAATATGACTCACACTTTCAATTAACAAAACCCCAGCATTTCAACGTGGTATATTATTTATCCAGAAGACATTGATCTAGGAGAATAACAGCTTAATAAGACATTACCTAGTGGAAAATTTTAAAAAGTCTTTGGAATGAGGAGAAATCCTTTAATAAAAACTATACATTGGAAGTTAGTCTGAAAACTGCAAATTGGTGTAAGTTTTAAGCTTGATTAAATATTCTGGTACAGGGTATATGTGCATCCATTTCTGTCTGGGATGAAAACCTTTTCTGTTTAAATGACTGGTAAAGAGCATTAAATCTTAATATTTCCTGGCTCAGATTACGCACCCTCATAAAAAATAGTTAAATCTTCACTTCCTTCCAATACCAACTTTGGGTTTCAAAAACCACATGTTTAAAAAGAGGCAAAATTTGTGGTTTTTAAATGATGTGTCAAAGAAAATTTTCATCCACAGGAATCTGCTAAACTGCTCAATTTGCTGCACTGCAACTGCAATTAGTCAGCATTGGTCACATGTTTATGCTTCAATCTATACAAAATATGGATGGCAACAGCAAATAATGACATTACCTTCTTCTTCTGCCACCTTTCCTGTTAGTGAGGATTTGGAATCCTTTGGAAAAGTGAATGACTGCTCTGCTTACACCTTTACCCAGCACAAATGGAGTCTGCCCAGTCCTACTCAGCAGTAGTTGCTGCTGGGTGACTCTGTGCCCTCCAGCTCTCACATCCTGAGCTCTCAGTTAAGCAGAAGCTGCTTTGAAAATGTATTTGTGAACAGTTGGAAGATAATCATATGACACGACCATTTTAGTGCTTCAGCCCAATTTCTACTGCCAAAAAGGGTTCTGGTGCTTAGACAGGAAACACATTGAGAGCTCTTGGCAAAGCAGAATGTGTTATGAAGCTTGAGATGAGATGCCATGTCCTATGGACTCTTAGTAAATAACAGATTCTAGGGAATTGGTGTTATATGTGTGCGTAGCAAAATAAATATATATATATGCACACGTACACACACACACACACACATATATATATATACACACCTACATTGGAATATACAATTTCAAAGAACATAAAACATAAAGTCCATCCAAAGTTTTTTAATTAATTCCATCCATACTTTCAGAAGTGTGAGATGCAAAGAGGCAAAGAGCAAGAGCCCAGAGTTCCAGTGAATGCCAGCTCTGCCACACAGTGCACATTTACACTGCACTCAAAGCAGTGTTCTTCACAAAAGAACAAACACAGCCTGTAAATTCATCAGCTGCTTGTATCTTTATGTTCCTCCCCAAATATGCATTCAATTCTCAGAGCTGGGGGGAAAAAGTATCTATAGACTGCAAAGTAAGCAGTGTTACTGCTTTATTTATTACAGAAGAAGTTGAATATTTTTACTCTCCCTTCATGCTGTTCACTGGACCTTTCACTGGACTATTTGGTTTAAGAGACAAAGAGAAATAAACTCCCATGTTCTTTTTAGCCTAATTTTGTCTCTTGGCAATGCCATCACAACTGGCAATAAGCTGCATTTACAGTGAAAACAACTTGCTGATATTCACCCAGAAATGGTGTTTCATTGCTCGCCCAGGAATGGGTGAAGATGTGCCAGAAGTTCAATATAGATCACCAAGGAAAAGCAATCTGAGAACCAAATAATCCTTATTCCCATTAAGTTGACAGATAAATCTTCCACCTCTCTTTCAAAATTTAAGAGAAAAGCACAAGCACATAAGTCTCAATAGTAAAGAATCATTAATTAATACTACTCACTGCTTAGTTGCACACTTCTACATGGCAGTGCAAAGCATGTCTGTGATATATTAGTGTGTATTTGTATCTCTATATTAATTAATATTAATATTGTGGCTCGGGCCCCGCGGCCACTGCCGTTTGTCACCGGGGTGGCACCGCCCACTGCCACAGGGAGCAGCCGCCACCTGCCCCGCACTGCGCTGTTGGAGAAAGCCCAGCTCAGGTGGTGGGTGCCCCAGAAGTGCCACAGGTTGTACCCAGCGGGCAGCACGGCCATGGCCGGGGGGAGGGTGTCCCCCCTTCCACAGAATGTCCCGGGTGGGATGGCCCCGACCAAACACACCCGACACCCTGGGGGAACTGATGGGAAATTGCTGGAGTGTGGGGGAAAAAACAGGCAAAATTTGAAACAATAATTCTCATGGTAATTTATTTTTGTTTGCTGGGGAGGTGGGATGTGAATCCTGGTTCCAGTGTCGATCCAGTTCATGGGATGTGAATCCTGGTTCCACCATCGATCCAGTTGATGTGATGTGGATCCTGGATAGAGCACCGACCCTTCTGGTCCGTTTCCATCATCCTCTCCTTGTCCGTGTCCATC
>WEIV01015715.1:0-21518 GCA_013390005.1 Calyptomena viridis
AAAAAAAAAAAAATTCTATTTTTTATTGTACTTGATTTTCCCTGTATAGAATAGTTTATTTTATATAAAATAATATTGTAATACATTTAGGCTACTTATTTACATATAACTAACCCTAAGCCTAACCCTGACCTATTTTAAAGGCACAGGGCACTGGGGTTTGGGATAAAGAGGAGGGGTGAAAGGGAAGAGAGGAAGGACGAGATTAATTAAANATGAGAGCAAGGAATGCCCGAAATCAGAGAATCCACCAAAAAAAAAAAAAAAATTCTATTTTTTATTGTACTTGATTTTCCCTGTATAGAATAGTTTATTTTATATAAAATAATATTGTAATACATTTAGGCTACTTATTTACATATAACTAACCCTAAGCCTAACCCTGACCTATTTTAAAGGCACAGGGCACTGGGGTTTGGGATAAAGAGGAGGGGTGAAAGGGAAGAGAGGAAGGACGAGATTAATTAAGGTGTTTTCCTGGTCCTTCCTCTCCTGCACCTGTCGGGTTCTTGGCATCCCAGCACTGGCAGGGAGAGTGGGCAGCAGTTCCACCCAGGATATGGCAGCAGGTGAGGCCTGGGAGCTTTGTAAGGTCTTGGAAAGCAGCAGAGGAATGGGGAGAGGAAAGCAGAGATAGAGGAGGAAAATGCAGTTAAGCATTGTTAGAAAAGTTGAAAATTGTTGCCCTACATGGACAGTAAAACTCTATTCGGTTTGTTTCAGTCAGAACAAGAGAGTAAAAAGTCTTTTAAAACTTATTGCAGGTGTTACCCAAGGACTTCCTGCATCTTGATGAAAGGGCCTTTTTTATGAGAGGCGTTTGAGAACATACTTTATATGTATTACAGAAAATCAGTGGAATTCTGGATCAATGACTGATACTATTGCTTTACCTCTTAGATATCCAGGTTGTTACAAAAGGATGCAGAGCAGGAATCCCAAATGAGAGCTGAAATTCAGACCATGAAGCAAGAACTTGCAACCATCAGTATGATGGATGAGTTTGCCAGATATGCCCGGCTGGAAAGGAGGATTAACAAAATGACTGACAAGCTTAAAACTCATGGTAGAGTGCAATGTCTGCTCCCTTTTCTAGTTCCTGAAAAACAAGAATATTTTCAATTTTAAGTATATTTCTGCTTCAAATTTTTCTTCCCCCTCTTACCCATTTTCTTTCTCTCTTTCTCTCTCTCTCTCTTTGCTGAATAATGTTTCGAGTAAGTCAAGGAAGAAACTAAGGTGTGATATGATCTTAGAAGTTTCTTGGAGAAGGGTGTTTTCAATAGAGCAATGAATCCCTGCCTTGAAGAGTGAAATATTAATAAATTACTAATTTTATGTGAAATATTAATTGCTAATTTAATGCAAGTATAATTCAATATTCTAAATAATCACAGAGTCATATTTTTTTTCTTTAACAGTGAAAACACGAACTGCCCAATTAGCCAAAATAAAGTGGGTTATAAATATTGTGTTCTACATCTTACAGGTGAGTAAGTGCTTTGTTGTGAATACAAATTATTAAACCAAATCCTCAAGAGTGTTACAATTCTCTCCTGCATTTATTGACTGGTGACTGGTCACACAGGGATCCCCAGCACAGGGAGGACATGGAGCTGCTGGAGAGAGTCCAGAGGAGGAACCAGGAGGATCAGAGGGCTGGAGCAGCTCTGCTGGGAGGAAAGGCTAGGAGAGCTGGGATTGTTCAGCCTGGAGAGGAGAAGCTTTGGGGTGACCTCCTTGTGGCCTTGCAGGAGCTGGAGGAGTGACAGGAAAGATGGGGAGAGACTATTTCCAGGGGATGGAGTGACAGGACAAGGGGGAATGGCTTCCCACTGACAGAGTAGGATTAGATGGGATATTGGGAAAAAATTCTTTACTTAGAGGGTGGTGAGCCCTTGGGGCAGGTTTTCCAGAAAAGCTGTGGTTGCCCCATCCCTGGAAATGTCCAAGGCCAGGTTGGATGGGGCTTGGAGCAACCTGGGATAGTGGAAGGTGTCCCTGCCCATGGCAGAGGGTGGCACTTAATTCCCTTCCAACCTGAACCACTCTGTGATTCCATGATTCCAATGCCACAGTGCATGCCAAATGGAAAGAGTATCTGGAAGTGGAAGGGAGAGATGCTGCTCATAAAGTCTGGTAGTTGAGGATAGAAGGAGTTTTGACTTTCATTTCATTTCTGTATTTCTGGTATTGAGGTGACAAGATAGGAATTTGTCTCAGCTCTTTAATCCCTGGGGGATTTTTATTCATTTATATGTAGCACCGGGTCCAGGAAAGTTCTGCTACCTGTAAATATCCTGTGGTTTTGAAAACAAAATATGCTTTTGCTGAGGATGCAAATCTGCAGTTGCAGCTGCCACACGTTTCCCCCACGGTGCCTCATGAGATTTTCTCTGTAGTTCTGACTTGATGCCAAAGAATTGCCTGCTAATAAGGATGGCAGTGGTCACCCTGAAGATTCCCAAGATGGATTTCTAGCAGGCACAAATTAAGGCTAAAAACTTTAGAGTCATCAGAATTTAACAAGTGCTATGACTATGTTTATTTGTGCTGGATTGGAACCAGAGTCTTGAAGGAAAACAGTATTTTCCATGTTCTACTGCTACTTCTTAATACTGTGTATAAATTTAAGGTCACGCAGAGTTTAAAAAAACCTCAAATTTTATTAAGAACAAGATAAAATAACGAAGAAACTATTTCCTTTAATGAGAATTTATTATTTGCTGTTTCACAATAGCACTGGGAATGTACTTTGATGTGTATTATTACCCAAGCTCATAAAAATTCCCCTTGCAGGCTGCCTTGATGATCTCTCTGATTTGGAAGTACTATTCTGAGCCAGTCACTGTGCTTCCCAGCAAGTGGTTGGCTCCTCTGGAACGTTTGGTGGCCTTCCCTACAGGGGTGGCAGGTAAGGAAAAGGACATTCCTGAGCTTGTAGTGACCAAGAGGATATATGGATTTAAAATACCTCTTCTGTGCTCCTTTTCTTCTGACTCCCTGAGTACAGGGAGGAGCTCAAACATTTGATGAGCTGTTTCTTCAGTTCTTGTTGAACTGACACTGAAATGGGCTTTTTGTCAGTTTTGTTTCCTCTCAACACAGCAGCTTTATCTCTTTATCTGTATTGAAAAGGCCCTGGAGAAGATTTAAATCAGAAATATTTTTTTTATTAAGGGGTTCAGTGAAATAGTAGAATCAGGTTTAAAAGTGGGCAAACATAGGTCTGGGTGTATAAATTGGTGAGGTTTCACAGGAGTGTAAATTCAGGGTGGTTCTTTACTGTCAGGGTGGGGAGGCCCTGGCACAGGGTGTCCATGGAAGCTGTGACTGCCCCATCCCTGGAAGTGTCCAAGGTTGGATGGGGCTTGGAGCAACCTGGGATAGTGGAAGGTGTCCCTGCCCATGGCAGAGGTGGCACTGGGTGGTTTTTAAGGTCTCTCCCAACCAAACCCATTGTGTGATTCCATGATTTAAGTTTTCTCACTGGTGGCATTTTGTCCTGTCTGTTCCAGCCCTTTTGCCCATCACTTTTCTGTTGCATTTTTACTCACCAGAATAACTAACTTTTGGCCATTTTATCAAATTAATGACCAGAACAATGCCAGAGGTTGTAGCTGCCTGGTGCTCAGGGATAAGGGACAGGCAGGATGGCAGGACAGTGTAGTGTGGTGGATCTTCATATTCAGCTTGTAAATCCTGAGTGCCTTAGGAGGAATTCCAATGTGAGTTGTTGGAATTGTGTGTTATATGTCTAGAGAAGGATTTCTATCCAGCATGTTTACTGGCAAGAGGAACCTGCTTCAGGGTGAGGGAATATTACTTGGAAGACATTTATTTAAATAGCTTTGGAGAGGAATTAAAAAGCTTCATGTCCATGTCTGCCTTCAAATCTCACTTTTGTCTTGCCTGATAATCAGGATAAAGAGATCACTGCTGAATTCTAGGTAACAAAAATGTCTAAAAATCACCCAAAAGGTGCTTTCTTCATCTGTGTGCTACGAATAAATACATACTTTTAAAAAGACTGATTTAAATTTCAGAAGAAATTTACTTTTTACTTCTCTCAAACCCTGGATTTGGGCTCAAACAAAGCATTCTGTGCCCTGCCAAGCCTTTAACTTCAGCACTTCAGGTGTTTTCTGGTAGTTCCATAGCAAAGGTTTTTAGCTGTGGGGTGCACATACCACCCTCGGGCTCCTATTTGTGTATTTGGTACTCTTTTCCCAAGATAATCCAGGTTTTCTTGGAGTTACCTACCCCCTCTTGGAGAGACCCATTGGTATATTAAAAGACACTTTGTTCCTGTTCACCTCAGAACTTTGAAGTTTCATTTTTAGCACTTCAAAGTTCCTCAGGGTTGTTGATCCAATGACTTAAATCAGGGTTTGTATCTCTTCCAGGTGGTGTTGGAATTACCTGCTGGCTCGTGGTCTGCAATAAGGTTGTAGCCATCATGCTGCACCCTTTCAGCTGAAGGAATCCCAGTAATCCATGGAGTCCTTAACTGCATTTTCATTGCCACTGTTTTAAAGTAGTTTAAAAGAAAAGAGACAGTTGTCTTTGAGACTAGGTCCAGACAATCCTTGCTCTTCCATTTGGATATCAGTCAATATTCCTTGTAATTCCTCTTTCCAGAGATCATCCTTCAGTTTGGGGGTCAGTTTTGAAAGAGCAGCATTGCTGGTTATAGAACCTCTTTTTGGGTTTATTCGTGGCAAGATTTTGTCATGGCCTGTACTCACCAACATCCAAAAGTGTTGGATCTGGATTTTGAAATTGGAAAAATGTGTTGCATTAGGAATTCATTTGGGAGCTTTGCTGTTTCTTTGCTGGTGGTTTCAGCCCCATCATGTTTGCTGACAGGTGGTACCAGAGGGCAGAGCTTTGCTTGGCTCAAGGTAAAACAGTTTCCTTGTTATTTTTTACCCTAGAATTGGAATATTATTGGGCTCTCCTAAAAAATGAGCTATTGATACAGATGTTCAATCAGTTTTTATCTCTTAAGAAACTCCTTCAGCTGCCAAACACAGGACAACTGAATAGTTTTTCCTCCCCGACTTTTAAAATTCGTTGGATTTTTTCCTACTTTTATTGATAATTGACATTTCATTCCTTGACATTTTTCCTGCTTCCCACACTGAGGATCACTGGAACTATTTCCTTCCATGTTTCATTGGAAGAACTGTTTCCTTCCATGCTTTGGGAGGAAAGGTCTGGCCACCCTTCCCAAGCTCCATGTTAATTAAGAGAAGGTGGACAGTGGTGTTCCTGCAGAGGTGATCCTGATTTAGAATCCCACTCTGGAATTCCCCCAGTGGAATTCATCTGTTCTGTTATTCCAGGTCCTTTCCTGTTCTGCAGGAAAGAAGGGGCCCCTGCAAAATTAGCACTGCCTTTAGAAACCAGTTCAAAAGGTCATGTTATGTTATGTGTATATATGGATGAAATGTTTGGGGGGTTTTTTAATGTTAATTTAAAAATTGGGGGTTTATATTCAGGATTACATTGAGCCAACATGAAAATAGATACATTAAATAGCAAAGAAAAAATGTTGTGATTTAATGTTATGTATCATTGTGGTTTTATTAAGGAAATAAAGCTTTTCAACCCATCTCAGGTTTTCTGATCCCTTTTTTAATGTTAACTGCATCTTTCCTAAAAAAACCTGAAAAAACAAACAAAAAAACCCCTCAAATGACAAAACAAACCCCAAATCCTCCAAAATCCAAACCAAAACAACCTCCCTGTGTTCTTGCATAAGGAAATACTGTTGGAATCAACAAGTCTAACTTATTTTTTTAAATTCTTTTTTTTTAAACCTTTGAAATTTTGGAAGGAGGTTCAGCTCTTAATACCTTTGTCATCTTTAAATCTTTTGCAGTGTGATTTTTGATGTTTTTTAAAGCGCTTGTGCCTTTGAAAATGAACAGAATACACCTAATTTTCCCAAACTTCACATCGTTTTACCAAGTGTTTGGTGAATGACTGTGAGGAACAAACCATAATCCCCCTACTCTCGCTTACATAACCTTAAACACAGGATTTTTAAAGGCTTTTTGGGAACTGGCTATGCCTGACTTCTCCAAAACAATGCTTTACTCTTGCACATTCATCTTTGGATGTCAGCTGGGGAAGTTACCAGGCAAACTGCTTTGATAAGTTCCAACAGTGGGAAAGAACGAGGCTTTAGAGGTTTCTAATGCTCGTGAAAACAATGTGAGAGCAAAGGATTTTTATTATGTGTGAATTCTGGAAGCTGTTTCGGCAGGGAAGAAAATAAAAAAGTATTTTCTTTTCTTGCATTGTTGGTACTGACCCAAGAGTGATCCTTATGAAAGCAGGGCACTCGTGTCAGGGAGCTGAGCATCAAAATTCCAGCTGCATGGGAATGTAAAAACCTGGAAGTTGCCAGACAAGGACTGACTTGGACATCTGAAAACAGGTAAAAATGTGAAAGAACTCTTAGTGTGACACGTTTGCAAGGACACAGACCAAGAATAGGAGAATGTTCTCCTGTGACAACTGATTCGACTCTCATTTTGGAAAAATCATGGAAAGAAATTGCTGGTGCTTGTAAGATTTAATGCACATTTAATGAAGGTAAAACATTTGGCTTTAATAATCTAGATGGTTACATTTTCTAAAGGTAAGTAGTTGTACTCAACTAACTATCAGAAGTGCTTTGTGTATTCCCAGGAGTCTGTTCATGTTGGGAGCTTTCCATTACAAACTCATGGAGGTTTGGAATTTGGCTGGTGTCATCCTGCATCCTTACACTTCTCTGACTTCCTTCCTGGAGCTGGGACTCAAATGATTGTCTCTCCTGACAGCTCCTGCTCCAAAGAGTTCTTTCATAAGCTGTTTTTTCCTTTCAGCTGTTTTTTTCCTTTTATCTTTTTTATGATGTTTAATTTTATTAATTTAGCTACAAATATCATCAGTAATGGTTAAATATAGGGCCAGAAAAGTCATTTGCAATGCAACAGAGAAACCATGTGAGATCTGAACTCTAACTGTAATTTTCTTGCTTTTCAGCAGAACTTAAATGTATATAGGATTTTCTTTGCCTTAATTCACAGTAGACTTGCTTGTGTGCAGCAGAATATACAGCAACTCTTTCACCTGTAAATGAGATGGCTCCAACTTTTAGTGGAAAAGGAATGTATATACAATAAATACATTTCTCTGCTTCAGGGGACAACTTGTAATAGGTCCTGCTCTTTGGAGAGACTCACAGAACACCTCAAAATGAGAGTCTTAAAGGAGAAATATGAAGTTGCAGGAACTAAAAAAGCTAAGTAAGACTTCAATAAGAACGTCTGACATTGGCAGTGAGAGAAACTTGGACCTCAACCTGTTTGACCTCTGGAAACACCTGCCATTTGTGTGTCCTGCCCTTTGAGGAGCATTCAGCATGAGATCTTGGGTCTGCCTACACACCTTTCCTTAGTGGAAACAACATGGATATTTCTAGAAAGAAAAACTCGGGTAGAGGAACAGATGCACTGGCTTCTTCTTTCTTCTATTGAATTACTTCAGAATAAAGGGGTTTGTAGTGAGTCCCTTGCAAATAACTTTTACATGAGAACACAGTCAGTGGTAAAGATTTACATCAAATCTACTTGCAGGGATCTCTAGAGTGAGGAGATACTCCCAGCCCTTCAAGTCCTTTTCTTTCCCAGCCATAGAAACAGACATTGATGAAGATTCACAACTTTGAGATCAGTGTTTGATTAGTGTGGGATTGACAACTATTAATTACAGTTTTATAGACAAAGCACCGAATTTTTACCAGCCTGACCAGGAGTGCTTTTGGAAGAACAGCAGGATGGAGATGATGTATCCTGCAGAGCTGCAGCAGCTGCATTTCAGTGACCTTTAATACATCATTTTGAACTAATCCTGTCAGCCAGGTGCCAGATAGTGGCTGTTAGACCCACATCAATTACCAATACCATTGGTAATTTGAAAAGATCAACGGAGTTTGTAAGAAAAATGTTAAAACATACCTCTGTGTTTTCTATTAGAAGTTTCTGGTAGCAGTATTTTCTTGGTTGATTGATTTTTCTGTTCCACCCTGGGCATCTGAGTGTGCCCCATTTGCTGCCACTTCTTCATCCTTATCTTCTGAAGAGTTTTTCTCCTGTAATTGGCAATTAAAAGTAAAAATAACAAGGGAATTCTTGTTTACTGACTTTTAAAAGTACACAGTCAGTGCAATACTTATAAAAAGATTAGTAATTTCTATTACTGTTATATTCTTATTTTGCATCACAAATTTTTTTCTGTACTACAATTACATTCAGGCAAAATCCACATCCTGGGAAGTTAAGGTGATGGCTCAGGCTATTCAAGCATAACACTGCAACTTAGGGAATAACATCCAGCTTAGCTGAGAGTTTAAACAAGGGATTGGATTTGAATCCAGATCTTTCCTACCTTTATTATCTGGATTGGACTTTTTTCTGTTTCCTGCTGCTGTGACAGCAGCAGTGCTCTGAAACTCTCTTTATCTACTTGTACTGCTCTGTTTACACTCAGACCTGTTGAAAAGGACAATCATTAGCAATACAGTTGTTTCTGGAATTGTATTGTTGGGATAAACAAAAGGTATCTCTCATGACTGGTGTGTGGCCTAGGATTGTAACATTTGCAATGCATGTCTTAATGCCCTTTAATAAATTCTTTGTTCTGCCTGATCTATGAATGCTGAAACTGCCTGGACAGCTGCCTGGACTTCTGAGTCTTTTCATCTGTACATCTTAAAAATACTTCTACAGAAATATATGTAAATATTAAGCCATATGGGCTTAAATTTTGGTACCATTCTAATGTAAATTTAAGAGGTTTGGTATGAGGCCTCAGCTTTCAGGTTCCTAAATCTGGGTCTTCATGGGACCCAGCTCTTCTGAGGAAATGCTGTTTCACTGTTTGAAATACTGAGATTCCAAGGGGGTGATCGAACCAGACGTTTAAAAAAATAGCTGGATGGAGATAGGATGGAAAGGTGGGTATGTTGTTCTTTTATTCTGTTTTTTAGGATAATTTGGACACGAGTACAGTGAGAAAGTTGCTGCCACAGCAACAACACCGGGATCTTGCCCACACCCACATTCACACGCATTTTACTCCCACTTTTGACCTCCGAAGTCGAAGGAAGACTCTCCATAAAAGTGGTGCCCTCCCAATGTTTGCAGCTGCGTGGTGAAAAAACCACCGTGAGGGTGGCTCTTGGAAGGATGGCTGCGATGGGGCGGAGGGAATTGGTTTTCCCAGGGGCTCCAGGAGTTTTCCCAGGGGCTCCAGGAGTTTTCCCAGGGGCTCCAGGAGTTTTCCCAGCAGGAACGAGCGCAGCGTTCCCCAGATCCGGGACTAGAGGGCGCTGCCCCCCCAGGTGAGCGAGTGGTACCTGCGCGCTCTGCCCTCGGCAAGAGCTGGATGAATTAAGGGCTGGAATTAAGGGCTTCATCCCATAAATCCATTTGGCACAGAGCTCTCTGATAACCCAAGGAAGCCTCCCTTCAGCGATTTACCCGCAGTGTTAAAAAAGGCGGCCCCAAGTTGCGTTTTTAGTTCGTTACTGGCTAAAAATTTGGGGGGATGCCGACCAGAAAATAATGACCTGCAGAAGCAGCTCTTTGTAAGTCTGTTACAGGAAAATTCAGCAGTGAAAAGGAAAAAAAATATTGTCAGTAATTCCAGTTCTGGGTTTCCAAGTCCATTAACTGGCAGAGAATGAAGTCTTTATTGGCGAAAAATTCCAAGAGATCAAACTACTCTGCTTGGAACCTTTTTATTATAAAGTATCACGTCTCTCTCCAACTAAGCTCCCTTATCTTGCTCTAAAAAAAAGAACTAAAATAATAAACAATTTAAGTGCCATAACTTAATAAAAATATTGTATGAGACCATATGTGAGTAAAATTTAAAAATCCATTATTGTGTGGTATAACTAAAACTGGAATTCAAAGCTTCATAAAAACACATGTCTGACCTGGAATGAGAAACAGGAATATGTTTTTTCTTAATCTTACACCTTGAAATTACCATTTTTTTCCCCTGTTGTTCACTTGTAGTTAAGGCAGAGCAATGGATTTGCAAGGTCAGGGAAGAAAAAACAAATAATCAACTGAGTTCTGTACTGATGCCATAATTTGAGGAATTCTGTGGGAATGTGCAGTATTTCCAACAGGCAGGTTTGCTGCCATGTAAATTTTAAGTGCTCTTTGGTACCTGTATGAAGAAAGTCCCAATTTTTCCTTCAGTTTAGGAGCAGGAATATCTGAGCAGTATTTTAAAAGGTGCTTCACGAAGGGAAGTCCATGCTCTGATCATTCAATCCCAAATTAGGGTGGAATTAAGGCAGTGCTGGGGTATCTCAGCACTGGATGTCTGGAATGAGGCAGTTGAATCCCACTCAAGGCAGCTGCTCTTGGAATGTTTGACAGACAGGATTGCACACAACAAAAGAGGAAGGGAAAATGAACATACACCTGCTTTGCTCCTGAGGCACTGAATCCTTCCTGTCCTTCAGCACTTTGGGCATCCGATTTGCATAAATATTTTGGATAGAAAGTTGCCGATCCTTTTCCTAAGAACAAATAAACACCTTTCGATTCTAACAGATATTACACATTGCTTTTTAGCAGCTTCATTTTCCCATGTTGGTAGAAACCTGTCAGTGATTTCCCTTTGTGCCAGGCCACGTGGTGGCTTTGTCATTGACATAATTAGGAATCTGTCATTTTTTTCCATGAGCCAAGTTAAAATTCTCCCTTTTCCAGGCTAAGAACACACCTGTAAACCTACATGATGCTTTTCATAACACAGTGTTCAGAATATAAAGGCTTTCCTCATGATTTTGTCATGGTTTTTTTCAATTTTTTTTCTGACTAGGTAATTTTTGCCTTTATTTCCTTTTTTTTTTAAATTGATTTACTCAGTGCCCTTGTCCTTGTGTGCTCAGTTGTTTTACAACCTGTTGCTTTGGTGGTGACATAAAACTTCAGAAAACACTTTTAATATTTATTTAGCAAAATTCCTCTTTCCTTACTGAAATTTTTCTTGAACAGAAAAGAGTGATTTCAGTACCCCTCTCACCACATCACTTTTTAGTGTGAAAATATAGAAGCTTCCTTTACTTTGACAATTTACAGGTTATCCTGGAAGTTTATCTGAACACCTGGAATGGTGTGAAATAAGGCAGATGCTCAAAACTATGAATGTGTAGGAACAAACTCTGTTCTGGCACAGAAATAAGGTTAATAAGAATGTCTGGTCTTCTTTGTGGCAAAACAATAGGTTTTGTGAATCTAAATATAACATTAGAGAACTGGACACACAGTTGAAAAGAGAAGAAATGGAAATGTTTCAGAAAAGTGTTAAGGTGAGAAATGTACTTTAGAATCATTTGCATTTTGGGACAGTTTTATATTAGTGTTCCTGGGATTATAATCATTCCCATCTCCCAGATTTGCACATACAGGAGGAGGTCAGATTATGGCAGGGAAAAAGCTCTGCCAAATACCAGGAGGAAATTTCTACACCTGATACAAAGGTAAGAGGGATAAACAACATCCCTGTGCAGAAATGCACATTTCAATGAATCCTCTGGTAATTGCCTCTTTCACAATGTCTGGAATGTCTTTCACAGACATTTGATTCCACTTAGAAAGGGAAAGCTCCCCTGTGGGATCACCTTTATTTGGAAATAAATCAAGAAATGTATTATCACTGTGTTGCAAACACCATTATTAAAAAGCCAGAAGGGATTTCATGTTTTCTGGGATATATACTGGTTTTCTTGAGTACAACTCATATCACATCCCATTCCTGGCAGTTTTGTTTCCATTTCTGTTTAGTTTTTCTGTATGTTTGGTTTACAAGCACTACAGAAAGTATTGAGCTGGACATATTTCTCAAAAAACCCACATTTATCTAAAAACCAAACTGGAATTTAAACAACCTATTAAAACATTTCCACGAGTCTTTTTGTTAAATTCTAGTTTTGCAGGTTGTAATATTTGGCTCATTTTTATTTGAATGGGTTTCTGTAGAGGAGCTCATTTCAAGTTAGTAGGTGAATATATTTTACTCAGATCTAGCAAAATAGTAACACATATGTGTGGATTTTAGTTCAATTTGTGATGCATTAGTCTCTGTTTCAATTAGTTATTGAACTACTTTTGACAAATAAACCCTCCAATAACTTCATCATTTGATATTTTGACTTTTTCACTATAGACATAAGTAAGAAACAAAAATTCCACTCCTAAATAATATAAAAGAAGCAAAAGAAATAGGTAGCATTAAATACTTGAATTTTCTTGTAGGAACAGAAACCTCTGCAAAACCTTGAATACCTTAATTTTTTGGTGAAGAGAGTTAATTTCCATTTTCAAGTTCTTTGTGATTAGTCCAGCTTGTAGAACCTTTTTGTTCTCACTTGCCAGCTGACGATTGAAGATTATGTTGTTCACCTTCAGCTGCATTTCAAGAGTCTTAAAAAAATGACATTATGGACACACTTAATGACTGTTGAAAAAATTCAGTTCTTACTGAATTTAAAAAAGAAGCGTGTTAATATAAAGACATTTAACCTAATAATAATGTTTAATTGTAATTATATTCCAATTATAATGATACAAATAATTATAACAATTATATTTGAAGGATTATATTATATTGTAAACAATAAATGAAATTATAAGAAGTCTCTGAAAAATTAATTTAAAAATGACCAAAACTGGTATACAACCTAATTTCACTAAACAAAACCAAAGGTTTTGACATTCCATCACAAAAAATGAGAGTACATTACCTTTCTGATGGATTAATAAATACAATCATCTTTGATGTTAAGAACTTTTTGTTCCCAGAAAACTATTAACTGTGGCAGAAAAAGGACGTTTGGTGTAAATGAAAATTAAGTAATTTATGGAGTATTTTATTGAGTACTTTATCATCAGAACTGAAATTATGGTGCCTAAAGCTGTTGGGTGGAGACCCAACTCTGTGTGCTTTTTATAGCTGCTCACAAGGACTTCAGTAAATAGAAAGTTTTCAAAAGAGGGTCTGAATTCAGCTCTTTATATTTTCATTTTCCCTAAGATTTCCTGGCTCCTTATTTAATTCTATGCATAATAAACCTCATAGAAAATAGAAATTAATTCCTGGAGGACAAGTGGCTCTTCCAGTTTCGTATTCCAAACTGTGTTGCTGTCTTTTTGTGCAAGGATGAATAAGAATAAAAATGCAGGAGATGTTAAAAGGAGCTGAATTACCTTCTCTTAAACTTCCTTACACTTGGAACACCACTGGATTAAGCAAAGTTCAATGCTACAGGGTTATATCAAAATCACTAATGTGACAAGAAGCAGCCAAAAATTTTCCAACACTCTTTCCCCAAAACCTCTCCTACTGGATGTTCCTTGTGAGCTCCTTCCCATCAGGATATTCTGTGATCCTATCTCCCACAAATACAATAATATGCAGATATTACCTGTATTCTCTCATCCTGTTCTTCCAATTTTTCAGTCAGGATTGACAATTTGTCATTAAGTTCCTCTCTCTCTGCAAGATCTTTGTCTCCTGAAAGCACGAGCAAGGTCTGCAAAGCATCTTTAGCTTTTAGCAGCTTTCCATCCACTTTCCTGAGCTCCTTGGACATATTCCTCTCCGATTCCTGAGACATCCTCAGGAGTTTCCTTAACCCTTTCATCTCCTGGTCATGTTTTGCTACAAGACCCTCGAAGTTGCTCTCTGTAGCTCTGTATTTGTCTATTGCTTTTGCCCGTTGGCTCTGGAGTTGTCTCAAAGCCTGGTTTTCCAGGCTTGATGCTTCTACTTTCCGTTGTAAATCGAGGATTTCGTTCTTCAGCTCCTTCATTTTGCAAAATCTCGCTGAGAGAACTCGCTGAGTGGTTGTGGTTTTGTCCTGGGGATTCCCCCTGCCCTGCAGGGTTGAAAAGGAGCGATTTGGATGCGGCGCCTTCGCAACTGGGAATGTTTTTCCTCCTGCTTTGGGGGCAGAGGAAGATGGTGTTGGTGTATAGCAATTATTGGAGACAATGAAGCACTGGATGGCTTTTCTGCTCGTCCAGCCACATCACTGGGGCTCATGTGACAAAATACCCCAAAACTCCAGTGGTCAACGAGCAACCTGGGATAGTGGAAAGTGACCCTGCCCATGGCAGGGAGCTGGAATGAGATGATCTCCAAGGTCCCATCCAACTCAAACTCTTCTGTGGTTCAAGTATTTCACAGATAAATCCATTAAATATTTCATGTTTCCATGCATTTCTGTGGCTGCACTGGGCCACGGCCAACAGGAGTAACTTTGTACAGCCTATTTGTGTTCACACATCACTCCACTATCAATGGAAAATGAATTTTCTCCCTGTGAATCATGCACTGTACTAATGTAGGAACAATTCAACCCATCTAGAAAGATCCCCAGAGGGAAGGACCTACACCTTGAATAGATTCATGATAGAAAAAGCCCAAACAACACTGTAATCTACAAGTCTGCAGGGACTCAAAGCCCAACATTATCCCACCAGCACATGGTTAAAATCTCTGCAACTGGGATTTCTAACCAGTTTTCTAGAGCTTTCAAGTCAGCTTTGAATTAAACCACATTTTTAAACCTCACATACTCATTAGAACACAACAGTTATGCAGTTGTGTACATGGTTTCTAAGCTGCAATTGAAATATATGTATTCATGTGCTTCACTCTCAGTGTTATTGTCATTTGTCTTTCCCCTTCCCCAGGATTCTGAGTGAATTTCTCTCATTTTCCTTTCCTAAAGCAGAACTAGAATTTGAAAGTAGTCAAGGCTGTAAATCTAAGTGTGTTCCCCTTTTTTTCAGGCATATATTCAATTTTAATGCAGCTCTCAAGGCATTTCAGGCACTATTTTGCCAGAAGTTTATTATAACAATTTTTAGATCACCTAATATTTTATAGACAAAATAGGCAAGGCCAAACCTATAAAACACCAGAGGACAAGGACAGATTTTTTCATGAATTTCTGTTGAATCTCTGTAGCATAATTCCACTGCAGGAACACTACAATATGACCACAAACGTTGTCACACGAATATTTGCAAAATTCCATTATGTTACTATTTTATTTTGCCTGAATGGAATGAGAGGATGGAAAAGGAAAGGGAAAATACTTTCCTGAAAAAGCTGTTAAAAGTACTGTAAAATCTGTATATTTAATTTCAAATAATCATGAACCAGTAAAAATAACCACTTTGTCCAAGTTATATATATATATATAATAAATTATCCAAAACAGGTAGAGGCCAATAATGATTCTTTTGCTAACTAGATTTTAAAAATGTCATTATTCTTTCTGGTTTGCTACTTTCATGCCATTTTAACTTCTTAACAGCATCATATAACAGAAAATAAAAGAAATAATCAGTGGTTTTCCTCTCATTTTTTGACTGATTTTTATCTTGTGCATTATTTTCAATAATTTTCCTCATGAAAGGCTTTTTCAGACTCACCATGTGATGCATGTTCAGGAACCAAAATGTGGGAGAGCCATTTCAAGCCCTCAGGTTAAAGCTGAGGAAGAAGGATTTCAGAGGTGCTCCCACATCCCATGTGCTTGTCCTGCCTCTTGGATCAAATATTGTGGGATAACACAGGAGGAAACCTCTGTGTCCCTTCCCTCCCCTTACTAGTGTTTGAAACATGAATTACTACATTTCCTCTCTGAAAAACTGTTTCCCTTCTCTTCCTAATTATTGAAAAAAATGCCAAAGGAAGGGAACAACTATATTTCTTAAGAGAGTCTCATACTACAGAAAAAAAAATACCTTTTTTATCATCTTGGGAGGACAGACATTGACTTTTTTTCTTATTTCCTTTTTTCTTTTTGTCATTTTTCTGTGTTTTTGTCTCTTCCATTCCTGTTGTTTCTACATGTTTGTTGCTTCCAACCATTCCAGGGTGAGCCACTGGAAAAGCCCTTGGAATCATCAGAGTGAAAATATTCACTTGTGTCTTCTCTACTGGGTGGCCAAAAATGGTGACTCTGCTACAGCTGCTGCTTCTGATACTTCTGTGCCTTTGGGAATCTTTAGTTTTCCTGCTTTTTGTGCCACGTTCTGACTCCTGGCACTGAAATGTGGAGGGAAAAATCCCCTGAATTCACCTCTGTGTTGTGGCAGGAGATGGAGATCCAGCCTGTGTAACCTGTCAGGAATCAGAACATTACTGAATGTTTTTGAGTTAGAGAGTTGTTTGCAGGTGGCACAAACACTAAACAGAGTTCAAATGTATTAATGATCCTAAGAAATACTCAGTTACCTTTAAAGAACTCAGTCATTGCTCTTGAACACCTGAAAATAATTGTGTGGTCTGTAATTTTTTTCCAGAATGAACTGCAATATGAAATATATTGGGTTTTATCTCAGGATTTACTGATGTATTTTCTAAAGGTTTACAAGGTACTTCCATTTAAATGGAAATAGATACCACAGTTTGCTTCCTGTCATGTAAACATTTTCTCCATGAATGATGTAATTTAAAAAGGTTGTAATTGTATTTATGCTCAACACCTACAAAGCTTTACAGTATTAAAAAAAATAGTTAAAATATCTAGAAACTGGGTGTGTTTCTGTCTGCATTTTATAGTATTTTTAGCTTTCATGCATGTCATAAAAATATAATTTATTAATATTTTTTGAGGATTAGATAGAAAACCAGATGACAAAATGAACTTGTGCATTAAAATAGAACAAAAACTACCTTAGATGCTCTAGTAACATTATAGGTAGAGGATAGAACAGCACCTACACCTTTTTTAATAATCTTTAAAAAAACATATATTTGGCATAAAATAAATCATTCTAACCAAGTTTTTATGTCTTTGTGAATATCTTTTATATTCCTTTTTTTTTCTTGACTGAGGCTACTGGAGAATAGAAGAACAGAGCAGTTCATACTCCTGGCAGAATTATTTAAACACTGGTAAAAATTATTTCTTGGGATATGGTTCAATCCATTCCATTTTCTTGCTATCACATGAAGACTACTCAGAACATAGTTTTATAGAGGAAGAATTTACCCAGGAGTAGAATAAGTTGTATATTTGGGAGGGGTCTAAAAGGGGCATAGCAACTGTGTAAAAGAAATTTGAAGGGAATTAAAATGGTATTTTGGTTCAGATGGGCTTTAACAAGTCACCTTCACTAAAACAATATGAGAAGATATTTTTAGAACATTATAACTCCTTTACTGGCATTTTTACTTTGGGATGGCATTTCACTTTCAATTCAATTAAATTAAATTAAATTTCTTACAGGGAGAGGGGAATCACAGAACTCCCAAAGAAAATTAAAAAGTGTAATTTAGGATTGCACAAAACATTTTATGTTGAATCAAAGCAGTTTCACTACTCTTAATTCCTTTACATGAACAACTTTTCCTTGTGGAATACTGAAGAATGCCAGGGTCCTTCTAAATCCGAGGCAGTGCAATAACCCCTAAGAGATGAGAAATTATATTTTGAGCATTAAGCAAAGCCCAGTTTGGCACATAGATTTATATTTATGTTTAAATTTGATTTGGCTCTGCCAGCACTTTCTAGGCAAATTGTCTTTAAATCAAATTAGCTTAAATTAAACTTAAAACTACTGCTTTAATTTGTTTTGATTAGAAGTGTAGGCTGAACCTCATCATCCAACTTCCAGAGCAGGTGAGCAGGTGTTGAGAAGTAAATAAAATGGAAAAGGAAAAGACAGAAAAACAAAAGGGGAAGGACAAGAAACAGAGAAATTACATGAAAGATATTGCAATAGAAGTGAAGGAAAAAAGCAGGAGCTGAAGGGAGCTGGAATGTACAAACACCAGGAGAATTTATGTTGACAAGATGCAGAAACAAAAATAATTAGGGCCAAATCCATCTGTCAAAGATGATAATGCCATTTCAAGCATCCAGAAACCACAAAACTGTCACAGGGGAGAATGAATTGTTGTCTGCCTGCAAAACCAGAATAAGTAAAGGAAGGGGGAGTCCAGGTGGGAGAACAGGGTGTGACTTCCAGCCCCAGGGAGCAGCAGCCGAGCCCTGAGCCCCAGGGAAGCTGAGCCGGGTGCCAGGGCCCACCTGCTCCCACAGGAATGGCAAGGGTGTCCCACCTGGAGAGACAATTCCACACTCAGCTCTGTGTCCTGACAGTCCCCTCAGTGTCCCACCTGGAGAGACAATTCCACACCCAGCCCCATGTCCTGACAGTGCCCTCAGTGTCCCACCTGGAGAGACAATTCCACACCCAGCCCCATGTCCTGACAGTCCCCTCAGTGTCCCACATGGAGAGACAATTCCACACCCAGCTCCATGTCCTGACAGTCCCCTCGGTGTCCCACATGTAGTGACAGTTCCACACCCAGCTCCATGTCCTGACAGTCCCCTCGGTGTCCCACATGTAGTGACAGTTCCACACCCAGCTCCATGTCCTGACAGTCCCCTCGGTGTCCCACATGGAGTGACAATTCCACATCCAGCCTGTCCTTCCACCCCACCTGTCACCACCCTGCTCTGCTCTACCCGTCTCCCTGTCCCTCCCAGCCAGGGGATCCCACCTCGCCCTCTGCCTCTCAAGAAATCTCCATGCCTCCCCACTTCTCTCCAGGATGTGCTGTCCCCTCACGGCCTCACAAGCGTCTCCTCCGCTGCCCTTACCGGCCTCCATTACCGTTGCCATGGGAAATGGCAGCAGCACCCTGGGACTGGGATCTCATCCCTTCCCTTCCTCTTCCCTCTCCCCACACCCGGCACAGGTTCCTATTTCCATACCCCACTGGGGTGTTCACAGGAATTTGGCAGCGTGTGGCCCTGCTGTGCTGTGGCCATGGAAACACCTCACATGTGTCACTGCGTGCGGCCCTCAGAGCGCACCGGCCAGGCCCAACACACTCCAAACCTGTGTTTAAAGTAAACTTTCTTGTGTCAAAAAAGGGGAAAAATAAAGTGGAATAAAGTGATGTTTTCCTTGGAATGAGAGTTTTGTCCCAAAGCCCTCACCTGTCAGCCCCAGGTGAGCTGCAGCTTTGGGAATCCATGTGTGGGCCATTGAGTGTTTCAGGGGTGAAGTAGAGCAGGAGTGAGTTTTTCCTGGAAATTCCGTCCCAGAATTTGACCATGGACTTTTGATGGTGCAATTAATTACTGCTTTGAGTATAAATTATTAGCATCCCTACCACAAGGCTTATTGGTATCCTTCAAAGCCAGCAACCACTGCATCCTTTGGCTGGGTTTCTTCAGAGCACTAGTAAACAAATCATTTGGAAATATTGTATTCCAAGTGGCCAGTCATTTCCTCAACTATATTCACACACAAAATCTCCTGGGAAACAAGCATGTATAATGACTTCTGGCAATAATTTATGTTTTTTCACTCAGTCGGGTTTTTTGTTGTTGCTGTTGTTTTACAGGAAAATGCTCCGAAAATACCTGTTTCTAACAGGCTTTTTGCTGGGCCTCCTGTTGCCTCTCAAAAGTAAAAAAGAAGTGACAGATGGTGAGCCACAGCAAACAGTGTAAACTATCCATACTGTTATTTTTAGTTTTCAGTGAGGTTTTTCAGGATCCCAGTTCCATATATGGAGTCCTGCATTTTCAGCTTCACAGAATGGTTTGCACAGGCAAAAAAACCCCCCTTTCAATAGAATCTTTACTATTTACTTTACTGTTAATTAGTAGTGTATTTGGGCCTACCTAATCAATCCCTGAAATAAAGTAGTGTATTTGATTTTAAGTATTTTCAGGACAATGCTGTATTCAATCTTAACATGTGAAATGTGTATAAGCACTTTTTAAAACCTAGGCCAGTTTCATCTCTGGCATGGGGTTGGCTTTACTGAGCTCACATTGCTCACTTACTGCAGAAACAAACTTTGCCCTTAAAATTTGAAAGTAATTAACAATCTTAAAATCTCTCATGCTTAGAGACCTCATTTAGCAAATATGTGCAGGCAGCCACTGAATTGTGGCCATCTCTGGGGTAGAAGGTGACAACCAGATGGAAGAAAGGAGCATCCTGGATAACACGTTAGAATGGGAATTTTTTGCCAAGTATCCTGAACCTCTTCTTTCACCTTGTGCCCTGGACTTTTTTGCTGGTTCAAAAAGAAGGAGGAAAGGCAACAATAGGTTCTGGGCACATGGAATCAGCCAACAGTAACAGTAACAGGCAGTGTCCTGACACACATTTACTTCGGGAAGTCCTGAGCCCTTCAGTGTGGATGAGGATCTGAATTCTTTAAAGCTGAAAGCGTTTGTAACCAAGGCTTATTTCAGTATGATCTCAGCTATAATTACTTCTGCATCTATGCTCCCTTTGCCTTCCCCTTCCCTTTCTTCCTTTCCCTTTTATAATCTAAAATCTCCATCTACCACTCCAAAGCCTTGTTTCTGGCCAGGGAGAGGTTTTTTTATGCAGGATATAGCAGTGACAGTGCCCATGCAACCCGACAGCTTTGTGATCGCCCCCAGCACGAGGTCACCAGCTCCCTGTCCCTTCTCACTTGTCCCTTCCCCCCTTCCCAAATATTTCTCCAGCCCTGTCTCATTGGTGCACTACTCTCCCTTGCCTTTTTTGGGCTGCCACCCTGTCAATCTAATGCAATAAGGCCAGGGGCAGGTGCAAACCCCTTGCTATGGCTCCTCTTACGGACCAATCCTCGTCCCAAAATACCAAAGAGCCAATGGAGTGGGAAAACCCGGGACCCCAGGGAGAGGGCAAAGCTGCTGGATTGCTGGGGAGGGAGGGAGGGAGCATCCATTTAGGACCTGAGTTAGCCCAGGAGTTGCTGAATTCCTCTTGGGATCGTGGTGACTTGTGGATAAGCAGGCGTGCTCTGCTGATTCACTTCCATCACTGCCAACATGGTGATCAAAGTCTTTGTGGCCACATCTTCGGGGTCCACAGCGGTAGGTGACTCCTTTAACATCCTCTTGCTGCTGGGATCAGGGCAGGAATTAGAATAGAAGATGCCAGGGCAGAGCTTGCATGTGAGAAAAAACCCACTGGAATTCTTAGCAGTAATAAACCTTTGTTTTATTGTGCACTGACCACCTTATTCCTGAAAGCTGCTCAAGGTGTAAAGAACTCCTGTTAGTGTAGGGTGGTTTTCAGGTGAGCTTTTACCACAGTTATAACATTTACATACCATTTATCTGTTATTTAATAGATTTACTGCTGTTTGGAAAAGTATGTGCAGTGTACATTCACTGAAGAAGGAAAATGTGGATATTGTGTTTGCATGAAAGCAAAAGTAGATTGTCTGTGGTAGAAAATAATGTATTTGTTTTTAAAAGAAACTTTAGGACACAGCCCTTGCAAAAGGGGAACTTTGGCTAAAACGGAGTATAAAGCTGAATAAAATTATGCAGAAAAACTTCTTTCTCACCCTCCTCCCTTTCTCTAGATTTTGGGAGGTTTTTTCTTTGGTGGTTTGCGGTTTGGGTTTTGTTTTTTTTTTTTTTT
>WEIV01015720.1:4695-21126 GCA_013390005.1 Calyptomena viridis
ACTGACGTCCTAACAGAAGGAATTCTAGGGTGAAATGCAGTTACTACTCTCAGTATTGGAAAGTGTCAAGCAGGCTCAAAAGCTATTCCACAATGATTTTACAAACACAAAACCTTAACCACCTGCTAAGTGGGGTAAAACAGAGGGTGGAACAGAATGAAGACATTGTGATCACGGTTCTGTCAAAATCTTTGCAGAGAGGTAATTTCTAGCTGNCTGTTCCGTAAATTGTTAGTGTAGTGTTCTGGGGGTCCAAGTGGCAGAAAAACGTGACAAGAAGGCAGGATTTAATGAAGTTTCTCAGGTGTTTATTTAACTACTTGCGTGCTGGCATTCTACGGCCTAATCCTAAACTAAACTATCCTCACTATATCTATGCGTGTCCTATATCTAACTTACCTACCTTAGCAAACCCCATGTCCATGCCCCCAGACAGTATGTCTGGCTGGGCCTGGACACATCTCTCTGCCTGGCCAGATGTCTCACAGCCAGGTAGAGGGTCTGCTTTCTAAGAAGTCTGCAAGATGTCTGCCTGCTTCTTCCATCACAGTTACAACTATACAACACACTATATTGTTTAATCACCCAATGACCTAGAGATCAGTTTCTCCTTGTCCAACCACAGGAATCAGGCGATGTCCAGTCACAGCCTCACTTCTACACATGCTCAGGCAAAAATTAGCCTGCAGCATCGCCCATAGCTAGTGTGAGTCCTTCCTAGGCACTTTCAGTTGCTGGCAGTAGATAAAGTGAGGAGACTCACTGAGGAGTCTCCTTTATGCTGGTGGTGTGTAATCCTGGACAAGTTAGTCAAAGTGCTCTGCAATCCAGCAGGACTATTCAGTGAATGGTCCACATAATGTGACACTGACAGACTGGTAGGGCACAAGGATTCTGGCCTTCCAGGGCCACTGACAGACTAACCAAACATAAAGGATTTGACAAGATCTCCCAGTTTTATGTGACAGGGTCTTCAGTTCTCCTTGTCTGCCACTTTCTACAATGTACCTAGACCTCACCTTGACAACAGGAAATCCAGTAAGAGGTCTGCAGTTCCATGTTCCCAACTTTAGGTACTTTTACATTATGGTTTTCCACTAAGCTCTCTCATGTGAAGATAAACCCAGCAAGAAAAGTGCCTGTTGTGGGATTAATCCCTTTCAAGGCTGTGCAGTGAATACTGGGAGAGAGTCTTAACACTGTGTCCATGAAATGGTTTTAGAGTGCTCTCTGAAGTGTGATTTTGATGAAGAAGGTATCTTAAATACCTGCATGGCAAGGTTCTTGATGATTCAGCTTGCACTGATAGTGGTCCAGGAAGACACAGCCATGTCACTGGTTTCGGTGGGGATCCAGGAAAAGACACAGGAACAGAGCGTTCAGACTGTCAGTAGGAAAGGTAAGCCCAGTCTGATAGTGCTCTATTCTGACTAACTTTAGGCATTGCAGCAGCAAGATCTCTCCCAATGGGGTGACAATCAATCAGAGACAGTGGCTATCAGAAGGACAATTTAGCAACAACAGCCAGTCATAGAGAGGTTCTTGCCTAGTTTATTCCAATTTCTTCTAGCCCATAATGTGTATGTAATCAGCCCTCCTGTCTCGTAACAAGTGTTAAAAAATATAACAGCATTTTAGGGCAAACCCCCATCATTAGTTTAGCAAGATCCAAGCCACAGGAAGTTGAAAATCTGAATGGCAGTTTCTGAATAGAAATGCAAGGAGTATCACCAATCTTAAGGAGCACTGTAAATATGTGCCAGGACATACAGAAGTAACTGGTCGGCTACAAGGATAGTTGCAAGGATAGGAGTGAGAAGCAAAAAATACAGTTCAAAATCTGTATTTTGTGATTTAGGACAAAGATTTAATTAAATCATTGAAGTATAAATTTTTAGATTTGACTGAGATTAAATGGTGATGGATTAAAAATTTTTTCCATGCTAGGGTCACATTTCACAGGGAGATATCTCACTTTCACACTTAAATACTAGAGAAAGTCTTAGGTTTTGCCATGAAGTAATCAAGAGGCTGAGCTTACCTTCTCTGCTAAGAAAGCCAAAGTAACTTGCTTACTTCAATAGGCCACATCAAAAGAGGATTGTGTGGATTACCAGGGAATACGTCAAACAACACTTCCCCCCAGGACAAGATAAAAGAGGCATGTTTATCTACTTTTCATATTAATTTCATACTAATTTTTAATAATTTCTTAGCCTCTGGAATTAATGCACCATAGAAGAATTTTACTGAGTACAGAAGTTACCTCAAAAATATCACTGGATAAAGAATAATTGTAAAGAGAGTGAAAAATATCTTTGTACTTACGGAGAAATATGGTCTAATTACGAATAGACTGCACATCTTCTGCAAAAGGCAATCTTGTCTCAATAATGTCTTAGAGAATTAAGACAATATCAATAATAACAAGGACCCCTTATGGACATAATGTTTCGGCACCAAAAATCATCGGAAAACTATATTGTCATAGAGCTGGAGGAAACTGCACTGAAAACTAGTTAAAAGACAAGAAGTAAAGGATGAAAGTCAAAGTATAACAGTCATCTCTTAGGCTAGAGATGAGTCACAGCATGACAGAGCCACAGAACACGCTGAGCTGGAAGGGACCTACAAGGATCATTGAGTCCAACTCCTGGCCCTGCACAGGACCATCCCCAAGAGTCACACAAGGTGCCTGAGAGTATTGTCCAAATGCTTCTTGAACTCTTACACACTTGGTGGTATGACCACTTCCCTGCAGAGCCTGTTTCAGGACTCAACCACCCTCTGAGTGAGGAATCTTTTTCTAATACCTAATCTAAACCTACTCTGACACAACTTCAGGCCATTCACCTCACTGGTGGGAGATCAGTGTCTGCCCCTCCTCTTCCCCTCACAAGGAAGGGGAGACTGCAATGAGGTCTCCCAAAGTCTTCTCCAGGCTGAACAGACCAAGTGACCTCAGTGACTCCTCATACAGCTTCCTCTCAAGACCCTTCACCATCCTCATTGCCCTCCTTTGGACACTCTCTTATAGCTGAATATCTTTTTTAGACTGTGGTGCCCCAAACTTCCACAATATTCAAAGCGAGGCTGCAGGACAATCCCCTCTCTCGACTGACTGGTGATGCTTTGCCTGATGCCCCCCAGGACACAGATGTCCCTCCTGGCTGCCAGGGCACTGCTGACTCAGATTCAACTTGACATCAACCAGGATTCCCAGCTTCCTTTCTAAGGTACTGCTTTCCAGCATCTCATTCCCCAATTTGCAAGCATATCGAGGCTTGTCCCATCCCAGTGCAGAATCCAACATTTGCCCTTGTTGAAATTCATGTGGTTGGTGAATGCCCAATCCTCTAATTTGTTGAAGTCTCTCTGCAGGGCTTCCCAGCCTTCGAGGGAGTCACCAGCTCCTCCCAGTTTTGTGTCATCTGCAGACTTGCTTAGTACCCCTTCTGGTCCTATATCTAAGTAATTTATGAAGATGTTGAAGAGCACATGGCCCACGATGGAGCCCTGTGGAACCACACTAGTGACAGGTCACCAGTCTGATGTTAACCCATTCATTATTACTCTCTGTGCTTGATCTGTTAGCCAATTGTTACTCACTACATGATGTGCTTATCCAGTTGTGTGTTGGACACTTTGTCCAGAAGGGTCCTGTGAGAGACAGTATTGAAATCTTTACTGAAATCCAAAGAGATTACATCAACTGGCTTTCCTTGATTATTTGGTTGGGATACCTCATGCTAAAAGGAAATCAGGTTTGAGAGGCAGGACTTTCCTCTCATGAAGTTGTGCTGGCTGTGTCATCAATATTGTCCACAGGAATCAGTGCTGAAATGGAGCTATTCCTGGAGACAGGAGTGAATAGTTACATGTTTTTTCAAGGACGTGGTGAACATTTGTTGGAGGATGTTCTGAGCCATCAAGCTGTAGCATGCCTACTGTTAGTGCTCCTCAAGCTCCTTAAAATGGTACCGTGCTCCTCTTGGAGGCAAAGGAACAGCTGAGCACCTCTGCCTGTTAGAGCAGCTGCCTCCATACAAGAAGGGATGACAGAATGGAGACAGGTTCATCTGCCTTTGTGCCTGTGTGAAGCCCAGTACAAGACAGGGCACTGCTGTATGACAGCACTGTAATTAGTGTCAATGAGTAATGACCCTGTCAACAGTATGCTCAGCAACCAGGTATCAGTAGTGCCTATAGAGCTGAGTCTGGGTTTCTCCTATCCAAATTGCTGGTGAAACATCCATATTCTTGATTTCATTCACCTGCAAGCAATAATGCCTCACATGCACCTTGCATTTTCAACTTACTCCTCATCTTTCTTTTTTATTCCGACACTGTAAAGAAAACCACCACCAAGGGTCTTGATATGTTTCAATAAAAAAAAAAAACATTAGAGACTTCTTTTGAGTTTTCAGTACTGCCTAAGAATTTTATTAAAAAGTGAGATTACTGTATAAATCAAAGAAACATTTATATATTTCTGGTAGAAATGCAACTTACTGTCAGATCTGGCATCAAGAATGCATAGTGAAATGGCTTCTGGGACTGGAGCTTTGGAATAGAAGGATACTGGCTCTTTGGGAAGGACAGGCAGTAAAGACTAGGAGACGGTGTCACAGAGTCACAGAAACAAATCATGTCTGACAAATTTGATGACCTTCTATAATAGGGTTAAAATTTTGGTGGATAAGGAAGAGCAGTTGATGCCATCTACCTGGATTTGTTCAAAGCATTTGACACTGTCTTACATGACAACCTTGTCTCTAAACTAGCAAGACATTGATTTGATGGGTGGACCACTCAGTGGATAAGGAATAGGCTGAACAGCTGCACTCAAAGAGCTGTGGTCCACAGTTTGATAACCTGTGATGAGTGGCATTCCTCAGGGATTATTTGCATTGGCACATTTTAACATCTTTGTTGGCTATGTGGATACTGGTATTGCTCTCAGCAAGCTTGCCTCAAATAACAAGTTGTGTGGTTCAGCTCACATGTTGAATAGAACGGATGCCATCCAGAGAGACCTGGACAAGTTTAAGAGATGGGCCTGTGCAAGCCTGATGAAGTTCAATAAGGCCAAATGCAAGGTCCTGCAACTGCATAGGGGCAATCCTAAACCTGGATACAGTCTAGACAGGGAATTAATTGAAAGTAGCCCTGAGGAGAAGAACTTGGGAGTGCTGGGAGTGCTGAACATGACCCAGCAATGTGCACTCACAGTCTAGAAAGCCAATTGTGCCCTGGGCTGCACCAAAAGCAGCATGGGCAACAAGTCGAGGAAGGTGATTCTGCCCCTCTACTCTGCTCTGGTGAGACCCTGCCTGGAGTGCTGCATCCAGCTCTGGAATCCTCAGCACAGGAAAGACATGGATATGTTCAATATGATCAGAAGGATGGAACGTCTCTGCTATAAAGACTGGTTGAGAGATGTGGAACTGTTCAACCTGGAGAAAAGAAAGCTCTGGATTGACCATATAGCATCTTCCAGCACCTAAAAAGGGCCTACAAGAAAGCTGGAGAGGGACTTTTCACAAGGGCATGTAGTGATAGGACAAATGATATTGTCTCAAACTGAAAGAGATCAGGTTTAGATCAGGTTTAGATATCAGGAAGAATTTTTTACTGTGGGGGTGGTCACGCACTGGAACAGGTTGCCCAATGTTGTGGATGCCACATCCCTGGAAATGTTGAAGTCTGTGTTAGATGGGACTTTGAACAACATGGTCTAATGGAAGCTGTCCATGCCTTTGGCAAGAGGGTTGGAATGAGATGATATTTAAAGAGCTCTACCAACCAAAGCCATTCTACAATTTTATAGAGTACTGTCTGAAGTTCTAATTCATCACAGTTATACTCTCTTCAGCATGAAGAGCATTAACTAACATTTCCAGTAGTATTTTTGAACCCAAAAAACAGGGTAGAGCCTGCCATCCTAACCATTGTTCTCATCAATCTTAATCAACCCTGAGAGCACTGGGCTATAAATAAGGTGGTTTTTGTAATCCTTCCTGAAATGATTTTAGCATGAGTTCAGCCTGTTTGTTCTGTGGGCTGGTTAGCTGTTGCACACAGGAGCTGAATAACCACACTAGATATGAAGAGCCTGGCTTTTGCACAGGAAGACTGACAATTGTGGGGTATCTCCTGCTGAGAAAGTCCCAGGCTACTCTGACCTGACCACAGAGGCATCTGAGCAAAACTAGCACTCACTAGTACAAAACCAACCAGCACAACTAAGAGTGTGTGCTTATTTATGCACAGTCTGCAATACCAAGATGGAGGGAGTGAAAACGGCCAAATCCTCCTTTCCACCTACTCTCCTTACACCTCCCACTAATCTTCCAGCCATGAGCTTGTGGCCACTGCAGAACACTTTTTGGCAGCTCTGGAGGCAGTGAGAAATGGCAGCAACTGGGAGTACACAGAAAACAACTCACAGCCTTCCTTCTTTTCCTCCCTGTTCTTGTCACCTGAACTGCAAAGTACACTAGAGTAGAATGCTCAGTTTGGTGCACTAGTACTCAGTAGGCACAGATCACAGGCACCCAGGAGCAGCTCTGCAATACCTGTTATAGGAGCTCATGCTGAACAAGTTGCTTTTTGAGTGAGTGTCAACACACGTACAGATATTTAAGCAATGTCTCTCAAGAACATTGTCTCAAACCAACACAGTGATGTTCTAATAAACTCCACACCATCATGTTTCACTCATATGAACCAATAGTATGCTGCACATCATGTGCACCAGACAGAGAGAGTACTTTATCCATTGTGACTGCCACCTTAGCAAACAGGCATCAGACTTTTGTTCACATTTGTATTTGGTTTCTGTTTTTTAAAGTCTTCATTCTCCCATTCCTCATTCCATTTTGCTACTTGCAGTTATTCTTTTTCAGAAGACTGTAACTTTTTACTCTTTCTCACAATTTTCCCTTTTTAGTTTAACTTCATTTACCTTATTTTCTTAAGAGAGACTATGAAGAAGGTACACAGGTACCTCGAAAATGCCAGGCAGTGAAAGGGTTTAGGCAAAAATATTTACAAATGCAAGAACACGAAAAAAATAAAGAACATCAAAGCTAACAGTTCTTACAGTGTCAAACACCAGGCACAAAAAGAATGCAAAACCTTTTCTTTTCCCAGCCTTCTTAATGCCTTGCCTATCCCCACCTCATGGGGCCTCCAAGGTTGTCTGTGAAAAAGTTATCTTTTCAGGGAGTTATTCGCTCTACTGGGCTGGAGAAGGAGAGACATACTAGCTGTTTGTGGGAAAAAATAAAAAGGAATGCCTCTTCCATGTGGGAAAGACCTCTAACTGAACTGAACCCTATCTTCTCATAATAATCTTGGGGGAAAAATGTTTTTCTGCACTTACAGAGACACTCTTAGCATGAAAAACACTTCAATAACAACGATGTCAACTCTTGGGAAGCATTCATCTTCAGCCAATCAGTAGTTAGACCTTTACCAGACAAATAGACATACAAAAGACTCGGACAAATACAAATAATTTTAGTTATAGATGTGTTAAAGTTAAAAAAATACAATAATGGATAATATAATAGTGCTTTCAAACTTGGGGACCATGCACCATTCTGAACTACACCTGCTTTTCAGGACTTTGCCCTACCTGGACCCTACAATGGAAGAGAAGAAGATAAACTTTCTACACCTGTGATCTGCATACCAAAACCAGTCTCCAACAAACTCATGCTCAAAACCTTCAAGATAACAGGTGCTTGGTCAATGGACCAAGCTTGGTCATGAACATGCTCTGAATAATATTCGTTGCTATATAATTCATACAAGGCTAAGGAGAAGAGTTAGAAATAAAAAAAATTTTTCCCCTGAAGTTGAAACATATGCTCTACAGTTCTCTGATTAGGAATGGCAGTCCTCTTTGAGGTACACCTCAGAATCTGCTTCTGGATCTAAATACCTGTTTATTCATTGCCTTCTCACCAATCCTATTTACTGCATGGCACTGGTGCCCCGAAATGTCCCACTGCAGCCTGCAGGGTGCCCTGTATCAGCACAGCCCTGGCAACTCCCTCCCAGACCTGCTGCAGGCAGGTGACCTCATGTTGGCAGTGGTGCTCCTTCAGAGAGAAAGAAAGGATGATCTGAGGTCTGTTGCAAGAGAGAGAACAACTTTCATGCTTTTGCAGGCTGCAGTGGGGCTTTCAAACCTCACATCTCCTGGTGCAGTACTGTTGCATGCCACTAGCTTCTTACACCAGGCTAAAAACAGCTCTCAGGGTTCTGCAGGGATGAAGAGAAGATTTTACAGGCCTTCTGTGGTAAGGGGAATTAGATATGATTCCCTAGGGTAGATGTTATTATTTCTAGGTTTTTCCAGGCACAGGACACAACAGAACATCTGCCCTGGTGTCAGCTGGCTTGAATGCAGGAAGGGCAAGCTTTGGGACAGGATGTTTCAGGCCCTCTTCTGCCTGCATCTCTTCTCCCACAGGAGCTAGAAGAGGTATCCAGTCCCCATGTTTTTGGGCCTTTTAAACTGCCTGTCTCATCAATTCCTCTGTGCACAACCCTGAATGCTGTATCTCATAGCAGCAAGAGGAGGGTGAGGGATAGGAAATGAATAGGAAGGTAAACCTACCTTACGAGGGCTGAGAGGACAAGAGAAGGAGGGAGGGAAGAACCAGTACTTTGCGATGGCTCAGAAGCATGCTTGGAGTGCAAGAAATATCACTGGATCTCTCAAAAGGACTGAGGAGGGATTTTAGGGATTCATAGCCTGTTGTCTCTGAGGATACAGAGGTGCATTACTCCTCCACAAAGGGAATAGGAAGAACAGTAGTTTGTTTCTCAGATGAAGGAGATGTAAGTGCCACAAAAGAGTCACAGAAGTCTCAGTTCGTTTTGCACTCTTGCTGAGAAGTGCATTTAGTGAGAAAATTGTATTTGCTCCTCATTTAAGGAAAAATCACTTTATCTCTCGCAAGATTTGCATTGACTCCTGCAAGCACTTTCTACTCCTCAAAGTTCGTAAGTTCTAGGCTAATATATGCTAAAATAAATTGTTCCCTGTACAATGCATGTACTGTTCCTTGAAGTCTATGCTGAAGAATTGCCCCAGCAGACTTTCTGTTTTGGAGCTTGCCATTAGTGCACTGCATTTTTCCTGGGCTCCCTGGCTCAGCAACTTTATGCCATATGCAGCAATTGAAAATATTAATAAGGAGTGCTTCATCTCCCTTGGCAGCTTTTCAACACCAAGTCAATATCAGCATATGCACAACTAGCCACTGTAAGACAGAACTGTTTTGGTTTTTTTTAGTGCTTCCCCTGATATGTGAAATGAGAAACCCACTGCAGTGTTTAGGAAGGAACCAAGATGCTTGCTTCATGGCTACAAGGTCCATTGAGGAGGAGACTCAGAACCTGCACCTTGTCAGTGTCCTGCTCCAGAGCTGGTAGCAGAGGGAAGGCAGCAGCCAGGGACCGGGGACCACATGGCAGGGCATAGCAGGAAGCTTTGTGCTCAGCTCTCCCTTCACCAATACACACAAGTCATGCAGGCTGGCTCTTGTTCTCAAACTCTGTTCTAAAGCATCAGCCATTGGTTCTCCATCTTCACATGCCCTTCTGGGTTACAAGGACAGAGCTACTGGATGGGTCAGCACACAGTTTCTTCCTGCCCCAAAAAAACAACATACATAACTACTGATTAGGATACCCATGAAGGCAAAAATAGAAACTGTAATGAAATCCATCAGTGCTCTGATGGTCTAGTACCATCTAGCTTCAATAACTTGAGTCTTTAACCAGGAAAGATTCTCTACTGACTTGTGCCAAACATATACCACTGGACTTCACTTCTTCAGAGAAACATAGTCAAAATATATATTTAAAATATATATTTAAAACATACATGTAAAATATTGGAAGAGAATATGCTTCCCCCTCTTTCATTGTTTTTTGGTTTGGGGGTTTTTGTTTGTTTGTTTGGGGGGGTTTTTGGTTTTTTGTTTGTTTTTTGTTTGTTTCTGGTTTTGGGGGTTTTTTTGTTTGGTTGGTTTGGTTTGGTTTTTGGTTTTTGGTTTTTTTATTGTTGTAAAATATTGATGTAGATCACGAACAAGGATTTATTTCAGCATCCCTTTGTATATTTCAGAATACCTACATCCTTACTCAATGAGTTTACTGTTCCAAAAATAAGCTGTATTAGAATCACAATGAATTAATGTGATTATGAAAAGCCTTTCAGGAAAACTTTGCCTCGGCAAAGTTTTTTATACTTAGATATAACAAATAATAGTATTACATTCTTCCTTAGAAGACATTTAAAAGTCCTTTTCTTGTTACAAAAGTATATATACTCAGAAACAACATGTTTTCATTCTGAAGTTACTAAAAAGGAGATCTTACTTCCCTGTTACTTGAAGACATATTCCACCTTCTACATATTACTGTTCTATTATTTCAAAAAGGATTGACTTTGCACAACCTGTTTCACTAATATTCATATATTCACTTTCATCCTATTGCAGTATGAAACGTCGTGGATAACAAACATTGGGATATTTGGTCTGTAAATTGAAGAGCAAACTCAACTAGAACCACAGCTGTGTTGCTGGAACCAGAGCAATACATACAGACTGTGCCTCCCTTCAGTTTTCTTTCCCTTGAATCCACTTTCAGTAAATTTGTTGATCTAAGAATTTAATTCACCTGAGTAACATTTTTTTTCAAAATTTTTCCCATTTAGATGCAATATTTTTGTGCTCCTATATTTGGGTCCTGTTCTAATGAATAGCGACAGTCAAATTCATATGGGCCAGTGCTCCTGAAATGCATATGTCTATGACTCATATTGTTCAAAGGGACTGTGTAGCAAAATCAAGGCTTAACAGCCTCTGTTTTTTTCCACATTCACATCATCAAACTACAGCTGTCAGGAGAAACTTAAATTGGCAATTTTTGACTTCTCTTGCCTTGTTGGTTCTTAGAAGTGGAAACCACCAGTAAAGAAAATGCTGGCGAGTGCGACCTGCAGGAACATACTGAGTTATCCACATTATCCACACCAATCTAAACTCTGAACAAATGGTCATAAACAACTAAAGCATACAGCAAACACAGGAGAATCACTGTCCACCAAGAGGCAGTTCTGTTGGGCATTTCCATAACAATATGTGTCATTTCTCAGACTTCCCTGGGAGAGAGCACTCCTCCCTGTGTGTTATGAAAAGAGATAAAGAACAAAATGCATCTCACAGTTAAAGCTCAGTATCTGTAAATCTAGGATCAATAATAAAGTAGCCTTCCTGAGTTTTGCTTAGGTCCATGCTTCTCTTCCACTGTGTTACCAAGAGGTTATGAACTGACATCAAGCGCTGGCATGAGACAGCTCTGGGCTAAGCTGTGAGAGGAGCAGTGAAACAAGACATCCAGGCTGTTGAGTGCTTACAGCAAGTCCTGCTCAACAATTTCTGTGGTGTAAAAACAGGTTAAACATACCATCTGACCTGGTCTGACTACAGCTGTGCATGGCTCCACCAAGCTTTGCAGCAATATTATGTGTCTTTGCATACCATGTACCATACATATTCTTCAGGAGGAATTTGTACCTGGACCTGGGAATGCATTGAGCTCCTAAGCACTGTGCAAACATAACTTCTTTCTCAGTGAAGATTCCCTTGAAAACAAAATACAATCTCAAAATAGCATCTTTATCATATACTTAAAAAATACATGTTTCCCTAAAAACATTGTAATACGTACTAGACAAGCTTTCAGTAATACATACTATACAAACACACAGATCTCTACTCTCTTGCTTTGTACATTCCTTAATGCCTGTAACTCAGCTGACTTGACTTCATGGACTTCTGGAGTGATTTCCTCATAACCATAATACCCTCTATCACCTGGTCTGGAAAAAACTAAGTAACCTCTACACTATTGCAAGTATTTTGGTCTGAGCAAGAAGTAGAATAAAAAAGAAGAAATTTTGTGAAACAGTGTGGCTATTCAGGAGCATCTAATGTTACAATTCCATCTGCTACGTACCAATTTTACACAAATTGGAACTAGTCAGCAGACATTGCGTACTTTTTTTATTATCATATTTGATATGTTTGGAGTATGAGAAAAGGGAATTGAATATTTGTAGCATAGTAATTTTGCATTAGCATTTGTGTTCTTTTTATGATTTCAGTACTGCAGACACACTTGTGCACCAAGGAATTCTTTAAAAGATTCACCTGATAATGAGAAAATGAGTAACAAACTTCCTGTGTACTGCACTCACAGGCTTCTTCACTGCAGAAAATACTGTCAGTAAAACCGCAGCACCACCTCTGAGTTATTCCAATTAGCTATTTTACAATTTGTCTTAGGGAAGAGTTGTGCAAACAGTGAAGTTGTCATAACCAGTCTGTGCTACATCATTCTTCTACTCTCAAATGTTACAGGGACAAAACAACAGAATAAAAACATCAGCACAATCTTCAAAAGACAGAAAAGACACAAATACTCTCACTTGAACTCATTTACTTGTACCCAAAGTGAGATGAGAACATCCAAGTTAAAGTGATAAAATGCTAAGCGAAGCCAGCTGGCTTTTGAAATATGATCATTGGTAAGCAATGCCAAGCCTTGCCACTATTCACCCTTAGGATAGCCGAGGGTAGATAGCTGTACTCAAAGATACAATTTGGTACAATTTGGTAGATACCGAGATCCTCTTTTGGTCCCTTAATGCAAAGTTGCCATGGAAGAAAATGGGAAATTTTTTTTTGTGCTGTATTTTGAGGAGAAAAAAAGAATCTATAGGATTTAAATCTAGACTGTATAAATTGGAGAAATGTTTGAGCCTATGTGAACCAAAACAGCCAAGAAGTCTGCCTATTGAGCATAGATTTTTATATTGGTTACTGCACTTTATTGACAATGTCTACAAGCACCTGTGTTTTATTCACTTTTGTAAATTAGTTTCTGTGCCTCATTCTCTGACTGGTACAGTAAAAGCACAATAAGGGGAGTAAGGGAACACCGGGCTTTGATGGTCTATCCTCTATAAGCAGCAGGGAGGCCAGAGCTATTACATCTGGACATAGCTCCTGGAATATAACTGGAATTTTTTAGGAAAAAATATTTGGCTAACCCAAAGAAAGCTTCTCATGTAAATACTCAGGATTTGACAATAATGTTGTCAGATGGTGTCTATGGAATCTCTGATTGTGACTAGAAACAAGGTAAGGGAAACATTTCTTGTTTGCTTCTTGACTGCGGTGTGGATATGGTTTTGCAGATCCCAGGGGAATAAGGGGCCTCCTGTTAGGACTACCTCCCTGTGATGTAGAGAATTTACTGTAGGGAATTCACAATAACATGAGATAGAAGAAATTAACTCAATAATTGTGCATTTAGGAGAGATACAGAGGTACAACTCTCTGCAGCAGATTAGACAGAGGTGGGGCATTGAATATGGCTCTTTTGTACAACATTGCTTTCTCAGGTAACTGNAACTTCTATATTCAAGCGAATAGAGAAGGTCTCATTTTTCTTCTCTGCATTTATTCATAAATGCAAGTCAGAAGTTATGCCAACAAATGGATCCACATGAAGAAACAAACATTCAGAAAGTTCTGAGTATTTGCCAGAGGTATTAGTTTTTCTTTTCTGGTCAGAAGCTCAGCCCTCATGAGAATATCACACTGTAATAAAGCACAGTGTCAGAGACATTTTATGATGAGGAATCAGCAAAATTTCTAAAATCTCTCTGCCTCAAAGAAGCGTTTTTAAACATTTTACACAATTTTTTGGATAAAACTTATATTTAATTGTTGATAAATCTGTGATTATTATGCATTGTGTTTTCTGGAAATTAATTTAATTGAAATCTGTCAGCCTTTGGAGCAAGCCTTTGAGCATTTCTTTCTCTGAGGTGCTGCTTCTGAAAGCACAGTGACACACTACCGTTTTTCTTCCCATTTAATTTCTTCAGGTGCTCTGTGAATCCCTTCTCATATCCTTTCTTACTTACTTACAGATTCTGTCATCTATTCTTATTCTCCAGACAAATCAAAATCACTGATGGCTTTAAGGGTGATATGTGTACAAAATCAAAACAAAAGAACTCCAAACTAACACAAAACTCAATAAAACAAAAAGCTACAAATTACTAAAAATATACATCTTCATTCATATTAACCAGCAAGTGAAATACTAGTGTAGACCATCAATCATCTATGTAGAGCATAGAACCAAAAACTATACTGATTCCTGCTGATAATTTAGTCCATTGTTTTAGTGCTTTCTTTGTTATTCCTACTTTTAAAATCTCACTTTATCTGTATAACATTAGTCTTAGTCTTATCTTCCTCTGAATTATATACAACTTTACATACATTGTTACTCTAAGTTTAGATTGTGAGGTACAAACATAATAAAGATTTTTCTTGTCTTCATCTCTATCTTTCTAACTCTAAAACATGTTATCTTCTTAGTAGATATAATTTCAGTAGAGCTATGGCTTACACTGTACCATTCCCACCATCAATTTTCTCTTAATGAGCTGAAAATATTGTTGAAAAAATTTTTGAAAGGGGAACTTGCCAGATGTTATCTTGATAGAAATTTACAGTGAAAAAGCAATCTCTTGCAGGTGTTTGGAGACTTAAACTAACATTAATTTCTTTCTTCCTTGCTCTGCCCCANTTTGAAGTTGAGAGCAGTGCTGGAGTAGCACAATCAAGTGTTTTGCCTTTGTGCTAATAGCTTTAGTGCTCATGTTTTCCTGAAAGCTTCAGCTGAGGAAGACAGATCCTTGAGATTTTGGAAGCCTATGAAAATTAGAGAGAGTCTTCTTATGGACTTTGGTCAGTATAAAGGATGATCTGCCAGGGAAGCTGTTTTATTTCCTTTTTTCCCCTCAGTTGGTCAGGCCAGGCCTCATTGACATTTCTGCTGTCAAAGGATCAGGGTTTTTGCTACCTCCTCAATTGGAAGGTGCTTGCAAAAAAAAGAATGTGACAATTCGCTGAGCTCAGTTGCAAACACTGTCAACATAACAGTAAAGTTTGTTTTGATAATAAACCACAACAAATCTAAGCTAGAGATGTTTAAGTACTGCACATATTTAATTTATAGAATTAAGCAACCTCTGATATATTTTCATAGCAAGAAAAAGCATAAATAAATTCTCAAATATCTGGTTAAGAATTTACAGTTAACTTACAAACTGTAATTCCTTTCACCATAAAATTCTAACAAATTAGAATCCTTTCAAATGCTTCAGAGAATTTCATAAATCTGCTAATTTGCTAAAAATATGTTTTCTAATGTGTAATTTTAACATTTACAAAATATTTAATTCTGTAGATTTACAGCTCTTGAAGTAAAAAACTGTGCTGAGCATTGAGTCAGAGCCTCAGCATCACACGACCTGGAAAATGCCCCTATTTTGATGTAAAGAGGCTGGTAAACAGACTCTGACACATCCCTCAATGAAGCATTTCAATATTCAGCCATGTAGTCCTTTACAAGTGTTAGGCTTTTTTTTCCCTGCCTAAAAAAAAAGGTAAAAAAATCTCTTTGCCTTCCAGCTAACAGATTAGACTGTGCTATTTTTTTTCTCAATTAAAGAACTGTTAAACAACTGTGCACTGTTATGTCAGCCCAGAGGGAGTCCTGCTACCAGAAGGATGTATGTTGAAATTTTGATATGCCTTAGATCATGAGAATTTTTCTTGTGGCATCTCTCCATGTAGTGAAATCAAACTGCACATAATGAAGAGAAGAACTGCATTTACTTCTAAAACAAAAAGGGTCAAGAAAATCATCCTGGGAAGGTAGAGGCCCTGTCGAGCTCTCCTGACAGCAAACTGAAATAACAAACAGGACACACTGTTTCTGTATTGTGGGGGCACTATAGTTTGGGCAAATTTAAAGCAGTGAAACGGGGTACTACTCTTCTCCCTCTCCTACGGCTTCAATAGATGAAGGAAAAAATGTAAGAGAATGGAACTTGTCTTCCCGCCCAATATTTCTTTGCAATATAAGGACAAGTCATCTTTCATTTGTAAGTTCTTTCATGCACTGAAATCATAGTTATGCTTCTTGCTTACCAAAGAAGGTGAAGACTCTCACTCTGTCACAATGCACATGTGCAAAGCCTCATAAAATTCAGAGGATGAAAAATTATTCAGAAAGCTCAGGGAACAAGAAAAGACAAGAAAAAAATGTTGAATAAAATACATAAAGACAGTTCTTCACTCTGTATTTTGTACTCACTTTAGCCTAGTAACTCTGGGATGAATTATTCTTTGGGCGTAGTATATGTCCATGAGAAAACCAGATACAAGTATTACTGTGTTTCTTTTGGTTAAAAATGCCACAATGAGGATATACGTAGTCCTCCTCCTCTAAGTATGTAATACACAGACACAG
>WEIV01015722.1:0-20630 GCA_013390005.1 Calyptomena viridis
AGACAAAAATTAGAAAAACATCATGACACTTTTGAATACTGATTCTTAACTTTGTCGTCTTTCAAATCTCTCAGGTACCATATGGGAAGAAATATTTTAATCTTTTTATCTCATCTTCAAAACACTTCTTCCCTTTCTTGCCTCTTTTGAAAACTTTCCTACAATGACATGCCATATTCCTCAGTTCTAAGCTCCTGGCATCACATCTGCACGCATGGTCTACATCAGAAAATTCACCTCCATATATTACACTGTCTTTTGGCTTATTAAAAATAATAGTGGGAAATAGGGTTTCTTAACAATTGCACCATCTGATTCTGAAGTCACTGCTGCTCTATTCACATTTTACACTGGAGCCTTTCCCTCGGCACATGAAATCCTGAACAGCAGTTTAAGCTATTGCATTCAAACACTGATGATTTCAGATGCATGATTTTAATGACAGAAGCCTGGATGAATAAATATCAATACGAACACTCTTCTTCTAGTGTGAAGGCTCTTCAAGTAAAACAAAGTTGCAAGTAATTTGTCATATCACAAGTGAGGAATTATTAGTTCATATTTCTTTGGGAGATCTTGGGGCCAACTCCAGTCCTAAAGGAATAATAAGGGTATTATCTTGTAGAGCTTGCTGGGTGTTTACTTAGCTACTACTTTTAATATCTACTCAACGAGGCTGTTTCATTCAATCATTCCTATGTCCTATTCTAAGATTTATTACTTATGCAAATGCATTTCTAAAAGCAAAACCATTACTCCAATTTCTTATCTCAGGGAAAAAACACAAAACCAAAAACAAAACCACCACCACCACCACAAAAAAAACCACCNAAAAACAAAAACGAAGGCATCTCAACAGGTGAAAGCAAAAAAAATACTACTTCCTGTGTATCCTAGCTTTGAAAAAACCTAGTGACCAGTGAATTCATGTCATTTTTCATAAGCCACAGTTCACATCTATAGGAACTATGATCCAAGACTATAAACTTCATTATTTGTAAACAAGAACTAATATTTGTAGGATGAATAATCTTTAACTTTCAAACCTGAATCTATCTTATTGCCAGGAATCCAGCAAAAAGACAAGTTACTCAGATGATATAAATTTCATGGAAGCCACTGCCTTGGTATTAGGCTCTTCTGGAAGGGAAAACTTCAACAATTCAAAGAGAAAAATGTTTGCTGTGTCAAATACTCAGTTTTTGTATACTGTTTAATGTGTGATAACAAAGTCCCACTAATAACACTTTCAAAGCACATTCTCAAGGTAAGTTCTCCAGGTCTCCCTGCCTCACTTCCAGTAAGCAGCTAAAAGGCAAGCTGGCTGTAAGGTGCAGAAGACTGAAGTCAAATTGCCAACTGAACTTCGAAATCCCAGAAGACCCTTCAATTGTCTTGCTGATTTTTAAAGAAAATACCACTGGACAAGGCAAAGTGATAATTTGTAATAATAAATTAAATTAGCACTAGTAGAAAACATTTGAAAAAAGGGGGGGTTTTAGACACAGAATCTAAAAGACAACAGTGAGATTCCTTATATGCCACACCTATTCAGACAAAAGCAATAAAATTCAAAGATCTTACTCAAGTCCAAAATTAAGACAGACATTCAACTTCTTTAAAGAAATAGGCAAAAATGTCTCCATTCATATACAAACAAAAAAGTCTCAAGCATGTTCTTTGTAAAATTTACTTGCTGAAAACTCCACAAGTGATTAATTCTACATGAAATAATAGCAATTGCTGAAGCCATCACAGCATCTTAAAAAAATATTTTTGAGGAAAGCATGCTCTCTGAACTTTGCAATGCTAATTTCTAAGTCGCATTCATAAAAGCTAGGGCAATGCTAAGGTTAGCTTTCAAGAACAAACACCTTATTTTAAACAAGTCCTTACAGAATACCTTTCCAAAAGGTTCTGATCTATAGAAAATTTCAAGGGAATTATAGATCCAATTTTTGCTATACATAGATGCAATGACCTATGTAAGCCTTGATCTGACAAAAAAAGAGATATGATAGTAGCAAAATTAAAAATGCTCTTCTTCAAAATTCAAAATCATACTTAGCTGAAGAAGATACAGTTGTAAGAAAGTGTAATTTATTAATCAAAATCACAAATCATTAGACCACTGAGAAACTTAACTCAATGATTTCTTACTTCATAAAGAGACAGGTTCAACCTTGCAAAAGATAGTCTTTTACTGTTAATATCTTGGTTTCGTAACTAAAACCTATTCTTCTTTTTACTTTTAAACCTCAAAATATTTATAGATCATGGAGAAAGTGACACAGTAACACAGTGTTACACAGTGATACCAAGAGAGAGGCTTTTGCTGTTAACTATTAAGACTTTTGGCATCAGAACTCTTAAGAGCAATATAACCATCACGATGTTTGTCCAGCACTGTGAAAGCTGGGCATCTGGGCCTGTTGGATGCATGATTGTTTCCTGAAAGGCAGAAATGGATCATCCCTCAAGGGAGCCTCTTGGTCAGCAGGCTCACCATCTGCAGTTCACCAACTGGCCTTGAGAACCTGGAGAAATTTTTGCAGGGCAGCTCACAGTACAGAAAACTTAACAAGCATTGTTCTAAAAAGTATCGGTGTCTAAATTTAAGACAACAAGACTATTAGTAAATTAGTAAGCAAATAGTACTGCATTTCCACTGTTTCTCTATTTTTTTATATATATTGAGAGGGAGGGAATTGTGTCATTTTAACTTACATCCACAACACCACCACTTTGTCACATTATTTCATGGTGATACAGGAAATTAAGTTTAGTCACTGATACACACTTCAAAATCCTTGATCGTGACTGAAAAAAATACAATGTGCAATTTTGTTTCTCACCACTGATTCAGATATTGGAAATACAGAAACTAGATCAGATGAGCAGGGACACTGTAAAGGCCGATGGCCTATCAGGTTCTCAGAACTAGCTGGTTTTGCACAAAAATTGCTCTGTAATGGAGAGTAGGACTCTGTGAGAAAGGGCTTTGACTGGTGAATGGGACAAGATGATCTGCGTTCTCCTTGAAGTTTTCATGATCACAAACCATAGTATATGTTGCCACTGTCATATCAAAATGGATATTTTACAATTTCTTTTCTTTCTCTGAGAAGCGCAATTTGTGTACAAATTCTGCAGGCATATATATGAAAGAAATCAAGCATCATATAGTTCCAGGCAGAAGGATGGAGGGATGAAAAACAACGGCTATATTATACTTGGGTAAAAGTATGAAAAAATGTATTTATATCCATACTAGTTTATTCAACTTAATTTTTTCCTATGTCTAGTAGAGCTAAGTAAAGAGAAGCTTTGCATCACTTGATAGTGGTGTGCACAGAAAGGTGAAAGAAGGGTGTGAGGACTCTTCATTGAGGCTGGGGCCACAGAACAGTTTGAAGGAACAATAAGTTATTTCCCCAGAAATTATGGCTCTAGTCAGTACTAAACTGCATTGGATTCCCCCATAACATAAAAAGTATTCAGAGGTGTTTTGACTACCCTCAGTCTTAGTTCTCTAGTTTCAGAAGTAAGCCGGTAACAAATGCTTAGTTGTAAATTGGGACAAAAGGGAAATAATGCAAAGAAGCTGTGCAACTAAATTTGGATTTGTTTGCTATTATTTTAAATTCTTTTCACCTTGTATTTTTATTTAATAGATCTTTTTTCTTTAAATTCTCTATTCTTTGGGGTTAATGTAAAATAGATTTATAGATTTAATTTGGTATAATTGTTTATCTAAAATGGCAACAGAGCTGAAACCATGATAATTTGAGTACAGTGCTGATTGCATTTACATACTTAACCTTCTTACCTTTACTTTTTAAATGGGTTGACTTTTAAAGGAAAAACATCATTGATCAGAGTGCTTGATCACAAAATTTACATCTCAATTTCTCAACATATTTCTGTCACTTGCTTTTTAAAATTACTGATGAAAATAAACTCATAAACTTACTCTTTTGTCTTATTGTAATTGGGGGTGGACCATGTATTTGTTTGAGTTCCCTTTCACCTCAAGAAAGCTTGTACCCTGCTGTAGATTTCAAAATCACATCTGTATAATACTAACTGTACAGTGTATATGACATATTTTAATGAAATTACTCAAGCACAAAAGTAATTACAGTTTTCTAATTTTAAAACAATGTAAGTTGCAATATGCTTTTTTTTTTCCCCCAAGGTGAAACTGGATACAGGAATTTGCAGAAATAAAAGCCTCAGATGAATCATCCTACTTCTTTCGAGTTCGACTTTTTCATTCTATGCTGTAAGCAGTCCTCAGAACACTCAAACATAGAAGAGCAGAAAGGATCCATAATTCTGGCTAACCTAACCTTGTGAAGAACAATGTGTTGCTTGATATTGTTATGACTTTCTGCTTTGGAGAGGAAATTTTCTCTACTTTCATATCATAAAAGAGCTAATAAAGAATATAAAAATCTCTTCCACTTCCAAGCCTATATGAAATCACTCAATGATGCTGACTAACAAATTCTAGGAATGTAATTCCTGTAGTCATACCCTGTGTCATAAAAAAGCTTCAGAGTAGAAATCTGGTTCATAAAAACTAAATGGACAATTAAACGTGGCTCTGTATCTATGCCCAACTTTCATTCTAAAAGTGCCAGTCCACAGAGGTCCTTGTCTTCTCCAGCAAAACGAACTACTGCTCCATTCCAGCAACATTTATCTTTAAAGCTTCCCAAAAGAGATTCTGTACTTAGATCTCTTCCACAGCCACAAGTGGCTCTTCTAGAGATGACACCAGTTGTGCATAATTGGCAACATATCAGGAACCACAGGTAAGTCCCCTGTAATCCGAAGGCTGTTATACTAAGAACTAGGGTTTAGCATCTTGCTGAAGAACATTGCTCCATGCTAAACATTTGCATGATGAGTGATGCTGTTTAGAAAAACTAAGTAGTATGAAAACCCAGGACAGCCTTTCTACTGCAAAAGAATTTTTACACTTTTCTTCAAAATTATGTAAAGCCTTGTGATCTCGTTGAACTATAATAAAATATCAGTGTGCATATATATGATATGCAAATTCTTAACAACTTCTCCTATCTAAAAAGTATTTATGAGGGAAAAAGCCCAGAAAATATAAGTAGAATTCTGAACATCATAAGGTTGCTCTGAAGAAATTCCATTTATGAGAAATCGTAAGCTCAAAACCAAAACAAAACAAAAAGCCACAAACAAAACAGGAAAAAAAACGCAATTTTCAAACAGTACATACATACTTCAAGCAAAAATTCTGAAGTCTGACATAAAGAAAGAGATCAAGAGACTTGTCAGTATGACCTACTTGATTTTCTGTTCATCGGAAATCTTAAATAACGGTAAAAGAAGATAAGAAGCTAAGTGACTTCAAGTTTTCCTCATCATTATATCTCATCCTTTTTCTCCTTTCAGTCAATTCCTCTCGTTACCCTTCAAACACATGCAGACACATCTGGGTACTACTAAGAGAGAAACAGCCAATGATTCAGCAACTCCTCACATTCTCCATCCATCACTACCTTTGGGAACTCAAGCTAAATCCCATCCTACAAAATAGTTTTGAATCCAATACCAAGTGGAGAGCAGGAACACTCCAAGCAATCACCAAGCATAATTGTGTCCGTGGTCTTCCCAGCACCCCTGTGCACTGTGTAACTCAATAGGCAACAAAGCTGTTCTGCAATATCAATGCTCCACCTCGTAGATGAGTGTCTAGTCACCAGCCTAAACTACATTTATTTCTCTCTCAGTGACAACGTAACTTTATAAAAAGAATGAGATGCTTCACATGGAAGAGAACACTCTCTACTATCTGTTGACTATATTCTCTAAATCATGAGACAAACTTAGTCCAAATTTCTGCTCAGACACAAGCAGTTTTAGGCATTTGAACCTGAATATCTCCACCTCTCTCTTTGGGCTTTCTGGTTGGGCCCCCTTTTAATTCCTTTTGTTGGAGCTGTAACTCTTCTGTGTTAAATAGTTTGAGAAATAACAGGAGAAAATAAATTATTTACTACCCTGTAGGACATCCGAGTGGGGAGCTGAGCACCTGGAGTCCCCTCCCTACTGTTGTGAAAGCTGATTAATGCAAAGTAGAATAGCATTGGCAAGTGAATCCCGGAGCAGCACACAGCAGTGTATGAATGTGAGAGCCGCCTACCTCAAGAACAGCAGAGAAGGAAATGGATATGTGACTTCTATCCCAAGTTTGACCTCCAGTTACTGAAATAACATGTAAAAGGGCAACAGTAACATCATTGTTGTCTAACTATCTTGAACTCTCACTCTGAAAAATTCATCCAAGATTATTTCAGGGAAACTGACAACATGTTGTTGAGGGGAAAATTTTCTACTTGTCATAAATAGTTCATCTTTCTTTTTAGAACTACTAGATGTTTCACTGTATTTTCCTGTATAGAAAACAGGTAGATGGACATGTTCTTTCTCTCATACACATACCAGTAATGTTTTCATGTTGCACTTTGATAATCTTTACAACACAGTAAAAGCTGCCTGTGATTTGCTCTGCCACAATTAACACTTTGGCTTTCTTATTTTTTTACAACAGCAGTTTGAAAATAGTGTGTAAAACCAAACATTCCAAAAAATCCAAAACCCCCAAAACCCCAAGTTCAACAAAAAAGCTTTGTGAAACTTCTCACCATGCTTCAAGCAATTGTGTATTTTTTCATATTTTCACTTTAATACTGCCAGGAAATACAATCTTTTCCTTCTGTAATGGTTCTTCTAAGTCTTGCCATATTGCCCCTCAAAGACACCCACAGGCAGATGGCAATGGAAGGAAGTGAGGCTGCAATGTATTGTTTGCTAGACACTTCACATTCATGGAGGATTTTCAAAGGGGAAAATTCTCAAGTCCTAATTCAGGGGTAACATGAATAAATATATAAATAATATAAGACTTGACTTTGTGATTTTTACTCCATGAAGAAAGTCAGTGGAGACACAGTGACTTACAGTCTTAATATTTGCCCAGCAACAATGTCATTGCGCTTCCTTCCTCACAAAGTGTTCCTACACAATAATAGTTAATTTATACTGTTGGTTTGAAAATCGGTTTTTCCACTGTTGCTATTTCAAAACACTCTTTCAGTGACTCATATTCTTGCTGTTCTCTTCACTATATGCTGTTCTCTTCTCTAAAATCTGAGGTCCAAAAAAACTCCCTTTGACAAGTGCAGATTTCCTGAATAACCCAAGCTGTTTAATTTAGATGTTTTGACCAAAATACACCCTTCAAAAGATTTAGTAATGCTAAGTACAACAGCATAATGTGGTGCTCTGCAGAAGCTCCTGAACCAGACATTTCCCAAGAATTTGCTCATTAGCCAGCCATTCTGACACATAGAGAAACATCTCCAATGGGAAACCTCATCTCAATAAAAAAAATTCTACAACACAAAATTCTACAAAATACTTATCTTCAAAGATACAACCCAGCAAAGGAACAGAGGCTATAACAGAAAGTCCCAAAACATGAATTTCATGACAAAATGCCAGGAAATTGTGGAAAAAAAGTACTTTGACCAAAGTAGTCATCGGGTTTTTAGTGATTTGTTCCCATTGTTCCATGGACTCTAGTACATGCCAGCTATTTTTCAGATAATAGTAATAAATGCAAAAAAAATATACAAGAAACTTTGCTGAAACTGAGTAGAAACTTTCAACTTTAATCCTAATATTAAAGTGTTACACTAGAAATGTCAGTAACTATGATCACAATTTCGCTGAAGGCTTCTATTTTTTCTATTTAAAATATGAAATGTTTTAATATTAAATAGACCACAGAAAGTTCAAATGAATTTCTATTTTTGATTAAGCTGTGCTGGATGTTTTTGTGCCACTTCCTCCGAATCCAAGATTATTTTAATACTGCTATGTCTTAGAGTTTACACTTCAAAGATCTGCTGCAGGGCTACAGTTTCAAAAGGGAAAAGAAATTAAGTTATTCAAGTTGTAAGTACCTATACTTTGGAGCATTAGTCTGACTAAAAATCTAATCTCATTCAGTTTTTACCAAAATATGGGATTGTTTCAAGACTTTATTATGCTCAGTTGCTTGGCATAATAAAAATCATTTATATCATATAGCATAGAATGAACTGTGTTAGAAATAAAACTGACCTTTCCTCCAACTCAGTACTTCTTTATTGACTATATGGATGAAGGAATTAAGTCCACCATTAGCAAGTTTGCAGATGACACCGAGCTGGGAAGTAGTGTTGATGTGTTAGAGGGTAAGAGGGCCCTACAGAGGGACCTTGAAAGACTGGAGAGATGGGCTGATTCCAATGGGATGAAATTTAACAAGACCAAGTGCTGGGTTCTACACTTTGGTCACAATAACCCCATGCAGAGCTATAAGCTGGGGACAGAGTGGCTGGAGAGTGGTCAGACAGAAAGGGATTTGGGTGTACTGATAGACAGCAGTGTGCACAGGTGGCCAAAAAGGCCAATGGCATCTTGCCCTGCATAAGGAATAGTGAGGCCAGCAGGACTAGGGAAGTTATCCTTCCCATGTACTCAGCACTGGTGAGGCCGCACATCGAGTGCTGTGTCCAGTTCTGGGCCCCTCAGTTTAAGAAAGGTGTTGAAGTGCTTGGGCGTGTCCAGAGAAGAGCGACAAGGATGGTAAAGGGGCTGGAGTACAAGCCCTATGGAGAGAGGCTGAGAGAGCTGGGGCTGTTTAGCCTGGAGAAGAGAAGGCTCAGAGGAGACCTTATTGCTCTGTACAACGACCTGAAAGGGGGTTGTAGTCTGGCAGGGGTTGGTCTTTCTCTCAGGCAACAGGTAACAGAATGAGAGGACACAGTCTCAAGCTCCGTCAAGGGAGGTTTAGGCTGGAGATTAGGAAGAACTTTTTCACTGAAAGGGTTATTTGTCATTGAAATAGGCTGCCCAGGGAGGTCATGGAGTTACCATCCCTGTAAGTTTTTAAGAGAAAACTTGATGAGGCACTTAGTGCCATGGTATAGATGAAGGATTGATGATTATTGTTGATAAGGTTGGACTAGACGATCTCTAAGGTCTTTTCTGACCTTGATGATTCTGTGATTCTATCAAACTCGGCATATTTTTCATTTGCAGTTTTTCATGGCTGTTCAGAGATCGTGAATTAATTTATTCTAAATGTCAATAATTGTGCTGCACAACTATCTGAAACAGATATGACTGGGTCTGTTCTTAGGGACAAAAAAATCTCATGGTTCTCCTCATGACAGTTTTTTACATATGCAACTCAAGCACCCATTCAGCTCTTGAGGGTAATTCCCAAATTTTCATTGATATATAAGTTCTGTTGACAGCTGAAATTTTTTACTCATCAATGGAAACTTATCAAAAATTGAAATGGACATGAACTACCATTTTAATATGCAATAACAGCTCTTGGATTAAAAATAATCATATCATCCATAATAAGTACTGTATTTCTATCTAAAGTTTTTAAAATTTAAGTATCCTTGTGTACGTGAGTATATATGCCAGTCATTTTATAAATTATGCTCCCATCAATCACAATAAAGTTAGCAAACCAAGACAATAAATCCGTATATGCTTCAGTTGTCTAACTTCATTCCCTCGCTGCTGTGTTTCTCTAGGGACCTTCACATTAGCACTTGTAAGATATTAATTGCAGCCCTGCAGCTAGTATTGGCTTTTTGTCTATGACATGTTTATAGGAATTCAAAAGCAACCTTTCTGCTTTGACAAGTAACTTGGTACCACATTAATCAAATATGGCTTAGAAGCAGAGTACTTTGCTTTTCATCAGTAGCAGGCAATGACCATAGAGCCATCGCTGATGTCTCCATTTTAGGAATGTCTCTTAGAGCCTGGACAAAGAAACGAACTGCAAAAATACTCCCGTTTTCTCCTACTCCTACCCTCAAATTCACTACGTCCAGAGCTACAATTTGATACACTAATCCACTGGCCCATGGGAAGCACTTGTAAGTTTACATGAAAAGCTGGAGAGAATAATTTTCAAGCATCCGTTTTTAAGTAAAAACACATTATTCTGAACAATGCTGGACTACTAGCTCACAATGTGACCTTTGGTATTTATTTCACCAGTAAATATAACAGTTCCCCATACTGTGCTGTGGATTTTGGAGGCTAGAGAACAGACAAGCATTTTGAAAAGATCAACCTGTAAGTATTAGTGTAATAAATGATCATGTCCTAGAGTCTGGATCCTATTCTTCATGTTATTTTACTGTACATGTTTTATGTTTTATTTCTTTTGCATGAAACAGCTGAGAACTGAAAGTGTCTTACTGTGAACACAGGATGGGTCTTTTATAACTTAGCCTCGTGAGTACAAAAGCTTTTTTTGAAGATGAGGCTGTAGGTCATTATTTTTTTTCCTTTTTCACAAAATGCAGACAAAAATTAAGTTCATAGTGTTGCCTAGGAGTATTCAGTGACGTGAATACTACTTTTAGCACCTGTTGCATCTTTGCTGTTTACATTGTTAGAGTAAGAATAAATACTATCAAGATGTGAAATCACGAACACATGTACACAACCATTCACGTATCTATTCAAACCAGTTCTGTCCCTCTTTACCCAGCCTCTGTACATAACTATTTATTTGAATTTTGAATTTTGGTCTCTCCATGTAATATTTGAGGACCTTTTAATGAGGAGGTTTAATACTAAGTATATATTAGGCTGTTTTTGTTCGTGTTTCTAATATACTAATTCTATCTGACTCTGCATAAAACTGGGCTTCAGTCAAACACCAACATACAAATAAATGCCTGCCATAGCACTGTTTCAACAAATAATGTCCAACAGATGAGAATAGAGGCTCATGCTTACACATAACTTCCTTTGTTTCCTCATACATGTGATGTTGCAGCATTTACTGCTGCCAAACTGGCAATATTGATCCCTTCCACAGACTCAGAGGAGCTCACTGCATGGCATTCCCAGCAGCAACTTGCAACAATATGAATCCTGCTCCGTGAAGTTTTTGGGTGAGCCAATGCTTCTGCTGGTCTGCTTTGTGCCTCTTGAGAGCTTGTCAGCCTCTAGCTGTTGGTCCATCCTTAGTATGCCTGACTCTGCAGTGTCCTTTTCCTTGCCCTGTGGCACTGGGAAATATGGTAGTTTCAGATCCAGTGTTTCTTCCATAGACTCAGAAGAGAGCACTATCTCTGGAGAGCAGGATCTTTTTTGCTAGCCACATTAACAGTCAATAAAACATGCTAGTCTCAAGATAAAACATGCTAGTCTCAAGAGAGAGATGACCAGTCTATTTGACATGCAGCACACAGACATGGCAGCAATTCAAACCAGTCAGGAAATATCAGAAGACTTTGTTCCTCTCAAATTCACTATGCTCGTCTTCTATTGATTTTGCAAAGAATATGTCTTCAACCATCTCCATTTCTGGAACACAAACATTCCATGGTTTAAAGTAATTGGAATATATTTATATGCTTCTAATTTTTCTTTTGTTTTGTTTTGTTTTTTTTTTAAGAAAGTGATTGTTTACTAGTTTAAATGAGTATGTGAAAAAAGATCTATAGATTCAATTTTAAAATTGATTTCCATATTTCTTACTAATATTATGAGGTTCACCTCCCATGTTATGCTTCTAGAAATGACTGTCACTCAAGGAAAGAAAGCAAAAAGGTTTCATTCCTGTTAATATGCTTTAAATTTCAGCAATTTTTCCTTGTCACATGTTTAAAATTACCATTTACCTTGCATTATGAAAGATGTCCTTGCTAGTTAGTGTTTTCTTTTTTTTAGCAAGTAAGATAACAAAGGCAGACAAGTTCTTTATCAAACAGGAACACACGTGCACTGAGAAAATAAAAGAAAATTACAGCTCTGAGCACAGGTTTTTGAGATGAAGCACCCACAAGCAACTCTTTCTACACATAAAGCAAATACAAACGTAATTCTTTAGGGCTGCCCAAATTTGCTGTACTCTAATCTTCTTAGAAATGATGGTCACCAAACCAAGCATATCAATGAAGGCAGATGTGGAAGATGTGGAAGTTATTCCGCTGTTTCATGTTGCAGAGATCATACAGTAATTTTAGTATGGAAGCATCTTATACTAATTGCTCTTCAAACACATTGGAACAGCAAGTCCCTCTACTAAGGACCCTACAACCAGCATTTCTGATGTGACAATTTAACTGAATAATTAAGACTTTCTGTGTTGATCATATTATGTTGTTGCTCAATAAATCCCCTGGCTTCTGTTATTCTCTGAACTTCTCCAGCCAAAAGTGCATCCTCAAAAGGATGCTTCACTGATCATAACGGTACTCATGAGACACCACAGTTTCTTACCTTGTAGAAAATTCTGAGATTCTTAAACTTCATTTTGATATGAAATGGAACATCACACCAAACATCAAAGCTTAGCACAAACTGAAAAATTAAAAAATATTTTTCCTTAATGCTATCAAAATATGTGATTCAACAGGGGTAATACCTTTTTTTAGCATAAAACAAACAGAATTTTCCATCTTCATTTTTCTGACTCATATGACAGCTTCTAACAGAAGTATAATAATAAAACAATAAATAAAAAATGCAGTATTTCAGTACTTCCTGATAGTGGCAATGTCAAAAAAATTCTCCTGAAAGAGTGTGGCTGTGAAAACATTTTCCATCAGAAAACTGATTTGCCACATATAGCATCAGAAAGGCTCTTAATGGATAATTCTTCAAAATTAAGCAGATGTAGAAGGCTTGTACAGAACTAAGATGGATGTGCCTCATTATGCTATGATTCTATAATCTCTTTGACAAGACCAGAGGACAGTGTCATAGGATCTGCTACACTGAGCACTCATAGAAAGTCAATTGATACTTTTATACACAAGAGACAAAATAAAAAGGGAATAAAGGACAATCTCATCTGCTTTTTTCTCCTTAAGTTCTACTTTGTCAAAGATTATCAGAATGAGTCAAAAATTTAATCCACTCTATATCTTTAATAACATGCCATTTCCATTTTAACCTAAACTAAATTCACAGATATTCTTATTGTGCCATATATACACTATAACTATAGCAGTGATAGCTCTGCTTATCTCATATCATGCCTGTCTATTGATCATGAGTCATCTCTCCTCCTACCATGTAGTAAAGAAAACAGATGAGCCTTGAAAAGCTAACACTTTTTGCAATTTTATATAGCAAATACCATTTGGAAAATGGACTTGTAAAATCATAACTCCTGTAACTACTATATCAGTTTCCAGACAGTTACATACAGTGGCGATGAAAACATTTGGGAAGTATCTGGAATTTAGTTACTAAAAGATGTTTTCTTTGAAAATAAGGGTAAGAGTGAACTTAGTATTTTGGCTGTTTTGAATCATGTCCTTTTAAGCTTTAATTTCAAGTATATTTTTAATTCTGGTGCTATGCTTAAAAGTAATTGCTATTTATTGACTGTGAAATCAAAAGAAATATTATAAAACCATTCTCTATCTTAGTTGAATTGGAAAAATCCAAACTCCATTTTTGTCACTAAAATGTTTCGGATGTTTCAAATCAACACAGTTTATGGAAATAGACAAAATACTGAAATATGGCTCAAACTCTTCTCAGCTATGACATATGCTGAGATTTACAGCAAAAAAATCTGAATTTGAAGTTGCTAATGAAACTTAAAGTCTATGTCTTTACTCTTTCTAAAATCAGCATGCATGCAAAATTGTAGTGAAACCATAACCACCTGGAGGTATTTACTTCTAACATAAAAAACATCTCTATAGAATACCAGTAGATTACTACTACTAATAGTAGATTTTTATATTCAATTGCACCTTTGCTACCCCTGACAGGTAAAAGGGATATGCAAAAACTCTCCATGTTGTTTAGGAAGATGTCATGATTGTCTCTCAAGCAGTTTCCTGTGCTATGTAAACTGAAGCAGTTGTGGTCTAAAATGGACATTTCATAACTCTATGCAAAAAGAAGAAACATTTAGGCTATTTCGACATGAAACACATTTGTTCTACCAGACACATCAGCAATGTGATAATATGCTGTCGCTTCACCAAAAACACTTCCTTTGTTTGATGCCTTTACAAGGAAACATAGACAAACGCTTGTAATTAAAGTCACGTATGTGAAAATCAGGAGAACTCTCTAGCAGCTGTCCTCCCTCCTCTCTGTGTGCACCGAAGCTGAGGGAGGACAGGTCTCTGGAGCATTAGACAGGGAGTGTCTGAGGTGCCAGTTAGGTCACTATGCTGGAAAAAGTTAAAAAAGAAAGATAAGTGGATATGTGCAAATAAAGTAGGACAAAGCTATTGAGGGAGGCTACTATCTGAAGGACATTCTGTTGTCTTGGTTTTGACTGATGTGGTCACATGCACCAAATCTGGTTACCGATATTTGGCACAAGAGAAACAATTTGACAGAAGTATAATCACTGATCAAAAAAAGCTTTTCAGCAAGGGAAACAAAAATGCTCATTTTGTAGCAGAGACCCACTATTTAAAGTGAGTGTTATCTCCTAAAGGTATAAAACTTACAAAGTGACCAGCAAAAAATCATAGAAAATAATTTGATTCATTTACAATTTTTACCACAGTATGTGAAAGAACTCTAGCAACATTAAGTTGCCTAGTACTATCATGATAAAGTGAATATAGCTATGGTAGTGGTTGGAGAGACCAAATGGATAGCCTCCTGCTACAAAGAGGTATTTGCCAAGCCAATGACAAAAATCCAAGAGTATCGATTCCAAGCCCCACTTATAAGCCGTAGGTTATGCTAGTATGCCTTAGACAACACTGTTTATTGGGAGGGGTTTTTTGCACATTTACAAGAGGAATACTACACTCAAAATATTAAATAAACATAATTAAAGAATGACAGTCAAATTTTCATGTCACTTCACATGGGAAGATCCAGCCTCAATAACTTACTGATTTTTAGAGTACTGAACTATCACAAGTACTTCTTTAATAAAGAATGAGCCTTGGCCTATTTATTTATAAAAGCCATGCAAGATACAGGAAATACACAGATAAAGGTCATTATTTAACATGATGAATTCAGGAAGGACTTCTAAGCATATCAGGCTTGTTCTTGATTTTATTTCATTTCATATGAAAACTCTTTGCATCATTTACATTGATGGTGAGTCATAAGATAAATGGGGTTTGGTGCATTTTTTTATTAATGTTAGCATGCTATTTGGTTTTAATCCATTATATTTTATCCTATGTATTCTTTAATTGAAAGAGGTTTAAAAACACTTCTTAGGCTGTCTTTCTTTTATATAGTAGCTTGCAAGCTTTTGCAAGGAAGGAAGTGTTCTCTGGTGGTTGAGGTGGTGCAGCTGTGGTTGGGTCTCCTCAGTGAGCACTTTTACATGCGAACCTCTCTTTCGTACACTTTTGTTATTGATATTGTTGCTGCTACTGTTAATTTCTTTTGTCTCTTTGGTGTTTGCAGTAAATTGTTCTTACCCCATGTGTCTCCAATTCTCCTCTCCAGCCACCCACAGAACGGAGGAGGCAAGGGGGAACAAGCAACAGTGTGGTTTAAGTGGGAGCACTAAATTGGAGAATACCATTTCTAAACTACAACACTACACTTCTAGAGCTAATGTGTTGTAAACGAGTATATACTCATAATCCAAAGCACTTGTTTCAAGTTCTGCTCTCTCATAAATTATTTTCTTCTTATAAATGCATACTTTGATGTTAACAGGTTCTGTCTTAAATGTAGCTTCAAGTATGGACGGCTTGTTACTGCCTTGTGTAGCTAATTCTTTATTCTTTCCTCTATGAGGGTTGCCATTTTTTAACCAAAATAAAGGTTTCAGTATTGCAAGATAGCATGCTTCCCAGGTAAAAATGCCCTTGAGTTACATTATCTCACACTAACACCTTTTTCTGCCTTACTGCTTAATTGTATCACTCTTCAAAAAAAATGCAAATTTCTGGGTTTGTTTTCTTAAGGAATCATTTTGAGTAATAATGTTTGACTTATTTTGATTGAAAACAGAGCCTTTACTGATGAAACAGTACCAACTAGTTCACACTCACTAGTCTTCATTTGCTAAAGTCAAATACTCTCCTAATGCATAATATTTTGATTCTACTTGGTGCGAATGGTATTGTAATTACACTGCTTAACCGAGGGGGTTTTTTGTGTTACTCAAGCAAGTGAAGGGGGAAAATACACTGAACACTTAAGCAGTGAAAAGAGCTTGACTTTTCCCTCTGGTTTAGTGCTATTGCCATATATCACCCTAAGTATCTGTCAGATACAAAGGTCACAAAAAAAAAATAGCATGTATATAATATTGATCACTCTTTCCTTCATTCCTTTCATTCCTATCATGTCCTGTACATTTTTCAAAGTGCTAAATACACTCGGTCTGCTGTGTTATAAAGAAATTGGTTTGCAAAAACAGGCACATTTTGCAGTTACAAATGGTCATTGCAGGACAATTTATGCCTCGTGATGCCAGGCTTGACACTGTTAATAAACATCCTCAACTGGAAGGGAAGAACCTTGCAGATAAAGAGCAAACAGCTTTGGAAACCTAAGGCAAAATCCCAGATCCTAATGTGTGCACCTACATTTTGTTAGATTCCAGACAAAATTAACTGGGCCTCTAACACAGACACAGAGGGAGTCTGTCTGTTACAAGGGCACACAGAGAGTAATTTGGGGATTCCAAGTCCTGCTCTTCAGCAGGTGGCAGCTCCACTAATATCCATTTTCAGGCTCCCAGCTCCTGGCAGTGGCAGGACCAGCCACAGGACTCTCATTTCCTGGAGCACAGCAGCAGTCCAGGGCCCCTGTGACAGGGACATGTGGCTTTTTTCCTGCTTTTCTCTGACCTTGCTGGGTTCTGTCTCATGTGTAGTCCATCAATAGTTTCAGACTGTTTACCCATATTCATAAAATCTAGATTACTTTTTAATAGCTGCTGAGAAACATATTTCGTGTATTAGTGCCGACGTATTTGTTTAGCTCAATGATTTATTTATATTTTAAGTAAAGAAAGATCTAGTCAAACCTGTACGGATTTCACTGAAGTTTTTCTTTCTGTAAAAAGTATTCAGGTATTGTTTTGTGTATATGAATCTTTAAAATGAATCTATTAATTTTATTAGTACTACAGTTGTAAGTTCATTTATCAATAGAAAAATCTCATATTGGAAATATTAATACTCAGCAGAAAAAAAGCATTTTGGATTTGAGACAGAACTTTTTATTCCATTTCTTTTATTCTTCTTTCTTACCAAGTCAATACTAATCACAGGGGAAAAACCATACTTTTTGAAAAACATGCTTTTAAAATTATGTCAGCAAGAAGAATGTTTTCCTTTCCAAAACAATAGAAACGTTAGTTCCAAAGGTTTCCAATACTGATACAAATCTTTATTAGATCTGAGATGCAGGGCTACAATCTCCTCCTTATTTGACAGATATGTTTATTTGAGAATAGTTTCAGCTGACTGAGGACACCTACTGCAAATATTACAACTAATATAGTCTATTTTTGGTTTTGCTATATATTCTGCCTTTTTAGATGGTTGCTGTAGCTAATGAAAAATGTAAGAACACTTGCTTGTAATCTGTGCAGTCTCCCTTTTTCTTTCTGTTTGCTATTTTTCTGTAAATTAAATGTCCTATTTGGATCACCCATTATATTAACTAGCAATTAAATTGAGTAATTCCCTTGCTAAATCACAAATAACATTCCAATTTTTAACACAAATAATTATCTGCATCTGTACCTGATGTCATGTACAGAAGATCACAAATTGTCAGTCATGAAATTATATTTTATTTACTTCTCTTATTCCTAGATTTCTACATCTCTCACTACATCTACCTGCACATCAGAAGTCCGAATACAAATAGTACAGACAATTTCTACTTGGCTTGACTAGTAATAAACTGAGCATAGAGACTCAGCAAATATTGATGTCTAAGTCTGATGGAGCAGATTGAATAGGCAGGCTCTAGAGGTGTGCCAAAAGAACATCCCAAATACACTGAATTAGAGATTTTATCTCGTCTTTTATAACAAAGGATCCAAGAATCCTTTCATAAACCCCTTAAACTGGGGGCTACTTCTCAGAAGAACAATTATGATTTGATCTAAAATAGATGGAATATATAAAGGTCTACTTTGCCATTTCACTCTTTAACTTCAATATTTATTTTGCTTTCTGTTCTCTTCTAAAAGAAGTATAATTGGAAGAAAATAGAAATTTTCAAACTTTCCAGCCATCAAGCATTGAGTTTTCAGTTGAAATCAGAGGTACACGATCACAGAGTATTCAATTAGAATATTATGTTTTAAAATACAACTTCAGATGTAAATGAATAACAGCATGCATGTGTTGGATTCTCTTCTAAAGCAATTTAGGGAGATAGGTAATTCTTACAAAATAGTAAGATTACTACAGAGTATAAAGACAATGTCTACACACACACCTTGTTCTGGATAGCCATAATTTAAACAGCCTTATTTAGAACATCAAAGCCCTTCGAAAGTCACATCACTCAAAAGTTAACACATACTTTCCTTATAAAATTCAGTTTCTTCCACACAGTCATGACTCATTCCACACTTAATAATTTACATACATTGAGGAAGGCTTTTCCTGTTTTCTAATACCTAAATGAATAATCACTGTTCTCAAATTATCCAAACAGATACTGTTTCCAAAAGCATACAATGTCTTTGATCAAAAAGCATATATCTTCAAGCACTTTGGAACCTTTAAACTAGTAGAGTCTGGAAATGCTCTTCTTTCTCTCTTAAAAAAGCTTTATGGTGCTTTCCCTCTTCCCAATTCACTTCCTGTTCAGAAGTCTGTTGGATTCTTCCCTGTAACTGAGAGCTCACAAGTCCTTTTCTCCTTTCTAAAATTCAGGTGGTCCTCCATTTCCCTGTTGGGCCTTCCCAAGTAGTTTGCTAGCTTAAATTTATTACCCTATCAATTTATCTTGGCTCTACTAAAATACGTGTTGAAACAGTATTTGATGTTTAAATTATTCTCAGTTTTAATATTTCACTGAAAATGGTTTACCCTTGGCCTACTACAATAGCTTGTATTTCATAGCTTATCAACTTCCTGTAAGGTCCTCCTCTGTCTAATATGCAATTCCATTTTGATATAACTGTGTCCATAAAAAGTTCTTCAAATGCTTTTCAAAATTTTACATTCTGTCATTAATGATTAGAAATAACAGGCTTAAGCATAATCAAAACTGTAATTATATCAGACTAAATGAAAAACCTACTAGGTGACTGGTTGGATTAAACACGACATATCATTGCTTAGAATAATAGGAGGAGAATTTTACTAATTGAGACTAAATTACAGAATTCATTCGTTTAACTCTTTGCAGAGGTAATTTATAACCAGTGTCCTAGATCTCAGCTACATCACACGAAATTAAACAATATATTAGACCATCCAATTCATGCGTACATTATCTTTATGCTGGTCTGACAGAGCTCAGGGCAACCACTGCTGAATTGCACCTGCTCCTTAGTTCAACAGCATACTACTGCTTGCTGGAGCTGTGTTCCCTGTCCCTCGCATGGCTGCCCAAAGGAGTAATGAACTATGACCAAAGCACGGAGAAAGATGGACATCTCACTTATAAGGGGGTTTTAGTTTGTTTGGTTTTGGTTTTTATTTAAAGTATGAAGAAATGTATTTTTAAGACCTAGAGGAATAAAAGTGAGACAAGCTGCACTCTTTTATTTACTTTCACCAATCATCCTAGAAGAGTGAATTGAATATGGTCAAAGAGTGAATTGAATATTTATTGAATATGACCAGTTTTCCATGCATTTTCTGGAAAATAGACTCAATTACTGGCCTTTAAACAGTCCCTGGTTTGGGGATATCCTGTCTGCCAGAAGCTTCCATGTAAGCATGACACAAAATCAAGATTAACCGCAAAAATCCTGCTTGAGCAACATGATGTTCCATAACAGAACCATATTTTCTACCTACTTCCAGTCCAGAGCAACCAACCCATTGCACAAGCAGAACAGATGGGGTCCATCTGCAAGTGCTGACCACTGTAACTATGTCTTCATGGCTTTCATTTTAGAACTCACAATAAATTTTTTAGATGATACATCAACAGTCTGAAAAGATGTATCTTTCAGACACAAGGCCTAAATATTTCTGTAAAACCGGATTTGACCACAGGCACAAAAGTCAAAGAGATGAGTCACTCCACCTCCGCCTTTCATTAAGACGGATTCTGATTTGTTCTATTGAATAGATGCCTTTTGAAGTATGAAAGTACTTGATAAAAGTGTTTAAAAACACCTGCTTCTAGAACTCAGATAGTAGGAACACAGAAATACTACTACTCAGAAAACAAGTGAATAGAGGACAAAGATTTTTTCTCTGAGTATGGAAGAAAGGAGAATTTAACTTGAAATGATTACTGATTAAAGCAACTAGGAAAATGAGTGTTATGGTTTGACTCTGGCTAAAAGCCGAGAGCCCACACATAGATCTAAAATTTCTCGAAGAAGGGGAAAAAAACCTCAACTTTTGTGATAAGGATTACAAGCAACTGTTTATTAA
>WEIV01015722.1:20669-35650 GCA_013390005.1 Calyptomena viridis
GGGTTCTCAGACGAAATCTTTGCTCCTATGATTCCTCACAGGTTGCTGGGGCCCTATTTCAGTGTTTAAGGCATCTTCTCTTTCTCCCTCCCTCTGACCTTGGTGCTAGCCAAACTTCAAACCCTCCTTTCTCTTAAGCCGCCATGATGTTCTGCCCAGCTTTTTTTTCCTACTCCTTCTTAAATATGTTATCACAGAGGCGTTGTCGGCTGACCTTGAGCTAGCTTAGAGCAGAGAAAAACTCTAGCAGCTTCTTAAAGAAGCCTCTCTCCTAGCCCCCCCCAGCTAATAAAAAACTGGCTACTTAAAACCACAACAATGAGGAGAGGGCAAAAATGTGGGAAGAAAGCAGAAGGGGGAATTTAGTAAAAAAATCGTTAATGGGCAGGTTTGGCCTAATGCCTTTTCTCTATTCACAACACATTCCCTGTTCTAGAAACAGTTCAGTCGACAACTGTGCATTTTACTGTATACTTACTTTTAAGATCTGCAAGTTTTTCTTTCCATAATAAGTCCAAAGTTTACAAGAATATAGTCTTGGCAAAAAAGCAACAGGTCTATAGATCTATAAACTATTTCCACATTTTAGCTATCTCACAGTTCATTATGAAAGCTTAAAGGGCAAAAATTCTGGCATCAGACAAGCACATGGAGTGCTGGTATCCATGAGGCCCTCACATGCACATATTAGTTTGGTATGTGGTTCTGAAGGAAAAAAATGTAAAAAAAAATACAACTTAATCATCAACAACCTCCTCAGTATTTTCCATGAGCCTGTTACATATACAGAATCCAAGTTAGAAAGCTGTGCAGCAGTTCTAAATGGCTGACTCCTACACAATTTGTGACAATTGCATGCATAAAAGGAATTTTTGCATGCATTCATGGCTACATTGAGATCCAAATGGATATTAAACACCTGAAATGCATATACCTTGTATATTGAAACTACACGTATAGATGGTGTAGTACAAAAGGTAAAACACCTTCCTGTAGGTCTGGAAATTAAAAATACTGTTTTAATAACGGCTTTTTTACTTTCAAAGCACTTTGTCAAAATCTTTCAAAAGGATTGAAAAGGTAGTTTAATTGTCTTCTGCAAACTCCCCATGTCTGGTGTTTTCCATAGGATAATATGGAACCAAATTCTCAGCAACAACTCAAATCCCACAGAGGCATTCTATTATTCCAACAGTGAAACTCTCATTGAGTACCCATCAGCTCCATTCCTCTTCTTCTACGCTCAAGCCTTATTACCAGGACTTATAATAAAAAGTATTATATTACAAAATGTGCATATGTGGAGGGGAGGCTAATATTAATTTTCTTTTGCTCTTATTTTTGTGGGTTTTTTTAAATATTCTCAATGCTTTCCATCAGCCAAGTGATGTCAATGCTTGTGTTCTCTGTCCTATCAACAAATAGACCTTTTAAGTAATTTCTTTGTGACATCAATGGATTCTCGAAGAGTCCTGAGTTTCTGCTCTGTTCCTCTGATACCAAACTCACCAGTCTGGACTTCCTGCCACCCACTACAACAGCTGTGCCCATTTCCTCCTGTGGTCCAGAGAGCAGCACAGGGCAGTAGCACATACTCCAGTGATCTTCCCTAACAGGAGAAACAAGTAAATCAAGAGCATCCCCACTGAGATCTTACCTCCCCAAGGCAAAAAGAGACAGATGCTGTGTGGGAAGTAAAATGGCAAGGTGCACAGCAGGAAAGCTGGGCTTTGTGCCTTCAAAGCTGCCAAAATCCTCTGGCCTAGGGGACTGCTTAGTCTGTGAGGTTGGAATAATAGAAAACATGGTAACTCCTGCCAGCTTACATGGTTTTTTTATAACATCAAGGCTCACTTTCCAACTGCATAGGTTAGAAAGTAGATTATTGACCTTTATTATGAAGCACAGGAGTATCCTGTAAGAGGCCCTGTCAAATGTGTGTAGCACTGTAACACTCATCGCACATTTGAACATCCTTATTTCCTGTTAACAAATAGTTCTTGATACCATGATCCCATTTTATTTTTATAGTTTGCAGAAAATGAATTACTATTAATGATCCATTTATCTGCATAGTGATAGACTGCCAATCACAGTAAGCTGCATGAAATTACCTTTACTTCCCATGTGGGTAACTTTCTAATTTAATGTATCTTGCTGTTGTTGGTAACACAGCTGGTAGAAAATAATAGTAGAACTTCTGCAGGATATTTTTAATGTCAAAAGGTGGGATTTATGGAAAACCTGTCTTTTGCAGCTAAAATTTTTTAGAGGTCTTAAGTGTCCCATTTAAAATGTTTTCCAAAAAGAAACTCTCCATTTTTCATTCTGCTCTGGAATACACATATATATGTGTGTGTATACATATATATATGTATTTATATTTATATTAAAACCTGACAGTTTTGCTTCATAGAAAGCTGGGAATTTAGCTTCTTGACCTAAGTCAGGAGGAAAATTACTTTCATATTTCAATTTCTTGTGGCATGGAATGTCTGCCAGCTCTAAAATATCAGATTTCTTAATAACTGTTGTTTTTCAGAGAGATGACTCCCAAAATGCAGTAAAACCCAAGAAATTAAAATTCAGATGTTACTATTCCGCTTCACAAATATCCAGCATCCTGAAGAAGTAGAAATTTCATGCACGCAGATATACTACACAGATAAAATGGACTGCTCAGTCTTCGTCATAATCATTCACTTCAATAAATACATCCAAGCTGAAACAAGCATGCAGATAGGCCCATACCAGGTGAATGCTTAAAAGTTCCAGACGGTCCAGATACACACTAACTTCTAGTAAAGCAAAGTTAGACTGAGTGTAACTTAGTTGCAGTGGAGTGGGGGTCATCAAATGACATCCCACTGAGAAAATCCTGATGTTAGGGTGACATTTGTTATCATAAGCTGTGCATATACTGTTTAATAGTAGAACCATGCTAAACTAGTCTATAGATAATTTCAGTAAAAACAGAATATTAGATATTTTTCAATAGATACTCCAAAATGTAATTGTATTAGTGTCTATCATCTCTGCTTATAAAACATTTACAGTACCTGCTTATCTACTGCCCTGTATGCAGACTTTCTCTTCAACTATTCTATTCCATTCTAATTGACAATATATTTGAGACACAAACCTGCTAACATGTATTGCCAGATTTAGAATTATATTATCCTCATACAAACTGACACTAACAAATTGCAGGTACTATTGGAAAATTTTGATTTTTGGCAAGACAGTGGATACTTTTTGGACTCGAGAGTTCAGTCCTTAGAGAAACCAGATTGGGTTTCTTTTCATTTTGTCCAAGTGAATGTTCATTTCTGAAATAGTTTCAAGAGACTATTTAACAAGCGTACAATGAAACATATTTCACATTGTGATAAAAACACTACAAACGTTCAAAAAGAACTTCATGATGGGACTTCACTTATGTTCAGCTATACACTTCCTCTCCCCATTCCTAACATGGGCAGCAAATTTTCCTCCTGTCTCAGAAGTTAGTGACAACAGAGTACCAACCTTCTCTTCTCAGAAAATACTTCTCTTCTGACTACCTCAAATTTCTCTGTGAAAAAAATCCAGTGTGATTTAAACAAACAGCTTTGTGGTCATAGAAGTACCTCATAGACTAGTGGAGTCAAGTAGTTTACTTTGCTCTGCTTCCTAACTAAAACAATTACTTAAAACACAGGTCCCTGGAAAATTCTCTTTCACTTATTCCACTAGTTCTAATCATTGCTATGCAACATCAATAGTATCTCTTTTTAAGAGATTTCCAAGAAATAGCTGGGAAGGAACACCATATTCATAGAATTCCTGACTATATTTCTGTGCATTTGCTCTTCTTTAGACATAATCTTGTAGTCTTGTCAAATAGTCTTGTCTTCCTACAAGGTTTTATGCACATAACAGATTTCAGTTAACCTATCACTACCAGAGATGCTGCTTATATCAACTTAAGAGGGTTTCTATTAAGCTGATATATTATGCACTACCTCCATGGGCAAATACATATGGCATAAATATGCATATTACTGATTTTTGTGTGTGCGTGTTGCAGGGGGCTATTTTCTCTGTTTTCTGTGAGTCTACTCATTGCTGATAGAAAACTAGCAAAACACAATTATTAACAGGAAAAAAATGGCAAACTGCTTAAAGTGAAGCTGTGATAGATTGAGGAACTCCTGATAATTTCAGGTTGATGTGAGGCTCCCTTTTCACCTCACATGAATGTTACATGTACAGTGTCCAGAGAGTGGGTGTCAAGGTGGCAAACTGGGTGCATTTTTGGCTATAGTGAATGCAATAGGTTTTCCTATACTCCCCTTAAAAGTTCCCACACTTCAAAGGTGCAATCCCCTTCCACTTAAAGCACTGGCAAAATCTTACATGACAAGAGATTAGGAAGAAGGTCTAGCAAAGGGAGGGAAGTATTTTCATTATAAAACAACATAGTATAAAATGTTCGGAGAAAATTTGTATCAATGGTCATCTAATTCAAAATGTGCACTTCAAGTGGACAAGCCACAAAAAAGAAGAATGTTCCCAGCAATCTCGCATCTCACGACAAGACAGTAACTATTTTTTCCCATCAATGCATGACTTCTATATGTAATTAATTTTCAAATGTCTGTGAAAACAAGCTTTTCACATATATTGATTTTAAGGGAATGGACATTTATATTGACTGTTTTGCACATGGATTACTTTAAGATGTTTCAATGGCTTTTCAGTATATTTCAGTTTCCTAGGACAATTTTGCAAAATTGCCTGAGACTTTTTTCACTTTATTTTCTTATTTTTACTAATGTTCCCAGTGGCAATCCCCACTGAACTGAAAGGCAAACATAAGAATACAATTTTTTGTTGCTGTTTGTTTAGGAAGGAGGAATAACTTTTAAATGAGTATTTTTTGGTCTATTTAAAGTAACCCATAAATACACCCTCACATTTTGAAAAGCTTTTCATTCTGACAATAGTTTATTAAAAGTCTGATATTAACATATGCCTTAAAATGTAAATGAAGAACATAACTATCTTGGAACAGGCTGCCCAGATAAGTTGTGGATGCCCCATCCCATAAAGTGTTGAAGGCCAGGTTGGATGGTGCTTGGAGAAACCTGGTCTAGTAGAATATTGTTTGTGCCCATGGCAGGGGGTTTGGAACTAGGTGATCTTTAAGGTTCCTTTCCACCCAAACAATTCTATGATTCTATGATTAAAGATATTGGAAACAGTTCTTCATTTCTTTTTGAAGACCATTCAGCTCTTATTTGATCCCAGCCCACCACAGCTTGCTCATTCTGAGCTTCCTGACTACAATGCTGTCATAAAGCTGATTTTCCATAAAATACAAATGTTCTGTGAAGTTTTAAGCAGCTTAAGAGCACCTTCTCTGGCCATAGTTACAATCCTAGTCATGAGGCCAAGACACGCAAGCAAACAGAAACAAGAGGTGAAGGTATGCAGATAGTACTTAAATATCCACTTTGGTTTCCTGTAAAGCATACAAAACAACACTCATTAATCAGTTAATTATCTCACTACTTGGAAATGACTGTATGTCCAATCTCATGGCTCCACATAGTCAATCTCTTCTACTCATGACTTCAAAAATCATGACCATGATACCAATAAATAAGAGAACCAACCTCCTTAAAAATATCCACTCCCAAAAGACCATGAGCATTTGAATTCAAATCAGTCACTCTGACAAAGTGATGAATGGAAAGACCACACGAGAAAGACTTGTGGTCTAACTTCAAACAAACAAATCATTTGGGAATAGGGAATTATTAATTTTTTGTTCTCAAAATTCTGCTTTGAAAAGTGAAACTTTAAAGATGGCAAGTCCCCGCTCACATCTGCCCATCTGAGGGGGCACGGGAGAGGGAATGATCCAGCTTCTGTCTTTCATGAACTGACAGCAAGCTTTTCATCAAAGCATTTTACTAAGACTGGAACCTCATAAAGGCAGTGAGCTTGTGGTTTTAACACTGAAGGCTCTCTTTGCAAATAACAAGAGGTTGATTTGGCATAAAGAAATCAGCAATTACTACTATTAAATTCTACTTTAGGAGAATGCAAGAAAAGAGAGATGAAGGAATGGATGAAACAAGAAAATAGGAAACTGTCATCGACCCAGTATGGGAGACACTGAAGTTAAAAACAAGGTCCACAAATTCAAGAACTGGGAGATGGTAATCCTAGTTTCTGACACATGGTTTATTTATTCTGGAAAATTTATAAAAATGGATATTCCAAAATAATTTTATTTACCTATAATAAAACATTATTTTGCTCCAAAGGCACCAGGTGATTGAAGTGTTACAGTTTTGTGGTTTGGTTGTGGGTTTTTTTCTGTCAAACCAAATAGTAGAGCTTTCTCTTCATATTTCATTTAGGTAATCTCCAATATTGAAGTGGGCAAACTCATCAACTAATTTCACATGCAGCACTGAGAAGTCATCAGATGCTAACAATTCATTACTCAGCTGGGGAAAATCAAAACTAATGACAGATGAAACTCTCTTTCTTATTAGTCCCCTAAGTCATCCAATTCTCTCTGTATCGCTCTTCATTTTTTGCTACCTGCCTCTCTATAACAATAAGTACTGTTGCAGTTAGCCCCTGTGATTTATTCCTTGGGCTCATCTATCTGTGATTTGTGAGTGAGATGGGGACATTGCTTTCCTCTGGAGTCTTTCACTACATCTGACCAGGCTACTAAAACTGCTGGTTTGCTTTTGAAGGGATTTTTTATGTTTAAACACATGAATTCTTTATTTTTTTTCCAAGCATTTTGCTACTAGTGCTCAAACGAAGACTGGTAAATAATGATTGTATTAATACAATTGCTAATCAAAGTGGAATATCTCAATATTTTCATGATTTCCCAGGTAAAAGAGAAATAAGCATTTTCTGAGGTCAGGAAAAAATTTAATAAAAATTAGATACAATGGCAATAATCTTTCTAAAAAATGGGAAAACATAATGTCTATATGGAAAATACACAATATCAGCCTCACATACAGGAATGAGAAAAAACTAAAGACTTCACATGGATTCTATTTTCCAGTGAAAGGTAAATTAATGTTTTCATTTTCTCTTTGACTCAGAAGGAGATGTTAAAAAACCACCTTTCTACTGATCTCCTTCTCCTGTTTTTGTTGGCTCAAGCTGTGACTACTTTCAAAATTATTGAGTCATGCATCAGAAACAGCCAGTAATAACTAGTAAGAACATGTTTTTCTTGAATACTTTTTATTCTGTCTCTGTGTGCATTCTTTAACTGAACTTACACTCCTCATAGTTCTCCCTGCTCCTTCAATAAAAATGTGTGTTCCACACTTAAGCTTACACACTACTCAACTGACACATTCTCAGAGATTTTATTCAGCACCAAGCACATGCAAGTATTACACACTTTAAAGTCCTAAAAGTGTCACATTTATATTCCATAATTACCATATTACACCACTGCATCACTACACCATTTTAATGAAATACTCACATTATGATTAGCATATGAAACTTTCAGTGCTAATACTGACCCATCCACTTACCCTACAAAGACTCCCATAACAAACCCTCAACTATTGCAGTGCTTTGTTGGTAAACTCTGAATGCTTCTTTCTCCTTCAAAGTGAACAGCATTTGTTTCTTATCGCTTCTTAGTAAAAATAAAAATAATCTTTTAGAGCTTCTTCTGTTCTCTATGATTCATATGTCAGATTCCCTACATTCGTCATTTCAAGCAAGTTTTTTTAACTATTTCCAGGTCTAATGGTCAACCATGGTCCAGGCAAATTGCCTTCTATTTATTCCTAACACTCTAATCAGTGTTAATAAAGAATGCACGTGAAAACTATGCAATTTTTATTGTTGACCACCATGATGTTTATATAAACTATCTTCTTCACGCCTCCAAAACATTTTAAAAGCATAGAGACAACAACCTTCTTTTGTTCACCAAAATGTATAATCACATAAAAGGAGCAAACTCTCCTGCCTGCATTTTTCCTTGGGGCCTTAAAATGTTCAAATTTTTGTTCACTGCCTGTGAATATATGGAATATAAAGCAAAATGATTCCTCCTATTTTCAAAATTGTATGAAGTGAAATAATCTTAAAATTGTATTTTTCTGAAGCACAACAATGTGTATAACATATAGAGAATTATCTGTATTTCAAATGTTTCTCTGTGTGGATATTTTACTTGTGAAAAGATTTAAGGAATGACTCAGTAAATGAGATACTATAATTGCATCATCCTGTTTATTATAATCACCACATTCTGTTAAATTCAAATGCCATTCCCCAGGCTGATTTTGCTAATGCAGTCATCCTTAAATGAATGTGGTCAGTAATTTTGCATTAAAAAAGTGACTGTTCTTCCAACTAGTTTCTCACTTGCTATTGTGAAAAGCAGTACTATGAAATAAAAGTACACAAAAGTAAAAAAAATATATAAGAACATAATTAAAATATTATCCCATAAGACCCTATTCCTACAGACATCCTTAGTTTTTACAAGCTGTTTAAAGGACTCTTACAGCTCTTTTCTAACTGCTTGCAGGAACAAGATTTCACTGTGGTAAAGCTACCCATTTTTCTTCTTCTCATCAAAAATATCCCAAACAATTGCAAAGCTCTGTTTTTTTTATAGGACATAATCCTGGACAGATGGCTGCATATGAGACATGCTTTTATGCATAGACACACAAAAACACACACTCATATATAAATATATGAGCAGATACATATATAATTTTTTTTTTTTTAACTGGACAGCATCTACTTTTGATTTGGTCATTTTCACACAGATGCTTTTGTGAGTATTAACAGTAGTACAACATTTTATTATATATATTTGCACTATTATCATCATGGCACTAAGATTAGTGTTTACAAAGCCATTGTACTGTCTAATCTTCTATATGGGTCTGAATCATGGGTCATCTACCGCTATCATCTACGACTTCTCGAACGTTTCCATCAGTGTTGCCTCTGTACAATCCTAAACATCCACTGGACTGATTACGTGACCAACGTTACCATCCTCGAATGGGCAGATGTCACCAGTACCGAGGCCATGCTGTTGAGAACACAACTGTGCTGGGCAGGGCACGTTTCCAGGATGGAGGANTTGATTATCATCATGATCCTTAGACAACAATATTCCCATGTTTCCTAGAAATCAAATTCAAGCTGACATTTGCTACAAAACCACAAACTTCTAGGACATTAAATAAAATTCGTTACTCAGCACAAGGTTTTAAAGATTTCAGATTCCATTCAAGGCAGAGAACTGACAGGAGACTATATTAATTGAATGAAAATAACAGTTGTACTGTTCTGGTGGGGGTTTTAGTCATGTGTAGCAAAAATTATTGCCCTGGTATTTGAGGTAGAAAATCTGCAAAGGATAAAAAATGAACTCTTTTTCTTTTCCTATGCTTTTTTTTTCCCTATGCAGTTAATAAAGTTGATGCATCAACAGAAAAATTGCTGCATCAATTTGTGACTGATATATATATATATTGTTGTATATATATTCTAACATAACCTTTTAAAGTATGATGTCTATTCCAGTAAAAAAAAAACCACAAACCAAAACAAAACCCTGACATTTTGGTCTATTTTGAAATCCATAGCACACAATAGCATACACTAAGGCAGAGATTAGCATTTAATGTGCATTATTTAATAGGATGCCATGCTGTACTAACTCATGGGAAATAAAGGTCCATTCTTCAGGGGTTAGTTTTTTGGACAAGTAGTTTCTAAAATCATGAAACTATTTTGTTCACTCTTAAGACTCTATCCTTCTTTGTGAGAGAATTATTCACTAGCAAAAACATACCAAAGGTTGAAAATTAAAGTATAGAATTTTTCTTGCTGTTCTGGACAGTACAAACCTCTGTGAATATTTTCTATATGATTACCTTCTGCATTACAAAAATTGCAACCATTACCAGGGTATGGAGAAATTAGGTTCAGCAATGGAATCTATTTCAAACAAACCCCATAGTCAATGGAGTACTATCCACATAAATAAAAGCATAAATTGATGTAAGTAAATTACTGAATAAATATATGCTAGTTAATGAATAAATGAACACATTTTTGTGCCTATGACAATATTGACTTGGATTATATATGAAGTTTACAGTTGTCTTGCAAATCACCACAGACATCTCAGTTTCTCAGGCACAGGCAGACAGCTACAAAAGCAGATCATGAATGTTGTAATAAATATTAGAGCCCTTATTTGGTATCAACTGCAGAGTATGGTGGTGATTTTTCTTTTGTGCTGCTGCTATGGCATTTCCTACTTCATGTACTGGCCAATACACTAAACCTCTACTTGCTATGAAAACTGGCTAAAACCCAGATCTGATCTACAATAAGAATATTGCCATTTTGAGATAATTGACTTTTTGTAGCAAATTAAATATTCCTTTCACTTAATTTACATGACAAAAATATCTCTGTGTAAGACCATTCCAGTCCGAGAAAAACATCAAAAAATTCTATAATCATTCATGGGATCAGGGAAGTCTTCTTCAGACCAAATGACAGTGAATTCCCCACAGCACTTAAAGTGTGTCTTCCCCTTGACACTTTTTATAAGGTAGATTAAAAGGTTTTTTAAAATACTATGAAATACGCTTTGACTCTTACCAGAGAAGACACTGGGGATCTTGGAAAGAAAACTTTTCACTGTACGAATAGGAATCCCATTTTTCTCGTCTTGCATGCGGGCTATGACATCTTCCATCTGAACGGGGTCGGGGGGGGAGAGGAAAGAAAGAATAAAGAAATTAAAAATTATTTCCTAAAATTAATCTCCAAGAAATCCTAGATAAATCTCTCAGAATGACAGGTCCACTCTTGTTATTTCTTTCTTAATTTTTAACTTATATTCTATATATTTGTTGAACAGACTAAAAACTGCAAGTAATTTATTCATCCACAACGGTAAAAAAATGCATGTGTTCAAAGTCTCTTGAGACATAGCAATGCAGAACAACTTAGGTAAAGTTATAGTTAGTTAAAGTAGGTAAAAAAGTTGTGAAAAATCATTGCTGGATATCAGACTTCATGTTTAGATTGTATTACTGGTATTGTACTACATACAAAAGCAAAATAGACATATACAGAAAAAAAATACATATACAGAAAAAATAGACACATACAGACTTCTAAGGAACTGATACAGTTCTAAAATAGACTGTTTAAACAAAAATAGAGCTTTTAAGTTCAAAGGAAAAATTCCTTCTTTTCTTTTGAGAAGGGAAGAAAAAGTACAACATGAGGCAATTTTGCATCCCTGGAGACAGCAGACCCAGAAATATACGATTTTTCTCTAGGTAATGAAGTGGGCAAAAAAATATTTCAAATCAATTTGCAGATTTTTTTTTATATACTCTTATATTACCTCAGTCTTTCCAACTCAATGTTCAGGCTAATTTGGACCGTACATTTTATCAATTATTCCCAAACCAAAGGTTCACTTTCCTGTGAACTATGAACATCAAGTTCTTTTACTGGAAAACAGAAAGAATATTAGAGTTATTGGGTTACTATACCTGTTTTTCTTCTTGCACATTTCATAATTGAAGTTTGCACATTTTATAACTTCTATCTTTCTTTCTCTGAATACCTAACTTCTAAAAAAAGTCAATGAAATAGTGATAAAATTAATTACTACTATTCTTCCTTTTTCCTTGAATCACCAACATATGTTATATGAAAAACTCTGCATGACAGGGCATTTTATACTCTTCTATTAATCAAAAATTAAAAATTTTTTTGATCTCACCTCTGTACTCCCGATAGGTTCACAAAGAATTAATTTAAAGTTTGGGGCTGGGGTGTGTTGTGGAAGCAGACTAACAGACAAAATGCTGTCATACACCTTTTCTCCACTGAAGTCAGATGACCGGTTTTAGCAAATAGCCAAGCAGCCCTGGGTCCATTATTTGGCCCGGTAAGAGAGTTGTATAGAGCCAGGAAGGGGAACAGTAGTTGGGGTCACAAGTGGTGTATGTTGGAAAATTGCTCAGAATTAAGCAATGTGCAAATGTAACAGAAGAAAAGAACCAATGTTCATCTGGCATAGAATTTAATAATTTAAACAGAAAAGCCTATTACTAGATTTATGAAAAACATTCAAGCATAAAAACCATTATCTATGAAATGGAATCTGTCCCTACATTTATTATCCATATATTAACTGAAGGTTTGTATCAACCCCTTCTAAATTCAGTTGTTAAACTGTCCTATTGAGCCCTTAAATGAATAAGAAGTCATTCAAATTCAAGTGAATATTTTTGCTGATTATATTTGATGATAAATTCCACACATGCAGAGTAAGATTATAAGAATACTGCTACAACTGCAGTGTGTATTATACCAGGACAAGCTCTATGTTACACTGGGACAAAGTTTAGAAGACAATACATAAGGCAACACAATAAGGGTATATTTGCGTTATAATATGGATTACTACAAACACAGGGCACAAATCTGGAACATATTGCAGGTAGAGAGATGTAGTTACTGCTTGCTCAAGAACATGAGTGCAAAAGTTTAATGCCCAGCATTTCTAGTGCTCTCAGTAATCAGTCTTTTGAGAGTACATGGAATAAATTGTTAATTCACATTCACATATGCTTCCCTAAACTTGTTTCATACACTAAATCTAACTCTCCTAGGAACTGCTGCTCTGGGAGAGTTCTCTGGTTTTGATTAACAAAGTGAGCTCTAGGATGTCTGCACTGCAAAATTACACCTTCCCCTTCACGTCAAAATCATATTATTGTTCTATGTAAGGAGATATACTGTCTGTGCAAAAGGCAGCTCACACTCCAAAAAGCATCATTGTGAACTGCCTGGTTAACTCAGTGAGCAAAGATTATTTCCTAAGTGAGTAGGAATGTTGTGAAACAACTCACAACACAACAGCAGACTACTAATCAGTTATAATTGACCTGGGATTCTGCATGTTACCTGTTAGACTACAAAATTCCCATTTGTCCTGTCCTTTTTTGCACAGAAATCTCAGAAGTCCCTTGTGGTTTGTGGTTATCTTAAATCTTAAACATAAGAAAATGAAGGGCAATTTTAAAAAACCACCATGTTTCAACTAAAGATTCAAAACTATCTAATCCAACATATACAGGTGTACAAACTTTCAATGTACATAATGGCTATTTCTGTTTTAGATGCTTTAAATTCAGCAAATATATAATCTCTTTCACTGAAACAAAATCTCATTTAATTATATTTGGGAAACAGCAGTCAAGGCACTTCTCAGTCATTCATCAAAAATGACCTAAGACAATGAAAAGGGCAGAACAGTTTAATTAGAATGATGAAAGAAAATCTTAATCTAATTTTGCTCAAGAAGCCTAATCTGGGAAACGCATGCTGCTGCCTGATATAATAATTTTCCTTCCTGATGTATCACTGTTTGTTTCTGAGTCACCTGACCTGATGCTCAAAAATGAAATATAAGCTTCTTCATTTCACCTCAGAATTAGACTTTAACAGTTCTTTTCACATGTGGTTACCTGACTAAACCTGACTGGCTCCGATCTTTCAGTGGGATCTCTTTTAGACCTAACCATTCTCAAGTAACTCAGAGAAAACAAATCCACAAATAATTTGCCTCCTGATCACTCTGTAAATGAAGTTTCAATATGCTTAAAAAAAGGAAGTTGTATAGGCACATCTTTTAGCTTTTAAGTCATCATTCTACATCATTAACAGGGAAAGAGTAGCCACAAAGAAGTTCCCAGTGCAGCACAGATTCTACTGGCTCTTTAAATAAGTGTATTCCTCAAAATATCTGCAATTTGTTTACCAGTGAGGCAATTCTAACCCTGACAAAAACTCACTAACCTTCTAATGCATAGGCACCTCAGAACAGACATACAATATTAATATTTAAAACTTCATTCATCTCCTTGTGAAGATAATTTGAAGTCTTCATCTTGACATGTAAGGACTTCATGAAATTTATTTCAATAGCTCTATGACAACAGTGACAATGCATCGTATATGAAGCAAAAAGAAAGAAGATAGCAATATCCTGTAATAGAAAGGCTGCAGAATACAGGAGCCATTGAATAATGACAACTGACTCTGCTTCAAACACCCTGGGAGCTAGGCATGCAGGCATGCATGACTTACCCTAGGAGCAGAACCCATAAAGAACTAACATAGCCAGAGAGTCAGTAATATCTGACTATGGGAAAGAGAGATTAAAAGTTACCAAGTAGGAAGTGAAAGGGATGGTTATTGATGTATGTTGCTAAAAGTCCATTGAAGGACTATGCTTATTAGGCTTTTCTTCTTTAACACGACCATAAGAGGCTTCTGCCATATGGGGTACGATCCCCCTCTTCTATCTTTAATCACTGCCTACCCAAAGAGATCTGTATTTCTCCATTATTGACAGTGGGTGTTTTGACAGCAAACCAGGACCAGTATCTTTTAGCTAGGTATATTTAATACAACTCCTAGTGGCAGAATTTTTATAGTTCCTTAGATTTCAGTGCCATGTGGTTTTGGGGGGAGACCCTGATTTTTAAATTTCTATATCCAAATACAAATTTCATTGCTAGCCACTGCACATCTTGTAAAAATAATCAACTTGCACCATAATTCAGTATCACTGCATCTTAAGAAAAGGGGCTTTTTTCATTAGTTCAAAGACAAGAAAAAGTGCAAAAAGTTTGTCAGTGCAGGATGAGTTTTTTCTTCCCTTAAAACTGAGCCTAGACCAACTCCACATAAAGATGATCATGAGATACAGGGATTCCAATACTGTAAAAAGTTATTGGTCTGTAACTAAAAACTTGAAGCCTTCTCCTACTTAGTCATATACAGATATCTCAATTTTATCTCTGTTCCTAAAAAAAAAAATTCAGTGCCAGGGAATTAAGAGTATACCCAGGAAC
>WEIV01015727.1:4278-21230 GCA_013390005.1 Calyptomena viridis
CTTGGTTTTTTTGCATTTGGATAGGAAAATAATGAGAGTGGTTTCTGATTATAACATAAACTAAGGTATGTCTTTTCCCCTCATTAGCCTAGAGAATTTAAATGTAGCTGTTCCTGCTGTGGGTATATGGCTCGTGGTTCATTACTACAAGAGGGTTTCTTTAACAGATCATGTGCTGAGTGTTACAGCTAACTCATGATTTGTAGGAAACTGTTATTTCTCTATGCTGCTTCAGAAAAAATGATGGTAGTGTCATCCATTTCTTATAGATGTTATATTACTTCAGAGTTGCAGATAACTTTTTTTTTTTAAAATTTGAGGTAATAAAAATAACTAGATACTTCACTAATTTGCACTGTGACCAGACATGTCAACTTTTCATAAATGAGCCCATTCAGTTTATCTGGAGAGGTTCTTCTTGCTTCACTTTGGTTTTGAACTGTTTTGGCTTTGTTGAACACAGGGATATAATACACAGAAGTATCAATAAAACTTCATAGATAGAAAGAGCTTCAACATCCTTAATCTGATTCTCTTTGTGCAGGAGGATTAAATATTTGTTGGTGCAGCAAATCGAGCTGGGAAGACTTGAAGCCCAGTAGCTCTGTGTTTAGCTGGGAGATAAGGAGGCATCCATCCCCTTGTGTGTGCTGTTCAATGGTTCCTTTGCATTAAGCAGTCAGCAGAGCAAAACAGAAAGCTGTGTTTCTCTGGCAAATAGTCAGATACCCAAACCGGTGGTCTAGGAATCCTTTTTCTCCTTTTCTTGGCTCCATAAATATTTAATTCATATCTGTGAAGCTATCTGTGAAGTTTAGCTTTGGTAGAAAAGATCGATACTATTACCTTTCTGACCTCAGCCCGTCTTGTATCTGCAGGTTTAAACATTTGCTGTGGTAGGTGGCAGCTTCAATAAGATTAAGGATGGAACAGAGCTCCTCTGCCATCTCTTCTGTCACTGGTTTAATCCTGGCAGTAAAAGGGATGAGAGAGATGGCAGTGGTTGTGTTCTTTCTCTGGCACCTCTTCCACTAGATATGCTTGCAGATCTGCAGGGATGTTGCAAATATGGGTCCTGAAAAGGAAGAGGGTGTCAGAGAGCCCACTTTTGCCATAGCTGAAATTAGAACCCCAGACCCCTGCTGATGGGCACTGTCAGGACTTGTGTAGCTCTTGAAAATGCTTTAGGCGGTTTTACCTGCCTGAAGATGCATAATACGAACAATTTAGATCCTGTGCATTTTGAACTGACTGAGTAGTAGCTGAGGAGGAACATCTGTGTGTATTCAGTGTGTGGTGTTTGAACCTCATTTCTCAGCCAAGAGAGCTCTTATCTCTGCATACTTTAGAGAGAAGAGGAAAAGGAGTCAGCAATGTGGAGACATACTTTGATTCTGTAGTGCCAAACCAGCTGGACTCTAGTTTTGGGTGGAGGTGTACACTAAATATGTCATTCTTTAGTAGCTGTGGTTAAATATGGTTTTAATCCATTTGCAAATTGCATTGCTCTTTCTTAGCTGTGAGAGGAGAGATTATTTTGAAGCTTCAGACATGGGATAGAACTTCTCAGTATGAACTCAGTTGTTAATTGATCAGGGAGAGTTGTAACAAGTCTGTATGGGCTAGGATCACATTGGAAAGAAGGCTGAAAGCAGATGCTGTGTATGAATACTGAAGACTTTGGAAAAATTTCTTCTCTGAAAGTGAATAAGTATTAGAACTGGCTCTCTAGGGAAGTGGTCGAGTCACTCCCTGGTGTCCTTAGTTTTAAGACAATTGTACGATTTAAATTCGAAATCAAGAGACTCTCCAAAATATAAAAAAAAGGAGAAACATGTGCCTTTACCTAACCAGGACAGCTGAGCAAGCTTTCTCTGGGAAACCATTAATATGTGTTTTGAAAAGTATTATAAAACATGCATATTCTTAACTACACAACATTTTTGTTAAGCACACATTTCTCTGTACTTGGAGGTGATCAGGGACTTGTAATTATTCTTTGGAATAACAGAAACACATCAATATGAAGTCAAAATTCTATTGTTTAAGTGTTAAAAAAAATAAAGTCTCTTTTCTGTTTTCTGCAGCTTGTGAAGATATTCACGACCCTTGCCAGGTCCCCAGGCTTCCTTATTTTTGGTGTGCTGTATTTTTGCAGAATAAAAAAATCTCTTCTTTTGCTGTTGTGTTTTTCAGAAACTTCTTTTTGACCTTCTGGAGTTTGCAAACGGTTTCTATGTAGAAATGAAATGGTTAAACACCAAATTATTTGTTGCCTAACAAATGAGAAATTCAGCTCCACGCATGGGAAGTTACATCTAAACACCAAGTATGACTGGACTCACTGTTAAAGTTTCCCTTTTTGTGTTTGTCTGTTGTAAAAGAGTGTAGTTTATAGAGGAGGATATTTCAATGTTACATGAGAGGGTTTTTTCCCTATTTAAGTTCTTTAGTTTAAGTTTTTAGTTTGTGTAATGACTCACCCCTAATGGTTTTCAATGAACTTGGAAAAATGGCCTCCTGTTTTGTCTTGTTCCCAAATTTGAGACATTATTAAAGCCACAAAGAGAGACAGTTCTGTCAAAATCTGCTTTGCTCTGCAAAAACAGACCCCGATCCAGCGGTATCAGAGTCATAAAAAGATTTCGAAACAGACTGTAGCACATTTATCTCTCTGGCTTGGCTCAGAACAAGCACACAGTTTTTCCAGTTTTTTTCTATAGAACAGGCATAGAAGACAACTAACAGTACAAGACAGGGAAATGCACTGTACAGATAAACAGTACCTATGAAATGAATGCTTTTTCTGAGAAATTTTTATCAAATGAAAATACTGAAGTGAATGCTGAAAATTTGTTTGTGTTATTGTGTGGACTTACAAAATTACTGATTTCTATGCTCACACCACAACTGATTTGCATCTTGGAGGATCATCTAAGGAAACACTGATGAATTTAATAGAAACAATGGCTTACATGGAGACTGCTGGAATCATGAGGTCTCCAGTTCTCTTAACTTTTAAATCAAGATCTAAGGCACTTAAAAAATAATGTTATTTCATTCAGTCAGAAATTACAGCATGCTGCAAAAAGTATTGACGTTCTAGAAATCATGTGTTATGCTGGGATTCAGAATATTTAATACCCCATATTTTAAAGACAGCCTGTGCTTGAAAAACATAAATTAAGGAAAGACTCTCTGAACACGTGTTCAGAAAATAGTTATTTCTGTAAGAAGCTAGTCTGTAATGTGGCTGGATTTCTGTTGGCTAAATATTAAATTGATGATTGTGCAGGCACACCTAAAATTCTGTAGTTATAATTGCACAACTGTCTGTCTTATAAATAATATCCTGGGATTTCTTGATGTCACTTTTATTCCTTGCTTTTTCATTACTAGTCTGTTTATGCACATTTTTTCCTAGCAGTAAAGCTTCTTTTAAATATGACCTCTTCAGCACAAGTTTCAGAAAAAAATGTGATTAATATTAAAATCTGTGTCCTGCCTATGTTTTTGAAACACCATTGCGTTGCAGGAGTTGGCTCAGTTAAACTTCTTTGTTTCAAATATTCTTCTATGCATGGTAGACACATTGCTTGCGTTGTGAGTTTTGATTTTTGGTAAATATGAATAACTGGGGAAATTAAAAATTTAAGGTACTGTAGTTCATTTTGATTATCACACTCCACAAGGATTTCATGGCCAATTTGTACAGGAATGTGGCTATTCTATGAAAATGGCTTTCCACACCTACTACTGCAAGCTTACTGCCTTCTGGTCTGACCTTATTCTTCAGAGGAGTGGGTAAGATGTTTGTCTTTGAAAGGACAGTAGAGAAGAGGGGTGTTTATTCACATGCACTATTCAAAGAAGACCAGAACAGTTGCAGCCTAAGTGACCTGTGCCCTGAGCCATTGCTGCATTCAGATACCTTCGGAAGTAAAATATTTTGTTTATAGAGCATTGTCCATCTATTCACTGCTGTTGCACTACCAAAAGTAGGTCTGTTTGATCAGCCAGCTCATGGGAAAGGAAGAAATTAAATGGGAAACAAAAAAGCTGTATAGTCATGCAAATACTTTTAATTTTTTTTTTTAAACAAGACTCAGCAGTATGTCTGCAATATCAGGAACTGCTCTGCAGTGGTATTCAGAAACCTGTTCTTATGTGAAAGCATCTTCCTCCTATTTATTACCTATAATAAGGGCAGTAGTGTGATGAAAGTAGGATGACTTACCCAAAATTCTAGTTCCACCCATCATGTCTGAGTGTGATATGAATATTTTCAGATCCTGTTTTATGAAAAACCTTGAAATACAAATAATGGCAGTTCCTAGAAGGAAAGGCTTTGCTTCAGAACAAGTTGGAGTGATGTTGTACAGACATGTATTTGTGAGTGGGTGAGGTTGCAATATACAGAGGTCTTCTGTGCATTTTTAAACTTTCTGATTTGTAAGACACTAAAGGCAGTTCTCTGTAAATATCAGCTGTCACCTGAAATGTGTTGGGTGTATAGCTACAACAGAGATGGGGCTGGAAACCTTATCATTGCATTTCACATTTAATATTGCATTAAAAACAACCTGTCGTTTCTGAAAAAGGGAGGAGAGTATTTTCTCAGCCTCAGTGTTTTTCTGTAGATCACCAGATTGCTTGATTCTTTTTCCTTGAATTTGCTAAACAGCATTACTCTTTTTAAATTAAGACAATGACTTCTTTCTTGTCCTCAGAGTTTGTTTTGATTGTTTCATGTTTTTCTAAAGTAGCACAAAATTTCTCAAAGGGCTCAGTTGGAGGAGTGACATTAGTAGTGATGTTGAGATACTTTATTTTCATAAATAACCAATCTGAGTTTGAAGATGCAACTGTGATGAATACTCTGGGAACTTCAGCATAATTTTTCTAAATCAATGAAGGTGCACATATTTAATTACTAACATTGTTAGAGCTGTAGGAAACCAAGTGAAGAAAGATGTCTTTCAGGTAAGTGTGTAAAAAAACCACCTGGGTGCATAAGCATATTTTGGGGGTTTGCAAAACTGTGCCAGAAACTTAAGACTGACAAACCTGCAGCTTTACAACTGTGATGGAAGAGCTGAGGTGGGAGTTATTTTCCTTTACACTTGAAGTTTTTTGTAGTGCACCAATATTGTCATTTTCTGACAGATGATGCCTAGGAAAGAGAAAAACAATATCAGATATGGTTGAGATGGAATGTGAAAAAAAAAAGCTCTTTCTCTGATCTATTACTCAGCATAACAAAATATACCAGCTTATTGTACAAAACTCCCCATTTAATCAAGTTTCTGTGTCTGGTGGAATTTTTAAGATAATCTGTAGAAAAGCCAAGTGCAGTAAATATACACATAAACTGAGAGATTGCTTTTAATGATGTTGTTTCACAGCTGCCTTTAAATCACATGGCAGGTGTAGGTGTAATACTGACTACATGTACCTTCCTTAAATAAATGGAGAAGTAACTCTGCCCAGCCCAGCATCAAGAGGGTTATTGTGGCATCCTTTCTGCATTGTTTTTCTGGTAAAGCATAACTCTGGGAGGCTGGGGTATAAAATTGTGATTTATCTGAACTGTACAGCTTAGACAAGGTGCTCCGCTGTCTCTGCTGGCCAGTAGTACTTCTAACAGCAAGTCTGGGTTCTAGAACCCAGAAGTATTTTAGAATTCTAGAAGTATTTTAGCTTTCATAAACAGTGAGGAAATATGTAAGAGTCCTGAATAAGGTACATCCAAGAAAGAAATGAGTGGAACAAATGCAGTATGTGTACAAGACTCAGATTAGTGCAATATTGCTTGTGGGAGGAGGTTGAGATCAACTAATGTGTCTAGTCCTTTGTAATTCCATTTTGGCCCAAGGCATCAAAAAGGAGGGAAAAATGAGAGAGAAAATAAAACTGTCTCTAATCACTTCCCTGCTGCTTTGTGATCTGCAACAGTGAGAATACTTATATAGGCATGTGATGAGAAAGGGCCTGCCTTCCTAATATATTTTCCTCCCTTTTTCATTTTTGGGTTTAATTAACTTAAGGCACAAGAAGAAAAGGCATGAGAAAAGAAACAATTCTGAACAAAAATAATCCCTTATTTAGACCCTAGAAGGGTGTAGGAGGTACCCTCTTTGCCCTCCCCTACACCCACAGAATTTTTTCCATGTCAGGCATTCTATACAAGGCCAGTATGAAAGGAAGGAATAATTATTGTTGTTGTTTAGCTGCAAGATATCACAGCTAATCAATATGAATAAACCTTAAACTAGCCCAAATATAAAAGAAGAAATGAGTTTTCAATCTTTTCATATAGTCAAAAGCAGCAAAAACAATTGGATTTTCTGATGGCATAAGATGGAATCTCTCATTAAGATCAGAAAAAGTAGTTTTCATGCCTTCCAGTGTAATCCAGGAACTATCATGTCCTGTTGTATACATTATGATTATTGTAAGAGCTTATGTAGTCTTCCTCCCTGTATGTTATATGAAAACAGGATTATGGATCTTTACATGGAGTTCCCCATATGAAAAGCTTCCTGGGAAGTTTGTGATGTGAAGGATTTTTTCGCTATTATTGGGTGAAAAATAACCAAAATAAGGATTTTAAAATTTTACTGCAAAATTAAGTAGAATTCCACAAAGCAAGTTTTAAAAGAGAACTCAAGTATACGAATCATTCAAGTCATTTAGCAGTTACTGTGGGGATTCTTTTTCCTGCAGTTTTGTTCTGAGTACCTGGATCTCCATCTCAGAATCAAAGAATCATAGAATGGTTGGGGTTCAAAGGGACCTTAAAGATCATTTAGTTGTAACTCCCCTGCCACGGACAGGGACATCTTCCATAGACCAGGGCGCTCAGAGCTCCATCCAGCCTGGCCTTGAACACCTCTAGGGATGGGACATCCACACCTTCTCTGGACAACCTGTGCTGGGGCCTTACCACCTTTACAGCAAAGAACTTCTTCCTAACATCTAATCTAGAGCTACTCTTTTAGTGTGAATCCATTCCCCCTTGTCCTGCCATTACATGGTCTTATAAAGAGTCATCCTTTCTCTTCTTTGCAGATTTCCTTCAGGTCCTGGATGGCTGCAATTTAGGTCATCCCCAAACCTTCTCTTTTCCAGGCTGAACAAACATAATTCTCTCAGACTTTTCCCATGGGAGAGGGGCTCTAATAATTTTTGTGGCCTTTTTTAGGCTCTAACCAACAGGTAAATCTCCTTCCCGTGCTGGGGACCCCAGGGCTGGATGCAGCACTCCAGGTAGGGTCTCACCAGAGCAGAGGGGCTCGACCTGCTGGTCATGTTGCTTTTTGATACTGCCATGTGTTTTAACTACTAAATCATTTCTCTTCAGGAAGCCAAGAAAATTTGGCCCTTCCCTTTGGTGCTGAATCTACATTCTCCTTGGCCTCCCTACTCCCAGATAGCTTTATATGTCATACCTTCAGTACTCATACTCCATACCCCTGTCACTTTTATCCTCTTCTCCATCCATGTCTGAAGTGGGACATTGGTCTTTGCAGCATCCAATACCCTGCCAGTGCTCTCTGCTTGTAGGTGATGCAAGCATATGCTTGGCCTTTCTTTGAATCCCTGTGTTGGCTCCCTTTGCCACCATGGTCAGAGATGTTTCTTTTCTGTCAATGGTAGCTCTTCATAATCCTTGTATTTGCATCTCTTTATTAGCCTGTCTCTTACAAGACACATCTGAAGCTTGCTTGAATTCTCATACATATGTCATACCTCTTATCCTGTAAAAATTCAAATCCCTCCTGATCAGCTACTCTGCTGGATACTTATGAGCCTATAATAATTCAGAAATAATCTAGATAGATGATTTCTGGGTTGTTTCTTTTGTCAGTCTAAAATGTATCTTATTAGGACTTCTTTTTTTCTTTTTTTACCCTGTTCCTCTCCTTTTTCTCTCTCTGTCTTTGTGACTTGTACGCTTTTTTTTTTGTCTCCTGACCTTGCTGATCTGTCCAATCCTCCTTTCGTTTAGAAGCTGTAACCTCTTCCAGCCAAATTACACTGGGAACAAAACCAGCTCCTGAGACTTCTTGATAAGGTTTGGCAGTTGGCAGACTGTCTTAATGTGTAGTTCAAGGGTGAATGTATGTTCCACAAACACCACTTAGGCTTCATGTTTTCTCCAAAGCAGTGGTGAGAAGAGATGTGCTATAACTCAGGCTGAAGCTAAAAACAAGGCCTGGAGGAAATATTTTTAAATATGCCTCTTTTTTTTGAAACAGAGCCATTCAGCACACATTGAGCCCCAGACTGGCTGTAACTGATCTTCTAACCTTTGCCTCTAAATAACTTAAACTCTCCTGGTCTGGTGTCCTGGTTGCAGAGAGGGGGTGGAGTTTAGAGCCACATGGGCATGGCCAGGTTGCCACTCTACACACCCCACATCATCACTGGGGGAGTGGCTTTGGGGAGAAGAAAAGCTGAGCGTTCCCCTGGAATTGTGCCGGTTTGTCTCCCTCTCTCCATCGGGGAGGTTGCCAGGATCAGCCCTGTGAACACCATTCCACCCATCCCTTTCCTGTTTTTCCAAGCCTTGACTCTGAGACGTGATTCTGAAAAGCGGTGAACACAGCTCTGCCACAGGGAATGAAGTGAATGGCAACACCAAGAGGAGAGGAGTTGAGCTCAGGCCAAGCCCAGTGGAGGGGTGGTGTAGACAATCTAGCTTTTGTGGGTTTGTCCATCATTGTTTTCCATTGTGTCGGGCTCAGGAATGGGGAGAGCTGGCTGTGGGAAGCACCCAATATCTTGTCTTTGGTTGGGGAAGCCATGTAGGGCTGCAAGAAGCCCCCTCTATCTTGTCTTTGTCTAGGGAAACCACTGAGTGCTGCACGCAGGAATATGAAATATTACCTAAACTATTTCTACCTAAACAATCTTTTATTGATTTAGTTCTCTGGGGTGTAGAGGTCACCGAAACTAATTCAATGGTGGTTGAGCAACTATCATTTGTCTACAAAGTTACAGATTTTAAGCAATAACAACAAAGTTCTTGGGTTAGTAAAATTCAAGCTGCTGTGGTTTACCCCCTTCCACTGGTGTGGGACTCTTCATCAGGGAATGTAGTGATAGAAAAAGGAGCAATGGGTACACACTGAAAGAGGGGAAATTTAGGTTGGATATTGGGAAGAAATTCTTTACTGTGAGGGTGGTGAGATACTGAACAGTTGCCCAGGGAGGTTGTGGATGCCTCAACCCTGGGAATGTTAAAGGCCAGGTTGGTTAAGGCCTTGTGCAACCCAGTCTAGTGGGAGATGTCCCTGCCTGTGGCAGGAGGGGGTGGGACTAGAGGATCTTTAAGGCTCCTTCCAACCCTTAACATTCTGTGATTCTGTGAAATCAGTCTTTGGTTTGAGTGGGGTTTTGTTTGGTTGGTTTGGGGGTTTTGGGGGTTTTTTTATGGTATCCAGCAAAATAACTCCTGGGGACCACTACTCCTAAAGATAAACAGCGTGAAGCTCACACGACATAACCAAACCTTTATTAACCTATGGTCCCTAGTAAACCTAGTGAACTGTAATTCTTAGAGACATCAAAGGGGTACACTCCTTGTGGAGAAAAATAGTTGAGAAAGGGCTGTGTTCAGTAGTACATGAGATTTAATTTTGTTGCACTGTCAGGCGTATTATTTTACTTGATTTTCCACATGTTTTTTAAAAATAAAGCACATCTTGCCTTATATGTAGAGCACTAAAACGATACTGCCCAATTCCTTTATGTTCAACAATTTTTAGAAATCTGGACACCATTATTAGATACCATGTGTTGGGAATGCCTCAGTAATGATATGTCATGGCAGTAACAGTTCTTTTTTTGTATTCTGCTCCGAAGTCACTGAAGGCTTGCATTTGCTCCCATTTGCATTGTACTACATTACTTACAAGTCTCACATAATTTCTAGCCTATTGTGTAGGATTCATAAACAGAATTAAAGTACTGTTTCAAGAGTAGATTGCCAAGGGACCTTCTTTTGAACGGCCTTGATTCAATTACACTTCGATATTTTCCATTTTTGTTTTTTGTTACTCAGTCAATTGTTTATTAATTAATGTAATAATAAAAATTTAAGCATAATTTATTACAGTGCAAAAATCATTGTACAAGACCAGATTTATGAATACATTAAGGCACTTATCACCACAATAAACACTAATGCTGGATGGGAAGACTGCTGAAATTAAAGCTGAGTGGATATTCTTTACTGATCAGATCAACCCTTGGAAACTAAGTGATTTCCTTTAAAGTTTATTTCTTCAAGGGTTAGAACAGTAATATTTCCCACTGATTAGAGGCAAAAGTAGATTAGAACGTCCTGTTCTGAATTAGCTTCTCTCAGAATCAAACTTCATTTATGACTTTAATTGCTTTAATATTAATTAGCTGAAATAATATTCTTCTCTAAAATATTCTCCCATTTATCAAAATAATTTCATTTGGCTGAATACCACTAAATACCCACTAAACCATGTCTTTTGTTTCTTATGAAGAATGTGACACTTTGATATAGGATCGTTGTAAGACAGGTAAAAATAGGACTGTCCTACTTAGCAGGTTTTTTTCTAAATATTGTTTTTTAAATTAGGTACTTGATATATGTGCTTTCTTTGTGTGCATGGTGAAAAATGTTACTGGATCACTCATGATAAGAAAGAAAAATACAAATCCCTTTGCCTATTTAATGCATTGCATTATCTGAACTATCATTAAACTGTAGATTTTACAAAATACAAAAGTACAAAGTGAAAGGGGATTTGCTAATAAGCATATTTCAAGCTGAAAACTCTTATCTAAAATTACCTTGGGATTGTAAGATACATAAACATTAATACACCTTGTGTGTTTGGAAAAATCTGCAATGCAAGTAGATGAATTAAGAATTTTGTTCACAGACTTAGGTGAACTGTATCAGATTGTGATAAATTTTATGATAAACTGGCATTAGTGTTCTGTTGTCTTAAAGCGTTATTGAAGAGCAGCTGATGGAGAAATCCTCATAGTTACCTAATCTTTATTCACGTTTCTTTTGAAACACACTGTGCTGAGCATAAATGTCAGATGTATCTACTTGGAAATGACTGAAATTCAGTTAAATATGCTGTTACAGTCAGAAGAAGAACAAGATGTACTTTCCTCTTTCTGGAATCCTATCCTGTTTCTAAAAAAAGAGCGTAGTTGGTAACAGATATAACTATTACTGTCTCCTATATTTTTTAATTAAAATTCTTTTCACAATGATTAAGAAATTTAATTTCTGAGATTTTTACATCCCTCATTTCTTTCTACTATTACTGTGAGAGAAAATAGTTGTAAGTAAACTGAAGCAATTCAAAAAAGAAAGTGTCATGGTGACAAAACTCCTCTGAAAGATAGTTCAGAACAGGTTTATAAGTTGTTCTGTCTCAAAGGAGTGTTTTAGGAATAAGAGAGATGGCTTTCTGTGAGAAATTGTAAACATGTGGCATTTTTAAGTACCAAGTAAGTATTTTCAAGATTAGATTTCTGTCTCAGTGCTATGTAGATGAATCCATAATTTTGTAATTTGGCTGACATTTTAAATCTTAATATTATTAATATTAATAGGATTCTCTTTAGACATTCTTGGAACTCTGATAAATAGAGAAGTCAAGGTCTGTCTCTGGCAAAATGGTGCAAAAGTATTTATTAATATTCAAAAATCACCCAACTTTACTAGAACTTGTGACTTCTCCATATTTCACCTTAAATATTCCTTTATCTCATCATTCAGTATTCTTATTTCCAGTTAAAGTTATGATGATGAGGTAAAACTGGTTATAGAAACAGATGCCAGAGTTGTTAACATTGGAAAGCTACAAGTTTGTGGAGAAATTACCTGGAAATACAACAAGGATTCTACCTTTCCTGGAATGCAATAGCTTTGAAGTTACCCTACACTAAAGAATACCATCTAAATTCCCAAGCATAAGTAAGATTTTTCAGTCCAATATCTGGATTCAGGAAAAGAGGTGGAAGTAACTACAGGTGTTGTATAGTGACAGTGTCCTTCTTCCGTGCATAAAAATTACTCTCTGGAACAAGGCAGCAGCTCCAAACTGCTTTATGGTGTCTAGTCCAGTTGTAAAGACAAAACCACAAAAAGATTTTTATAACACAAAAGTGAAGATGAATTTCAAGAGACTTTTACTGAGGTAGAGAAGTAGTACTACATATTTTCCTTTTGTCCCTTGGTCATTAATTAGTGGTTTGATTTGTGTTTTTTACATGTAAACATTTACTCTTAATCAATGAAGTAATACTGGTTAAAATTAAAACGTGATTTAAGAAGTACTCTGAACCAAGTGTGGAGGAGAAATCAAACATACAAAATATGCAGTGATCAGAGTTCTTTATTACTCTGGCAACTAAAGAAAATGGAGATATTTCTGTGTCTGGATTAAAGAAAGAAACAAAAAAAATTTGAGAACTGTGGATCGACACAAGCAAAAGAGCTATTTCTTCTTGTCTTGAGACTTTTTAATCTTCAAACAGTTTGGCTTTAAAAAATTTTCTCCCTTATGAGGAGCAGGCCGACAAGACCAGGAGCAACAGCTGGGCTGGCCTAATAAAAGCTGAAGTGCAGTTCTATTACATGGAGAACAGCTGAGAAATTAATGCCAAGCTTGCAAAGGGCAATGCTGAACACACCAGGGAAGCACTCCTGGGAGCTCGACTCAGCTCCTCAGCATTAACCCCCCTGCAGAAGGAAAGGCCAAGTATTCTGCATTTGAAGATGCTAATGTCTTCAAATTCATCTGAGTGCTCTGACGTAAAAGCTGAGAGGCAGCAAAACCAGCAGATTTGGGATCACTGCCTTGTCGTTGAAGCAGTGAGATGAGGATGTGAAGGAGAAAGGAAATACCCCCACAAGCCTGCAGCAGTGAAAAGGCAAAGGAGCCTGTGATCTTGCCCTTGCCTAAGAGGAATGGATGGGATGGGAGGCAGGTGTCACAAAAAGGGAAGGTTTTTGAACCAAGCCCTGAAAAGGGGAGATTTTCTGTCTCTGTGCTTAAAAAAATTTATTTTGTCTGCCAGAGCTCCAGGAATAGGAACCCCTTTAATGACCTGAGCAGTCTGGTAGTGTTCCTTATGTGAGAAACCTTGGCTTTATCTGATTCACTGCTCAGAGGGTGTATCTGATATTTCCCTTTTAATGTGAGTGTTCACCAGCAGACAGGGGACCCCTCAGCAGGTCTTCCTGGGGTTCAAAGTGGTCGAGGATAACTTCTGTCTACAACAACACTCTTAAACTAAGTAGTGACAATATCAGACACGAACTATAAAACAGACAATCTATTACAAATAAAGCAGACTTTAAACTTCTTGAAGCAAACAATTAGCACATGAATAGATTAAAGCTTTCTCACCTGGCATCCCAATAATGAGGAAGAGAAAAGGATGAACTGGTCAGCTAATCTCAGCTGCAAGATGGAAATAAAGCTTCTCCCAAATTCTACCAATTTATAACAGCTTTTATATGCTTTCTTTCCTCCTGAAGAAGGTATGGGGTTTTTTTTGTGAGAGCTGTAGTCAGCATTTCTAAATTTGGGGGGGTAGCTGGAACAAATAGGAAATTACTTGAGACCAAAAGCAAATATTTTAAACTTGAATAGATATTGGATGCTTTATAGAGAATAATTCAGCTATGCAGATTTTGAAACAAAAGTGTTCTATAAGTTGGAGGTAATGGGACAAGTGAGATGTATCAGAATAGCTGTAGCAGCTTTCTCAAATATGGCATTAGTATCTTGACAAGAAGTATTTAGGACTACTGTTTATAAATAACCAGGATCTGAAAAACGTGTCTAAATGAGTTGACATCTTCAGAAAAACATATATACTTCAGTAGTCACTCAGACATGGAAGATATAACTCAATATACACTAATTTTCTCTGTATCTCTTACACTCATCCATCAGAAGAAAACAGTGTCCAATGTCTGCTCTGAATTGTAAAATCCGAGTTGTGTACCTCAGACCTGTGTCTGTGCTTCTCTGACCACTTTGTATGCAGTTGGTATTCTCTGGGTCACTCCTCTGGGAGCTGGAAGATGATCCCAGCAGCATTTAGCTGATGGGAAGAGCAAGGCAGGGACAGGTGAATCATCCGGCATGGGGTGATGCATAGGAGGTGTCTGACAGAACTTGTTATAAAACATGTCTGCCTTTGCTGGCAGATCTCTGTGGCATTTGAAACATTGCAGATTAATGTGGCTGATTGTGAAAACAATCTACTTATTGGCAGGCAAGTATTCAAGTACTGAATCAGTCTGATGGGCCTGAAATTTAACAAATTTCTATTGTATTCCCAAGCAGCCCCTGACCTCCCCAAGGTTTCCAGACTCATTTTCTATTTCCAGTTTGCTACTTCATATGTCTATTGAAAGCAGCAGAGATTTTTATTGTGAATGAACGGTTCTGGGGATTGAGAATGGCCTTTAAAATATTTCCTCCTGTATGACTTTCATGGAGAATATTTCTGAATATACTTCCTGAAAAAGGAGATGAGATGACATGTTTGATTATGAGGGAATTGCAAAATACCTGCAATGATATATTGCTTCCAGAATAAAAGCAAATCAGAGTGAATTGGACTGAAGGGGATAAGTTCTTGGCTCTGCCTGAAATGGGTTGGAAAAAAAATTTGGGATAGATGCCATAAAGAAGAACAGTTTCTGGGTTAAGGTATTTTTGGTTCTATTTGCTCAAGTTTTGGGAGCACTGAAGTACTGGTTAGAGTATCTGGAATATGATTGACACACTTGCCCTGTCAAGTGGACTTTTCTTTAGGTTTGCTGGCTGAGCAGTGAAGAAGCCATCACAGGATGGCCTATTAATTGGGCCCATTAATCACAACATCACTGGAGTATGTACCTTGAGCTTTGGGAGACACGTTCACTCATGTTAATAATCTGCCATTTTTCATTATGATGAATAAAAACGCTCTGCATGTAGAGCTTATTTGAAGAGTGAGTCTCTGAAGGAAAGCATCAGTTCAGTATTTCACATTTATTCTCTCTCTCTGGTTTCCAGATCACGTGTTCCTATAAGAACAATTTCCTGGAAACAGCAATGACATGGTGTCTTGACATACCTTTAATATGACATTTTTACACAGAGGCAATTCCTCTGCACCTAGTTAATATGTCTTTTTTGCAAGCCTGTTTATTACAATTTGCCATAAAATGCTCCAGAGGAGCAGCTGGGATGATCCTCATCCCGAAAAACAGAGCAATATGTGCCTGACTGAGCTGGTGCTGGTGTTTATAATGCTGACTTGACTTGGAGCTGAAATTAGTCATTTTGTTGAGCAAAGGTCTGTGAGAATGCTTTATAATGCTATTTGCAGCTGCAGGAATGTTATCACATGGTATAGAAAATAGATAAGTGGATATCAGACAGATTGGAATCCTGTCAGTGCTGTGTAATGTACTGGATAATAATTTGCAGCTATTTTTCAATAGATGACCATGCCCTGCTACGCTTTTGAAGCATTAACTTGCTTCAGAAAACAGGGATCAAAGGGGAAAAAACCTGTATATCTGTAAAAAATGCTGGAATGAGTCTCGGGAGAACAGCTTATCTTTGCTGAAAACAAAGACCATTGTCCTCTGTAAACCATTTAGCCACATACTGATGAAAAGTGGTTTTTAAGGGCTCATGAATTAAGACTGCTAGAATTTAGTTCTTAACTTGAATATAATACTTAAGGTATGTCAGTCCAGTCCTGGTTTCAATAATCTCACATCCATCATGTCCTGTTCACAGCGCAGAGTTACAGCCTGCAGTCATAATAGGAGTAAAAACACGCTGCTTCTCTATANCAATGAATCTGTTATTCTATCATGTTTAGAAAGGGAGTTTGTTGTATTTTCTGTACTACTGCATATATCCCTTTCATTAGTTTCACTAAGTCAAAATAATAATCCCTATTCCTGCCTCCTTGTATCTGGACANAAACTCTAACTGTAGGCCAGTGGAAAAAAAGTAAAAATATTAATGGAAATATGAAAATGCATTGCATGTCCTTTCTTCCTTATTACTATAATATGTTTTGTGTTCTTCAATGGAAGTGCAATTCTCTGTCAATTAGAGTTCTGTGATAATAGCCCAATTTAATTACAGTGTGACAGTGCCTTTTTTTTTAATATAACTGTGAGAAACTTTAAATAGGACTTTTAAAAAAATAAAATACTAGATTAAAAAAACCCCTTGTTTACCCTTCCATGCTGTATTTCCACTGTATCTTTATGTTTTTCTGATGTAGTCATATAGATAAAGAAAATGGCAAGGTATATTCCTTTTCAGTTGGTAAGATAGCTGGAAGCTACTACTAAATCTTTCTTTTAACTGTTTTGTGGATTGAGCAAATGAAAAGATTGTAGAGTTACAATACTTCTGAAAAGGATATAACAGAATTTTATCCTTAATCAGAAAAAAATCTGCAATATTTTGACCTATAACCCTATAGCTGAAACTTACCACAGAATTCTAATACAGTGTCAGTTCAAAGTGATGTCTAGAAATAAAAATAGAAAAACATAAATGCGTGGTGCACTCACCATAAGAGACCCCTTTTCTCCTTCCTATCGCCCCTAAACACCCCCATGATAGAGAATAATTTACTAATGGGACTGGGATTCCATAAGATAACATGAGAACTTTCCTTGAATGAGGAGCAGCCGAGGGAGCTGGGGGTGTTCAGCCTGTAGGAAAGGAGGGTCAGGGGGAATCTTAGCACTGTACACAACTCCCTAAAAGCAGGTTTTAGATAGATGGGGTCTTCTCTACCAGGTAACAAGTGATAGGGCGAGAGGAAGTTGCTCCAGAGGAGGTCTAAATATCTTAAAAATATCTTGACAGCAAGGGTGGTCAGGCCTTGGAACAGGCTGCCCAGGG
>WEIV01015728.1:2038-65772 GCA_013390005.1 Calyptomena viridis
CATGATTTGCTAAACCTAAAGCTGGAAAAAAAAAAAAATACTTTGGTAACTTTTAAAATGCTAGTAAAAAGGTGGCACAACAAAACAGTTTTCTAATAGTGATATAACTGTATAAGAGTGGAATATAATGTTGAAAAAAAGTTTAAAAATTAACTTATTTTCTTATTCGTAAATTGCATGTACCTCAGCATTTCACCAGATGTTTGAAAAATCTCATTAAATGAAGGAAAATAATACTCGATTTGCACATTTTTCCACAACCAATCTGCAAAAATCTTCAGTATGGGAAATGTGGAATTTTCTTGGAGATAAAATATCGATTAGGTGGATTTAGGATTACTCTCTGAAACCTTCTGATTTTTTTAGATTAAATATAGGAAGAACCACTGTAACATGGGGATATGACTTCCACCAAATTTGGCCGGAGAGTTTTAGTTTTTCTTCACCATTCATTTAATTCTAAATGTAAATTGTGGAGAAATGTTTATTCTTTATTTGAATACATTGTTAAATACATTTTTGGTAAGATGTTTCACTGGCTAATTCTTGTTGGCCAAGTATTGCACATTTCAATAGGCCAGGTCTGATGGATTTGAAATTGGGTGCAAACTGATTCATAAGACAAATAGAAAGACGTCTCCTGCTAAATTCTTAACTTAGGTAACTTTAACAGTATGTTGTGAAGTTGAGGTTGAAGAAGGTATCTGAATCTTAAATCACAAATATAGTCTTATTCAAGTATGTTTGTGTTAGGTAATTTCAGACTAAAAATTTAAGCATGACTTATAGGATATGTTAACTTTCTTGTAGAATCTCTGCAGTAATAAAAAATTAAATCTACAATTAATATGGCAGGAAACATGTTTTACAGGAGAAAAATCTTCAAATTTAATCATTCGGGAAGAGTTCTGCACTTTATTTATAGTAGCTATTTATATTTTCTCATATAAAACTTTATCTTATAGAGAGATGATTTTCTTGTTTGCTTTTTTTTTTCCAATTTAAATGAAAGAACTAGTTTTCTTCATAAATAACACTTTTCTTCTGTTTACTGGGGTTTTTTTTATTTTCTGTGTAATAACATTTGTGCACCAATTACATTATGTGTAACATTTAGAAAGCAATAGCTTTAAATTCTATTTTTTTAAATGATTTTTAACAATGGACTTGGCCATACAGGCTTAATTAGTTATCACTCATCCATTAATTTGATTCTTTATAGTGTTAATAGTTTGAGGAGGCTTTAAAGTTCAACATTGTTTCCTTAAACATTTATGTGAAAAACAGCTTGCAAGGTGACTGATACCTCTATGCATTTTGCCAAAAATTCTGTTCTGTCTTGACCACCAAATTATTCAAGTTTGCATAATACACTTCAGTATATCTTTCAGGTTTATTTCAAGGCAATCCAAAAGCTGATTCAATGCTTGTTCACAGTTAGCCATTAGCATAACATCCAGTAATCTTTAAGAAGAGAACAAATTTCTTGGCAGCAAGTCAAAAGTAGCCACCCTGCTGAAGTGGTAAGGCGTGGAGCCAGTTTGATTGTAAGGCATAGGCAGTTCCTGGAAACACAGTTTTGAAAAAGCAGTTTGAAAATGGTATTTCAGGAGACAGCAGCAATGACTGTTATATTAAATGTAAGAAACTAAAATGCTGCTAAACAAGGTCCTGGTATATCAGCATCAAAGGCTCAAAGAGTTTCTGGAGATTACAACATTTAGATCTTATTTGACTGTTACTTTTTGTGGATTTGGATTCAAAATTCAGAACAAAATTCACCTCACCTAATGTTAATTATACAACATCTGATCTAAACTAATGATTTAAGATCTCTCTAAAAGGAAAGAGACAATTATTTCCAGGAAGGATTCACCATACTTCCCTTTAACATATTTTACAACTCAGAACCAACCATTCCCTAGAAATATCTATTGCATTTCACTGGCTACTAAGGAAGCCTATATAATATGTTTAAATTACATGCCTAACATTAAGATGGTTGATTCCATTCATAGTAGCTGACTCAATGTTCCATTATGCAAAATAAAGATTAGATTTGGTTAAAAATAGTTTTAATTACTTTTGTTTTTAAATTATCTTTAGTTTGCTTTTTCTTTTTAATCTAAGATAAGCACAGCTGAGCATCTTAAGTCTTTTATTGCCCCTCAGGTGAATAATAACTATTGTAAAATGTTAAAGGGATTTGCTACATAAAATATTCATTTAAAAAAAAACCAACAAACAAAAACATTCAAACCATTAATCTCTATTCTTCTTGGACTTGTGAGCTGCCTGCTAATTAATGAGTTTGTTAGAGAGTCCCTTTTCATAGTTGTGGGTGCTGTTGCAATGCAGAAAAGTCAAAAGAGAAGCAGGTAGACAAAATCCTCCATCATTGACTCCAAGGCGATTTACACAAATGTAACATAACACTTGATACAGTTTCCACTCAAGCCATGAGTTCAAAATGCTTATTCATGCTTGAAAGGTTTGGACTATCTGCTGCAGCCACCTGCACAAAGCCTTCTTATTTTTGAGAGGAATTCTTTTCATGCTATCACTACAACCAACCCCAGTTCAGGAGGATTTTCAAAACATAGTCACAGCATGAGCAGTGGCTGGCCTCAGCAATGATCAGTGTCTTAGCAGTGAGTGTACTTATAAAAGCAAACAAGTGGTAGAATTACTACTGTCTTTCCAATTCTACCTCCTGCACACCTAAAGAGATAGAATAGGAAAGACTAGACCAACCCATTTTTAGTAGCACTTAATACAAGTACAGCTAAATTTCAGTGTATTTCAGGTTTTTGATGATTATGGAAGTCCTCTCTTCTTACTACAAAAGTCTCTTAAGAATGTCTCAATGTTTGTTTTTTGAGTTCTTAGCTATTTTTTCTGTTTGCATGTTGTTAATACACTCAGCCATTACAAGTAACTTTAAAACTTTTCAAAAACAAATATCACAACTTTGTAACTGCAAAAATAATCATGACTCATTTGTGATTTTGCCTAAAAAGAAACAAAGATCATATGCTGTTGCTTATAGCCTGCAACTGGTACTCAGAAGATAGCTCTTGAAAAGTACTATAACTGTAGAAATATATGTAGGATTAAATGAAAGTGCTAATATATTTTTAGCAAAGAGTCTAACAACTTAAAGATAGAATCAGTAGAGAACTGACAGCTCTTTTAAGACTTTTTATGAGAGTGCCGGAGCTCTTGAACTTCATCTATAAGAAGTCAGGCAAGGGAGGCCAGAGAAGATCTTGGCTGTGTGGAGGCTGGGATACAGTTAATGTTCTTCACAGTAGCTAGTATGGGGCTACATTTGGAATTTGCACTGAAAACAGGGTTGAAAACACGGACATCTTTCTGAGCAATACTTACAGAGTTAAGGACTTTTATGTTCTTCACCCCACTCCACCAGAGTGTAGGCTGGGGGTGCACAAGAATTTGAGAAGGGACTCAGCCAGGACGGTTGACTCCAACTGACCAAAGGGATATTCCATATCATATGGCATCATGCTCAACATACAAAGCTGAGGAGACAAAAAGGGAAGGAAATTCTGAGTGATGCTGTTTGTCTTCCCAAGTAACTGTGAACTGTGATGGAGTACTGCTTTCCTAGAAATGGCTGAGCACCTGTCTGCCAATGGGAAGTGGTAAACAAATTCCTTGTTTTGCTTTACTTGTCTCTACAGTTTTTGTTTTACTCGTTTATCCTTAACTGTCTTTATCTCAGCCCATGAGTTTTCTTAATTTTATTCTTCCAATTTTCTCTTCCATACCACCAGAGGAGAAAGAGTGAGTGGCTGTGTGGTGCTTGGTTGCCAGCTGGAGTTAACTCAAAGGTCTGACAGGGTATAATTTTCTCAATACAAGCTTGCTCCTTACAGGTTATGCTACCTAATGAAGCTTCTATTTTGAAGGAAAGCAAGGAGCATGTTGCATTTGCTGTTAGGGTTACACTGGTTTTACAATTTTTGTAGGCAGAGTCCACCCTTTGTTTAAGGTAGCGTGAAAACTCCACCTCCTCTATAAAATAAACAGATTGCCTGATCTCCTGGTGAAAAAGTGCAGGAAGGAAGTTCACCGGCAGTGGAACCAGGGACGTATATCCTAAGAAGAATATAGAAATGCTATGTAGGCATAGGGTGAGGAAATTAAGGCATAGCTGGAGATGAATTTGGCAAGGGATGTGAAGAATAGCAAGGAGAGCTTCTAAATTGGTCAGAAAGGCAAGATAAACCAGTATTTATACCCCCAATAAATAATACAGGAGAACTAGTAACCACCAACATGGAGAAAGTGGTGGTTCACATAAATTATTTTGCATGAATTTTCAGTGGTAATCTCTCTTCCCACATCTCTCAAAGGCCTGAAATTCAAGGAGAGACTGAGGCAAGAAAGTCCTCGCCATTACAGAACACATGAGGAACATGAACATACACAAGTTCATGGGACACAGCGAGATGCATCCCAGGGTCCTGAGGGAATTGACTGTATCACTACATCACTCACCATCATATTTGAAAAGTTGTGGCAGTCAGTAGAAGTCTCCAATAACTGGACAAAGGGAATACTGCACTCAATTTTTGAAATGGTAATAAGGACCAACCTGTTAAATAATGCAATGTCAGTGGGGTCTGGTTATATTCTTATGGCTTCTTACATATTCAATCATAAATAAAATACTTTAATCATATTTCTAGGGTCATGATACATCTAGTAATTAGTTTTTCAGATTAAGTACTCAAGCTTTCTAATACTTAAATTGGAATATTAATTATAATAAATTTTTGCTTATTAAATAAGAAATATGAAATTTTACATTGCAAAGATGAAAATAACATGCTTAATACATTACTATTACTTAGGTCATTGATTTTTACTACTCTTCTCAAAACTATGTAGTATATCTGAATTTTTAATACACCACTGAAGTAAACAACTCTAACATTTACTCAACAATGTAATTAAATATTATTCTAGCATTGCTTAAACATTTTTGTACACTATAAAAATCCTTACCATAAAAAGAGAAAAGGAAAAAAATTCCCCTTGTACTAGTTTGTATAAAGACATTGATTAGTTTAATTTAGAATGAAAAATTCAGTTTGTTAGTAGTTTTATTTAATGAAACAAATTAAACATGAAGGAACTGAACCCTATGATCATAAACTGGGTACTAACAGTGAACTTCACTAGGTATTGGTTCTTATCTATTTACAGTATTATAGAGTTATCACATTCTCAGGCAGTGCTTTGGCTGTAACAGCTAGGACCATTCCAAACTCCCAAGTGTGGTTCAAGAGTAGCAGATAGTGAGCACTGTGCCATAATTAAAAGAAGCAGAATTACCTGAGGTAATACCTATAAAAACTGAAAAAAATCCCCAACTACAGCAAAGAGTACATTTCACACCAAGCAAGCTCTTCATATGACCAAGATGTCAAAAACTAGATGGAAAACAAATCTTTTCCTGACTTACACCCAAAAGTATATGAAAATAAAAGCAAGCAGCTAATAAAAATACTCTATGACAATTATCTTCTTATAGAGGAAGTGGCGGTTTCACCCTACCTTAAACAAAGGGTAGACTCTACCTACAAAAATTGCAAAAACGTTGTGTACTGGGTCTATCCGAGCCTCAGCAGCTTTAGCAGTGCTAGAAGATAACACTCCACTGTTTTGACTGCTGTGAGGGAGAGGCAGAGGGGACACGAGCAGGCCAGGTGACCCAGACTGACCAAAGGGATATTCCAGACCATATGACGTCAACTCAGATATAAAAGAACAGCAGGGGTGGGGGCACGGGGTTGTTCTCCGATGGCTGCCTGCTGAAGGGACAACCAACGTGTAGGGCCCTGCTTCTCAGGACGCGACCTGACCTTCGTTGAATGGGAAGTAGAGATTAGATCTGCCTTCTCTTTGCTTCTTGCGCGCGCAAATCTTTTCTTTGCTTGTATTAAACTGCCTGATCTTAACACCCACGATTTTGTCATCTTATTGGTAAGGGGCGAGAGACTGTCCGGGTACTTGGCACCAAGTCAGGGTCAACCTGTCACACGTTGTAACCCTAACAGCAAATGCAACATGCTCCTTGCTTTCCTTCAAAATAGAAGCTTCATTAGGTAGGATAACCTGTCGTGAATAAGCTTGCACTGAGATAACAACACACTGTCAGACCTTTGACTATCCAAACTAATTGATTGTATTATGGTGATTGTAGTGGATTAACACCAGGTGGCAACTAAGCACCACACAGCTGCTCACTCACCCTAGGTCAGGTGTGGGAGAAAACTGGAAGAATAAAAGCGAGAAAACTTGTGGGTGAGATAAAGGCAGTTCAATAGGTAAAGCACAAGCAGCAGGAATTCATCCACTACTTTCTATTGGCAGGCAGGTGTTCCACCATCTCCAGGAAAGTAGTGTTCTATGGTGTGACAGTGATCTGGGAAGACAAACAACACCACTCTGAACATCTTGCTTTTTTTTGTTTCTCCTTCCAGCTTTATATGTTAAGCACAACACCAGATTGTATGAGATACCCTCTTGGCCAGCTGGAGTCAGCTGTCCTGACTGTGTCACCTCCCAGGAATATGTGCAATGCCAGCCTCCTTGCTGTGAGGTTGTAGTAAGAAACAGAAAATCTTTGATTCTGTGTAAGCACTGCTCAGCAAAAACTATAATGTAGGTGTGTTATTTTCACTGTTTTCATCACAAATCCAAAACATTCCACCATACGAGCCCCTATGAAGAAAATTAATTCTATCTCATCCAAATCTAATACAACAGTTTATGGAATTGGAAACAAAAATGTGATTCTTTTCACTAATGACCATCAAAAAATATATTTGTCGTGGGATTCAACACTAGATTTTGAAATTAAATTTAGCTACATTTTAATACAATTGAATTTTGGTGTCAATATCAGTGATTAGATGTCCGAGTTCTTGTTATAGTCAGTGGAAATCTGGGCTCATTTATAATATAGGTATTTTACCTTTCTTTCTTTCTAAAGACCTTGAGTTGCTAACAATCCCAGCTCATCTATCTAGACTATGAATAATGTACAATTTATAGAATTCAAAGATTTTTCATACGATATGAAGGATATAACTTTGTAAGGAAAGCTGACCTACAGTTTATGAACCTAATGACCATATCTCTAAAATTAATTCTTTAATTCATGTCATTTTCATTAGATATATAGGATTATCTTTATCTCCATGTACACCATTAAAAAATCTTTAATACTTCTTAGTTAATATGAAAAATTATCATGCTAGTTATATTGAAATTATGTCATACCTTAATTTAAACAGCAAAACCTTAAATTAATATTATCATTATATTAGGAAAAATAAAAAAACAGATACCACCACTCCCCCACCTCCACACCCCAGGATTTAATCCATAGTGCATTACCACTGACCATTTAGTGTAGGGAGGACACAACAAATCAATGTTTGTTAACATATGCTTAAGTGAAAAAGCAATTTCATGGGTCAGGCAACATAGTCATGAAATGTCTGTGAAGCAATGGTGCATTGACTATTGAGAAGGACACAGCCAAAATGGCAAAAATTCTTTGACTTTTGTATGCATTCTGATTTCCTTTTGGTTATTACTTTGGTCAAACACTCACTTCCGTGTCAATAGCAGCTGTTAGCATCATATCCATAAAAACTCAGATCAGTGATTCAGGTATTTAAAGTAGTATTGTTTTTTAAGTGATTGGGGTGGTGAAGAAAGGAAAAAAAAAAAAATCAGTAGTGTAAAATACAATGCAGTACACAAAACTTTCTTTGTTATAGAAAGTTTAATTCCAGGCTTGGATTTGAACCTTTACTAGTCCCAAGAGTTAATTTACTTTCAAAGTCAGGGGAGATGAGGATAGAAAAAAGTCACCATTATGTCAAATTTGAGATCAACTCTCAACGGATGAAATAGATGACAGAGAATGAAACACCATGTACATACACATTAATACTACTAGATGTGTTGACAAGATGTATGGATTCCTAAAGGACAAAATCAATTATAAAATTTGAACCCTCTCCCGTGAGCCAGGAATGACACAAGAAATATGTCTGTGTCTTTAAAATAATCTCTTCCCAACTATCTTAACTTTATGCAAGTCCTAAGAGTCTTTGAAATTTTTCCAGTACTGCTTCTAATAAGCTTCAGCTGACTACTTAATGCATAATAGAACTTTCTTCAGCTAAAAATATTAAACCTTTTGCTCACCTACCTTGACCTCTACATTAGCATGTAAGGAATATGACAGTGAAAGTAGATGCTGAATTTTTATTAGACATTCTAGTATCTTCAGTTCTGTTAATATAGAGAGAAAGAAAGGTGTCAAGAAGTTGCCTTTTCTGTATTGTATAGAGAGAATCATTTGTGCACTATTAAAAACCAGTGCATCTTGACAAAATTTTAAAAAAGAGAAAAAAAGAAAAAAAAGAGAAAAATCATACGCATACATGCTCTTTAATGATCTACCATTAATAAAACCCCAAAAATTTCATTGCTCTTTGTCCTGGTTTGGGACAAATATGTTCAGAGGGATAATTATTCTCTGATAAAAAGGAGGCCACAGCTCCCCATCCCCACAGTGGGAAGAGAGAACCTGGAAGATTCAGAGTCCTTTTGTTGATATGATCTCCTCCCTTTGCCACGGAGGAGAAAATGCGGGGGCTCCCCACCCAGGCCAGGCCTGTGAAAGGATCTCCCAGTGAGGTTTCGATGTTCTAGTGTCCCAAACAAGTCCAGAAGAGAAGAAGAGAAACCAAAGTCTCAGGAAAACACAGAAATTCCACTCTTCATCCTCTTCCTCTCTCCAGCACACCTCCAGAGGAGCCCTTTTCAAGCCTTATTTCCTGCAGCTGTGGGAAGGAGTGTTAATGGGCCCAAAGGCTCTGCAGCTTGGACCTGGGTATTCCAGAGGTCTTGCTGGAAATTGCCTCCTCAAGCTGCTGTCTCTGCTCTTGGGCACAAGATTAATTTTTTCTGGTGTAGAGTTGGTGATATGGCAATATGGGATACATCATAAAGTCACCCCAAGACACTCTTCTAATAAAAAAGTTAGCTGTGTTTTCCTTCATTAGGGGAGGTTATTCCGTTTCATCTCAGAAATTTTGAAAACATTTAATAGATATTTAAAATGATAATGTATAAGATTTGAGGTCTTCAATCCACACTTATATAGAACTGTTAACAAATTTAGTTAAGTAGGTCAAACTAATAAGACACAAGCTTGGCCATATTTTAGTTTTGGCTTTAAATATTAGCTAATATTTCTATTAGTTTCTTCATAATACACTTACACACATTTTTAAAGTGCATTTGTATTTGAATGGTATTGTAAAATTAACATTTCATTTTTGTGTAAATATTTCTATAACACTGTTTATAAAAAAGAACTTTACTATCATAACACTGATCTTCAGTTAGTAAAGATTTCTTTAGGAGCAGACATATGCCTACTTGTCTATTAAGATAATTTCCAGTGGGTCCATTAACGTTGTGTCAGCAAATGACTGATAACATTGACACACTGGAGGGGAGGGATGCAATCCACAGGGACCTTGAGATGCTTGAGTGGTGGGGCTGTGTGAACCTCATTGTTCAACAAGGCCAAATGCAAGGTCTTGAAATCGCAAGCACAAATACAACCTGGGAAGAAAATGAATTGAGAGCAGCCCTTTGGAAAAGGACTTGAGATTGTTGTGGATGAGAACCTTTCTGGGCTGCACTTGCAGCCCAGAAAGCCAATCATATCTTGGGCTGTCTCAGAAAAAGAGTGGCCAACTAGTCGAGGAAGGTGATTCTGCCCCTTTCTTTCACTCTTGTGATATCCTTTGTGGAGTGCTCTAGGGGCCACAAAGTAAGAAGAATATCGACGTGCTGAAGTGAGTACAGAGGAGGGCTGCAAATATGCTCAGAGGAGTGGAGCAAGGGCTGGAGCACCTCTCTAATGAAGGCAGTATGAAAGAGTTTTTCAGCCTGGAGAAGAGAAGGCTCAGAGGAGACCTTATAGCAGCCTTCCAGTATATAATGGGAGAAAACAAGAAAGGCGGAGAGGGACTTTTTATAGTCTGGTATTGATTACACTTTAAACAGTGAGTTATAAATTCTACTGACTTCTGTAGAAATTTGATTAGGTTTTTATTATAGTAGATTATTTTCTAGCAATCCATAAAAAACAGGTAGGAACAGAAATGCACTAAGGCAAATGTATTAATTAGTTATGGAATATATGCTAAACTCAGCAAATAAGTCAGCTGAACTCCAAAATCCCTAAAAGAAAAGGAAAGTATCCTATGCTCCTATTAGGCGGATGTTTACTTTTAGAGTATTCTATGTTAAAAAAATAGTAAGAGACAACAATTTTTTCTGATATTGGATTTTTCTATTTATAAAGTTATTAACTCAAAAAAATAAATGTGTTTGATGAATACATAGGTTTTCAAGAGACCTTTTTAAGAATATCATGTTGTATAAATTTTACTTTTTGATTTATGAAGAATGGTACATCTTTTTTGTTCATTTGTCAAGTGCTTCTACAGCATGTTCTATTAGAAGAATTAATCGAATTGTAGAGAGGAAAGCTGTCTTCTGCTGTCTGATCAAAATCAGGTAGAAACCTCTAGAATAAGAAAGACAGCACACTCTGAGAATAACTGAATAGCCCAGTTGGAAAGCAAGCATTCAGTTTTCCAGAGGCACAGAAAAAAATAGGGCTTTAGACTAGGTACACATGGAGACCTATTAAAGACTGGGACTTCCCTCCCAGAGATCCTAAAAGTTTCTAGTTTAAGAAAAAGAAGAGAGGTGTCATTTTTGCAAGGGTCCAGTGGAATTTTTAGCTTGACCTTCATATCACAGTCTATCTTGACTATATCTAATTTGCCATGTTCAAAATTCATTCAAAATTATCTTTTTCTTGAGTGTTTCTATCTCTGTGAGGTAGGAGGAATTTGTTTTCTTTCATTTTCCTATAAATCAAGAGATTAGAAGCTCTTTCACCTCCTGTGCTTAAGACAGAAGCAGGAGTATCCAGAGAAAAGATTTACATGAATTACAGCCCCATCACAAAACTCGTGTATCTGTGATTAACAGCCGTGTGATTGTTAGTACAATGGTTTTAGTATCATTATCATCATTACTGGAGCATATGTGGTGTGTTCCAGGTAACAAAAATGGCTTGAAGCAGCATGCAGAAAAAAAGTTGAGTTGAATAGTTACAGAAATTTTAAACTGCAAACTGAATTGATGCCTTCAGGTTTTTTCCTAATATTTCCAGGGTTTAAATTTGGCTCTGTAGTTTTACTTAGAAGGGTTTCTACTAGGCCTTTCTTAGCTATGTTTACATTCCTTCTGAAGATAATAAGGGTAGTAAAATGAAATAGAAAGCCCAGAGACCCTGGAGAAGCTCTGGGGAGTATACCCAGGGGAGGGTGTAGGGGTTAGACAAGTTCTGGATGGGTATATTAGGGGGCACAGAAGTTGGATGAGTTCTGGTTGGATATGTTAATGGGTGTAGGGATTGATGAATATTATAAATGTAAGATGATAAGGCTGTTTTTCTCTCCTTTGGGCCTGGAAACTTGCATTAAAGAGCTGCAACTTTTTCTTTTACCTGTACTAATATTTTCAGAAGGTTTTATTCTGATTTTAGGCATCAGTATAACATTTGTGATACTGTAGGCCCAAAAATGTTATATAAGCAAGATTTTTTTTATGTTGCAGTTTCTAATTTTTGCAAAGCATTTATGAAAGCTGGAAGCCAAATTAGAGACTACAGAAAAGAACCTTGTATGTTTTGATAATTTAAAAGAATTCATGGCCAGCTGGAAGTCAGAGCAAGGCATACTTAACTGCTTTGAATAGTCTATGTTTTGCATATAGTAATCTGTGTGCATTTGCTCTGATTACTCAAGGGGAAATAATTACTGTTTATGAAAGATTGTCCATTATTCCCCAATTAGAGAGAAAATACATTCTATAACAGGGAAAATCTGGCTGCTTTTCTGTAAACTTTGAGAGAAACCCTTCCTTACTGATATGGTGCTCCATAAATAATCCCAGTTGTTATTCATGCAAGGTGCTACATAAGCAAGGAGTCAAAATCCCATGAATGTTTAAATACACCTCAAATTACTATAAATTTACTAAAACATTTTAGTTGATCATGAGACAGCATACAAACTGTAAGAAATTCTTGTTCAGTTGTGATTTTCTTTCTTTCTCCATAACCTAGGGTTAGAAAGGACAAAAACCACAGTACCTGAAAAACTACAATCTGCTTCTCAGTTTGCGATTCAGAAACAGAGTAGACAAGGTTTCAACTTTTCTATTCCTATCAATTTTTTGTCTTGGGGTGTGTACTGGTTTGAGACAAATATGTTCAGAGGGATAAATATTCTCTGATGAAAAGGAGGCCGCAGCTGCCCCTCCCTGACCTGGTTCGAGAAAAAGAAATATTTCCTCGAAGGAAAGTGAAAGAAAAATACAAAACTATTTATTAGCAAACACACAAGAAAATAATAATAATGCTAAACGATAAATAATGAAGTCTCTCATGGTGGAAAGAGAGAACCTGGAAGATTCAGAGTTCTTTGGTTGATTTGATCTCCTTCTCCCCTTGCTGCTGGGCCAATATGGAGGGCCCCCTCAGGCCAGGCTGGTGAAAGGGTCTCCCAGTGAGGTTTCAATTTGCGAGTGTCCCAAACAAGTCCAGAAGAGAAGAGAAACCAAATTCTCAGGAAAACACAGAAGTTCCACTCTTCATCCTCTCCAAAAAATAAAGTTGAGCTGAGAGCTGCCTGGAAAAAAAACCAAGCCAAGAGTCCTTCCTTCCCCCTCTCTGCTGAAGAACAACAGAGAGAAACCATGTCCTTGAAACACTGGACTGCTTTGCAAAAGTTTTCTCTGACTATTTTTTCCTGCTCGCTCAGTTTTAAAGACACAGAATAGCCCAAGATTAATTTTTTTTTTTCCTAGCACAGATAGATGATATGGGATATATCATAAAGTCACCCCAAGACAGGGTGAATATATGGAACACAATGTCCATGTTGCACATCCGTGAAGGACTGATGTTGGCATGGGTCTAGCTGGTTGATTAAAGCATCTGTAGTGCTATTTCTGAATCATGGGTCATCTACCGCTGTCATCTACAACTTCTCGAATGCTTCCATCAGCGCTGCCNCTATTTCCAGTTCCAAAAGCCAAAGCAAAGCCAAACTTGTACTTTAATTTGTTAATTACAAAATTTATATTAAAAATTAAAATGGATGGTAGCATACACATGTTTGGAGCAAAGAATGCAGCAATATATGAAATTTCTTCCTCTGAGAGAGATCTAAGAGAAAATAGTTTCCAGTGAGAAAAAAAAAAAAAAAGATTAACAATCAAGATCATTACACCATCATCCAGAGGCAATGCTGCAAAAGACTAGTATCTATCCTGAGACATAATTAAAGATAAAAGATTCCCCCCCAATTTCTCTTATGAATGTGTCCTAAAAGGAATAATTTTTCTGGGTTTGACACTGGTATTGATTTTTATTTTCCTAATGTTTATCCTTCATTATTTTACAGATAATAATATTTTATTTCAAGATTTAACTCTCAAGATTCTATCTGTGCTGTTCATACTGGACTTGTGCTTGTGGTCTATGTAGACAAACATATTTGTTCCTTAACAAAACAGGAGGAATGCTGTTCCAAGCATCAGTTGTGAATTGTACCTTTTCAACTGTTTTTCTGTTCTCACGAGAAACATTTCCTGGGTTTACCCAATGTCACAAGACCTTCCTGCTTGAATAAAGCTATGTCATAACTCAGAGAGCCAAAATTGCTTCTAATCTCCCCACACTAGCTTCATACTGGCTTCAGATTTGGAGTGAGGCACACATGGGTCAAGATCTTGTGAGGGACTTGAAGATCACAACTGCTTCAAACACTGTTAAGACCACCAAAAGACTTTACCCATTCTGACAAACTGCTTAAGGAAGCAACTACTCATCTGTGACCAAAAAAGACCCCTCCTGTTTCCCTCTAAATATGCCTCCATGGATTCCTGAAACTTGAACTGTGAGTTAAGCCACCTGAGGGGAACTTGAGACAGATAAAGGTGGTACTATTGTCCAAGTGTTATCTCAGGGCCTAAGAAAAGATAAACAATGTTGAGGGAGAAGAATGTATCCACAAGGAAAGCCAACTCAGCAGCTGTCTGACAGGGTCCGGCAGTGGGACACCACGACCAACCAACACAAGACAAGAAATCCACTGACTTCAATGAAGAGAAAGACTGAGCATGGGACTAATTTGCATTAGAAGCAAGAGAATAATTTAACCAATAGAATAAGAGAACTGTATAGACAATGAGCATTGTTTTCTTTGTTTGCTAAAATGTATAAATGGTGAGAAGTTTTGAGTGACCTCAGGACCCTCAACAGTGAGAAACCAGTGTGAGAAATAGTGAGAAACTATTGGGACGCTGTCTGGTTCTATGGGTGGTGATAGCTTTCCACTTAGTCTGTCTCACTCTCTTTTTCTCCCTCCCTCTCCATCCCTGCCTCCCTATTTCCTTCTGTCTATCTCACATTTACTGTTAAATAAAATCCTTGCTATTGACTTCGGCATATGGTCTCATTTGCACTTTATTTCAGGTAGAGGCATCTCTCAATAATCAGATCTTACCAAATCTGCACCCTGATTTCTACTGAAAAGGAGCCTGTGTATAAAAGTATGTAAGTTGAATCAGTCTCAGAGTACTGCAACCAGCCAGCTGAAAGCCTCAGTGTGCACTGACAAGTACATTACGTTACATTTTGAAGGTCTTTCAGTAACTAAAAAACCCAACCCAAACCAAGAAAAAAACTCAACATGTTTTTTAAGAAAAATAATTGAGATCTACTTAAACTAGTATAGATCTCCTGTCAGTTGAATAGCTGTGGACACAAGCAGATGTTTGCAAGCACATACAATCAAATAAATTTACATAAGTGTTCCCTTAAGGAAAAAAAAATAGATGTAAATGTTCAAGGGGGATGGATTTTAAACAACCACAATCAACCAACCCACCAACCAAACAAAACAACAAAAAAAACCCTCACACCCAAACGTGCCAGGTACAGGTCTGATCGTATGCTGTTGTGTATTCATCTAATTGCATACTACTTCACCAGGGAAGAGAAGATGTAGATGTTAGTCTCAGATTCCTCAGGCTTGTGAAACTGTACATCTCTCTATCTAAATTAGTTTTACAAGAATTAGTATGCATTTTTCTTTTTTACATAAAAGACTTGCAATCTAGATATGGAGCTGAGGAAGGAAAAACGGTAATATCTTTCTGTTTATAATTGTATTCTGCTTATCTGAAAAGAGTAAAACATGCATTATCCTTGCCTTCCTTTGGGCTGTTTTACTATTCAGAAAGAGTTACTCAGGGTATCTTTCTGTCTTGTTCTGTGATGGCTCTAGGGCTTACCAGGTTGCATTTTTATACCAGGCAGCAAATTTCTAAGGCTTTTTAAAGTATCTGTACAAACCACCTGCATATGATCTCCAAAGAGAGGCAGGAATGTCACATAGCTATATACGTTAGTATCATCTTCATAGGAAGAGGTTAATGTTCCTGGGGTATTATGCCACTATATCACAATTTTTAACTCATGTACCTGCAGGTACGCTCTGGTCTTTATTGTTCAATTAGTTCAAGAAAGGGCCTATTTTCAAATAAATATTTAACTTTAGGAACAATAACAATCCAGTTCATGCTAATAGACTTATTCATGCATGTATCAATGCAAAAAATTGCAGAATTAAAATAAATTAATGAGACTAAATAGTTTACATTTCTCTCTGTGAGTCAGTAGACCCTAATAAAAATGAAGTCAGCTAAAGTTTCCTTTTCATTTTAAACAAGATGTTTTGATTGCTAGGGGGAGGAGAAGAAAAAAAAAAAAGAGGTAAATCTCTATGGCAATCAAAAAAAGTCAAGTTAAAAGGGCAGAGGGAGAAGAGAGATTTACATCTGAGTGCTAGATACATATCTGAACTCTTTAGGGTCATGAGATCTATGCTCTTTTGCTGAAAGCACAGCACATTACTTTAGTACTTACTGTCTCAGTCTATTAAAAAAGGTCAAATGCGAGCTGACAAAATTATTTAGATGTTTCATTTGATGTTGCAGTTGTTTCTTTAATTCAACTATTATTTTTTATCACCTTGCCTAGCCTGCTGGAATGGCTAAAAGCAGAGCTCAAGCAGTACTGGACAAGCACTTTTGTTAAGAACCAAAACTCCATATCATTCCTCTCTTCCTTCAATACCAATAGTGTTTATATTTTATCCAATTCCAGTGCAGTTGCTTATTGACCAAGTTCCTCTAGGCCATGAAGTATGGAGCCTTTCTAATTCGTAGCTCCACAGAAGGCAAGTCCACATATAGTTTTTCTATGTCATCTTAAGAAATAAGCCAAATTCCTTTCCAGACAGCTTCCTCTGGCTGAGTCCACCCTAGATTCTGTCAAAAAACCTAGAGGCTGCCAATTTTAGAAGAGACAAGAGATTCTAGATGCCATAACTTTTTGGATTCCTTGCTACACAGAGATAAGGACAGTTATGCTGATTGTCGAGTGCATATTTTTTTCTGTGTTTCTCATGTTTCTTTGTCTCCGAGAGAAATAGATAACAACATGATAGTCAGACAGACTTTCTGCAAAGTGAATTCTTGCATTACCATTTTATGTTACATTAATTATTCTGAGGTCTTTTTCATATAGATTGTTTTTTATTGCATGCAAGTTTTCTTTATTATCACTAAGCTAAAGCAGCTTGACTTTGATAAACAAAATAATAAACAAACAGAACTGGTGAGAGATTACATTATAAAAGCCATGTTGCTTATTCTCTTGCATTTCCCTTCGGAAGCTACTATAATTGAGATCAGCTAGATTTTCCTCTCAGGTTGTCCTGCACATGGCCCTGGAAACATGCTGAGGTGCTAAAATTACCCAGGTATCACTCTGACCTCTGGTCAGCTTCTGGCCCAGATCACTTCAGTTCTAAGAGCTGCAAAGCTTTTCTGACTCCAGGGTTCAGACATGGACATGGACTCCAGCAGATAGCTGAAATTTCCTCAGGTTTGACCATTCTTTCTTCTGACACAGTGCTATGTCAGTGTTTCAGATCTTCTGGTATCTCTTTTACTTCTCAAGCCATCTTTACTGATCCAGGAAGAAAACTGCGGTCCTGTAAGTCATAAGTACAAAATTTACCAAAACAACTATGTAGTAAAAAGACAGATGTGATAGAAGTGTTACTATGACATTTCTCCTGGGAAGATGTATTTTGTTCTTTGACACTATGTCCCTTGACCATGGCAGGAGTCTGAGGAGTACTTTGAAGAGGTTCGTATTGGGTTTGCATGGCCAGGTTTTATTAGAGAGGGGAGGCTACAGGAGTGGCTTCTGTCAAAAGCTGCTAGAAGTTTCCCCAACATCCAGCAGAACCAATGACAGTTGGCTCCAGTATAGACTTGCCGCTGGGCAAGGCTGGGCCAATCAGGAATGGTAGTAACAGCTCTGTGATAGTATATTTATGAAGGAAAAAGAAGTTATTGAGTGGATGTAACTGCAGCCAGAGAAGAGCAGAGTGAGAATACATGAGAGGAATAACAATGCAGACAACAGGGACAGTGTAGAAGGAGGAGAAGGAGGTGCTCCAGGTGCTAAAGCTGAGGTTTCCCTGCAACCTGTGCTGAAGACCACAGTGAGGCAGTTGGGCCACTGCATCCCATGGAGGATCACAGGTGTGCAGAGATCCATCTACAGCCCATGGAGCCACGTTGAAGCAAGCAGATGCCCAAGAGAGGACTGTGACCCCATGGGAAACCCCTGCTGGAGCAGGGCCTTGGCAGGCACCTGTGGAGAGAGGAACCCACACTGGAGCAGACGTTTCTGGTAGGGCTTGCGATGTTGTGGGGGACCCACATTGGAGCAGTCTGTTGCTGAAGGACTGCAAGCCATGGAAAAGTGACTGCCATTGCTGCAGTTTATAGAGAACTGTTGCCCATGGGGTCGACTCACATGGGAGAAGTTTGTAAAGGACTGTCTCCCATGGGAGGGACCCCACATTAGAGGAAAGACTGTTCTCTCCAAGCAGTGGCAGAAACAACTTGTGACAGATTGACCATAACCCCCACTTCCCATCTCCCTGCACTGCTGGGGGGGAGGTAGATCTTGAGAGAGAGGGAGGAGCGTGGAGGAAGGTGTTTTTATGATTTATTTTATTTCTCATTATCCTGTTTTGATTTTGTTAGCAATAAATTCAATTAATATCCCAAATTTGAGTCTCTTTTGAAGGTGACAGTATTTGGTGAGTGATCTCTCCTGGACCTCATATCAACCCATGAACCCTTCATTATATTTTCTCTCCTCTGTCCAATTGTGGAGAGGAGTGTGGGTGCCTGATGTCCAGCCAGGGTCAACGCACAACAAGGTGTTACTTGCTGAAGCCATTTATATCAGGGTCATCAAACATTTTAATTGTTTGCAGCTTAAACATCCTATCTACTGATGACAGTCAGGGCAATCTCTAGAGGAAATATGTATTGAGTTGAATCATCCTTTGGACTTGTTTCTTAATTAACTAATGAGTTGTGGATCCAAATGATTTAATAGGTCTTTAGTTTCCCCTCCCCTTCTTATCTTCCCTATGCCCTGGTGCAAGAAGACCATGTCAGGGGCGAAGGTCTCTATCAGGAGGTCAGGCTGGCCTTGTTGGAGTTGGTCCTCTCTACCTCTACCCTCTTGTGACTGTTGCTGTTGTGGGTTAATGTACATGTAGGTGAGAAAAAAGAAACTGGTGAAATCTGCATACTGAATATAAGGAGATAGGAAGAATCAGAACACTAGTGAACAAAAGTATTAACAAAATCCTTTCTCCTATAAATTAAGACTGTGGAAAAACAGTAAGGAAGCAAGAGCAATTGTATGGAAAGAGGGGGAAGAAGCAATTCTTCACTATAAAATTGTTGTAATTGAACTTTAGTGGCGAATATACAGTCATTTCCTTCTGAAAATACAAGGTGGCAAAAAGTCTAGCAGTTTCTGGAATTTTAGATACACAGCTTCTTCTGTCAATGCTATCTGAGTACTACTCTGTACTGATTCTTCCCTGCTTACTCTTTCTCCTGCTTCCTGAGGGACAGGGAAAAACAAAAAAAAAAAAAAAAAGGAAGAGAAGGGAACAGATAGATTTGAATAATAAAAAAATTGGCTCTAGTGATCTCATGTACCAGTTTTTTAGGGAAACTGGCTGTCTCTTAAGGTTATAACAGAGCTATTCAGTGAAAACTCCAAATCTGTACTGCAGGGCACATAACCACATCATAAGAAACCATCATCTTCTGCTAGAGATATATTGTAGAATCCTTTTCTTGGTAGGCACTTTGATGTGTTGTCTTACAAGAAAGATAGAGTAGGATAAAAGTCTTCAGTTTTTATGCAGCCATGGGAGGCTGTGATTTCCATCTCATATGGAAAAAATAATTTTATGCCTCACAGGTCTATTGCAACATAAGCATACTATCACACAGTAAAGAGAGTTTTTAATTTTACCACTTTAAAGGTGTCATTTTTGGTTATGCTTTGTTTACATTATCATCCTTCTGGCATATTTCTGTATCAGTTTCAATATCAAAAGCAAAAGCTGCATTAATAACCAGAGGCTAAAATCAGCTATGTAGTTCTTCATGTGCAAGGTCATTATGCAAATGTAGGCAAACCTAATTTATAGAAAGTCTAAAACACCTACATGGTAGACAGTTTACAATAAAGGTGAAAGAGCTTGATACTACTTACAGACCTCCACTTCAGTTGTTGCACAGAATTTATCAGAGGCTCAGTGCTCATCTGTCTGAAATATTTTGGAGTTTTTTCTCCCTCTTGAAATAAAAATATGCTCTTTTTTTTTTTAAAGTTAATTGCAGAAGAACATTTCAGAACAAGCCGGCTAGGAAACAAAATATATTTTTAAATACAAATATTTCAGTTTAAAAATTAAGAAATCATGCATATTTGCTTTTGACATATACTTCCTCAATTTATCTATTTGCCCCATTCTATCTGCAAGAAAATATCAAGCATTTTTTTGTTTCCTTTGCCCTCTTCAGTATTCTGCCTATAACATTCCAGTCTTCTTTCTAAAACTGCTTTCTGAATGAGTCATATTTATATTTTTTTTCCATCTATGGGAAAAGCATCACAGGCTTCGAATAATTTAATGGGTTTCCTTTTCTCTCCTTCACCCCTGCACACAGACACAATCACACACATATTTTTTTCAGCTGGAGAAAGTGAAAAGAGATCACAAAACCAGAAAATGTTGTACCCAGTTTTCAGTGTTATAAAAAGTAAAACATTGCTCAGTTAAGAAAAAAGTTCCATGGTACTTTTCTGCTGCTGTTTTTGAATTTTCATCAGAAGTCTAATACACAGTTAAAATCATAATGTATAATTTGAAAAATGTTCTCATTTGTGAGAATCTCTTGGGATTGTGGAGAGAGAAGCTGGAATAACAGATGACCTTGGAAATAAATCAGAGGAACAATTGTACTGGTTTCTTGGAAGATATACATTGAATTAAAGTTGAAAATATTCCTATTAGACACTTTAAAAGTGCCACAGTTTCCAAAAGGAGATACAACTCAGTCTGCAAGTACATTTAGGAAAGGGCCCCATGTAATGCATTTCTCCCCATATGAGCCTACTGATGAATAGTGAGTGTATCTGGATATTTTATGCTAAGTTTTTCATCAAGTGCATTATTTTGCACTTTGTGGCGTTATTATTTTCATTATTGTCCTGGTTTGGGACAAATATGTTCAGAGGGATAATTATTCTCTGATAAAAAGGAGGCCACAGCTCCCCTTCCCCCATGGTGGGAAGAGAGAACCTGGAAGATTCAGAGTCCTTTTGTTGATATGATCTCCTCCCTTTGCCACAGAGGGGAAAATGTAGGGGGCCCACCCCAGGCCAGGCCTGTGAAAGGATCTCCCAGTGAGGTTTCGATGTTCTAGTGTCCCAAACAAGTCCAGAAGAGGAGAAACCAAAGTCTCAGGAAAACACAGAAATTCCCCTCTTCATCCTCTTCCTCTCTCCAGCACACCTCCAGAGGAGCCCTTTTCAAGCCTTATTTCCTGCAGCTGTGGGAAGGAGTGTTAATGAGCCCAAAGGCTCTGTAGCTGGGACCTGGGTATTCCAGAGGTCTTGCTGGAAATTGCCTCCTCAAGCTGTGTCTCTGCTCTTGGGCACAAGATTAATTTTTTCTGGTATAGAGTTGGTGATATGGCAATATGGGATACATCATAAAGTCACCACAAGACAAATATGTATTTAAATTTCTTCAGCTCCTTAAGGAAAAGTAATTTAGCTTGCTTTGTCCTTACTTTAGTACGTTGTTTGATAGATACTCCACAATCATCTCTGAAAACCTCAAAAATGGTAAAAAAATTCTGAAATCTTCTCCGGATGTTTGATATTTCACCTAAAGCAGTAATTAGAAACATTTTCCTTCTATGTCTTTTGAAGCTTAAGAAAAGTAACCATGATTAGATTGGCACGTATATACTTGATACATCTGTAATGTTTATCTTGAAAAATTTTGTGTTTGTTTTCTGACAAATAAGAGATACTGTGAAAAAACATGTTTATTTATGTATGTCTTGATGGGAGAAGCTTGTCCTAAATGAGCTTATCAGTAGATTGATATGGACCTGTCCTGGTTTGGAACAAATATATTCAGACAGATAAATATTCTCTGATAAAAACAGGCCACAATCACTTTCTCTTACCAGGTTCGAGGAAAGAAATATTTCCTCGAAGGAAAGTGAAAGGGGAAAAAAAAAAGAACTATTTATTTAACCAACACACAAGAAAAAAAAATAACAATAACACCAAACACCAAATTATATATATATATAACACACAGAATGAAGTCTCTCACTGAAGGATTAGAAGACCCAAAGTCCCCTCCAGAGTCCCAGGCCGATCATGGGGGGGCCCCCCCCAGGCCAGACCGGTGGAAAAGGCCTCCCAGTGAGGTCTTGACACTCCGATGTCCCAACAAGTCCAGGAGAGAAGAAGAAGAAATCAAAAGTCCAGGAAAATGCAGAAGTCCAAGTCTCTTCCTTTTGAAGAAAACAGGGAGCCCTCTCCCTGGAAAACTAGAAGGCCAGTGTCTCCCTGCCCCCTTTCAGCCCAGGCCGCCGGGAAAAAAAAAAAAAAACAAAACCAAAACTGCACAGCAGCCGAGCAAAATTAACCTTGAAAGAGTAGAACTGTTTTGAAAAGATTTCTCTAGCTAGTTTTTTTTCTTTTCACTCTTGGGGCTCAGTTTTAAAAGCACAAGATTCATTTTTTTTTTCTGACATAGGGAAGACAAATATGGGATATAAAGTCACCCCAAGACAGGACCATTTATGAAATACATCCTAGATATATTTTCAAGTTGAAGGTAGTGAATTATCAAATCTGTTCCTTCACCTGCATATAGTGGTTATGAACTTTGGAATGACGGTATGGTACACTTTTGTTGTGGCAACTAAAAAAGATGAACATATCTGTGCACTGAGGGAGACATTAAATGCAAATACATTCCCACAGTCTTGCTGTTGCAATGAGGACATTAAAAGTATTGGTAAAAATGTCCAGTGCTTTTAAAATTCCTCTTTGATATCTGGTGGATAACATCAGTGAACTCTAAATTACCAAAGAATAAATATACAGAAAGATTCATGGAATGGGACAGAATAATTAAATTTCTGCAAAGATATTGATGTTAGTTGGATGGAGCATTTCTTTAAACAAAACAAAACACCCACCAAAATTAAACTAACAAAAAATCCACAGAATTAAAAAAAAGCATCTCCATCTATGCTAAACTTAGGCAGATTTTTTTTAGGCAAAAATGGGATAAATCATGTAGAACAGCTACTGCATTCTCTTTCTTAATTCATGGTTTAAAAACACAGAACAAGATTGTCTTTTTAAGACTTTTCAGAAAATGCTAATATAAAACTCAAAGTTGCTGTATTTACATTCTACATGTTTGCTGGTTTAATTGTTCTGATTTGTCTTGTGATCAAGTGAGAGCCCAGTTATGTGTCATTAATATGAATATTTGCATTTCGTACCAAGAAAACAAGTAATTTATATAGTAATAGAACCATTCTTATAATATTTTTTCAAAACAAAAGCTTCTTACTAGGACATAAACCTAATTTTCCCAGACTTTTAAAATATTAATTAGCTTTACTTTGAAAATTATTTTAGGGATAATACATTCTTACACAAAATGTTAGGATAACATTAATAGCTTCATTTAAAGGTGCCATTAATTTTCTCTTGCTCTGACTTTTTTTTCAGAGCCATTGCTTATCTTTGTACTATCAAAGAAATTCACCCTAATACTCGTTAGTTATCTTCTGGGATATATTTAAGCAGTAAATAAAAATCAGTTCTTTTCAATGGAATTTTGAAACTGACTTGTGATCCTCTTATTGCAGAAAGGCTTATCTTCATATACTGGATAAATCATTGTCATTTACCCATATGTAAACATTTGAGTCATAACAAAAAGCTGACAGGATTTCTCCTTTACATTCATTGTTTCACTCTCATTAATTTGCCGAGAAAATCTGTTGCAAGTTTTTTTACACTGGGACACTAAAATATACAGTCTGAGACATTTGTAGGCCTTTATGTTATACAGTATTAAAATGATTTATGAAATTCAACTTATATCAAATGAAGAATGACTCATATAAAAAAACCCATATATATTTGTAAGAACAACAACATGTTAATCCAGTTAGCAGTGGTGCCTTTGTGTATCTTCGTTGTCAACATTTAGAAAGTGAAATTAACTAGATCAGGTGATACACTGCATCCTATTTATTTCGTTACACCTCTTTACCAGTCTGAATTTTTATGGTGTGCCTTGTATTATATATTATACATACGGGTAATGTAACCACTATATCTGAAAGGATATTGCTCTGCTTCCTGGATACAATATTATTGCAACAAATCCTGCTCTTCTCCAACCTATTGTTTATCTTTCTCTTTTGACTTAGGCAAATAAAGATTGTGCAATAGAATGGCATGTGTTGTACCTAGCATACATAGGTACAAAATTTTTAAGTACTGATGCATCTATGCTGCAAAACAATTTGTGGAGATTGCAAAACTGCATATTAGAAACAAAGTGTTTTTGTTGCTCACGTGTACTAACAGTCTAAAATTATTTTCTGAATAGGAGGGAGTAATTTCTCTAAATATTTAAAAATACCCAATCACTTAATTTTCTTACAAATATGACTTTAATGTTTCATTATGAAAGCAAGTCAGAATCTGATGCCTGGAATCCAATCTGAGTGTAGTCTGAGACCCACACTAAATCAGATCATATACTCTTATATTACCTTATTATTTGGGCCAGACACGCAATTGATTCAGCACTTCAGCTTTGTAAAGTCTTATTCTAATTTATTTTTATTTAACTAACCACAAATTGGAGAAAGTTGAGTGTGGATGTCAGTGAAGTCAGTGTTAATCATGTTATCTTTGTTTCCCCTACCTTGCACAATCAAGGAGAACAGATGAGTGGGATTTAAAAAGGCAAGGTGATGTTCTTTGGGTTTGGCACATCCCACCGGGCCTCAATGAGCCCTTGCAGCCTGTTAACAGAGAGTATGAAGTGTGAGAAGTCATTTGCATCTGACTTCTCTGGCAGGTACCCACAACCACTCACGTGAATGATGATGTAGGTAAGCACCAAAGTGTCTGGGACTTACCAAATGAGAACTGCTGAAAAATAAATTTGTCTACTGCTGCTGTCTTCACCAGCAGCTCTCACATCCTGAAAAGGAGAAAATCACTGTTTAGGAAACAGTAAGTACTCTCATAGCCACAAGTATAAGTGATTCTACCTATGATTCCTTAAAAACAAAACACGAAGAAACTCAATAAAAAGTGTGTGTAAATGAAATTAAATAGATGTAGATGACATTGAACACATGCAAATATGCAAATCATATTTAACTTAACTTTTTTTTCAAATGGATATAGTGTTTCTCCTTTTTAAATCTATTTTTTCGGGTAAAAAAAATATATATATGAGGAATGTCTTCCTGTGTAAGACATTCTAAAGCAAATTAAAATTCAAATAGCTACAATGCAGCTGTCAGCAATACCCTTAGGCAGCGAACTACATAAGAAACCAGTGATATTTAGCTGGAATTTAGATTTTGTATCGGAGAAGTGTCTAAGCAGACTGCTGAAGTTTGGAGGCAAATGTTTCTGGGCCCCAGCAGTTATGCTACAAGGCACGTTCAGTACTATATAAAACTGTCAATAACTATTGGAGGATGGACAAAGTAAAAATCTAGAGATTTTCTAGAAAATAAAAGAAAGTGAAAAACCAAAGATTAATCATACTTTATTTTGATAATGACTTCCCCAGGGAAAGAAACTACAGCAGATCTTTCATTGGGAAAAGCCAAAACACAGTGGAGATAGCATGTATGTAATCATTAGTTGTACTGGAAAAGAAAAACACAAAGGAAAATTCAAGAAAGGGTGATCATTATGATGCAAAGAGAAGCATGACTTGTATAAAAAGGAAAGTGCTTTAAAGGGTTGGAATGATGTTAGTAGGATAGATTTTTCTATTTTTCTCTTTTTGTCTTTATTCACCAAGGGGTGGTCTTTAAATGAGCATGGTTTATGTGTTTTGATCTTTAAACCATGGTATTTGCAATAATTAAATGCTGCAAGAAACCATATTCTATCATTCCTGTTTATCTCTTGGCCAGTTTAGTTGTATCTACAAAGATGGGGCCGGAGTATCCAAAACCGTCTCTTGTCTTCTTCCTTACTGGTTACAGACAATCGGAGTTTTGATTTATTCACAATACCTTTTTAGGGGAAGGCAACAGCTTCTTTACTAATAATCCTGGAACAATATTTATATATTCTAAATTGCCTATAATCTAAGAGGGAAATGGGGCAGTGCTGGCTCATGTAACTATCTTAAAATGATGCTATACCAGCTAAAGCTTCTGTAACACTTTGGTTGAGAAGATGAAGGGACAGAGAGAAAAGGAGACAACAAATTGTGTTGAGCTTACTAACTATGCAAAAGTGAGTATATTTGTCTTCACTATGCCATGTTTGTAATATAGCATATGGGACTTTTCACCTCTCTTTTAATTAAATATTTGGTCAGTGGGAACAGGAGGAGTCAAATTTGGAAATTCTGTTTTAATTACACTATTTCTTTCTGTCAGCAGAGATTTCTTTTCTTCCACGTCTTCCCTTAAAGGCAGTGGATGCTATACCATTTCAGTTAGATGATTTTAGTTCTATTATTTTTTCTTCTTTTAATTTTAAGTGTAGAGAAATTTGATTTGTTTATGGTGTTCTATATAATGTCATCTCATGAATGTTATCATATTGATAAAATTTGTTGTTAAACTTCACTTCTTAAAAGATATATATTGTTCTGATTTTATACATTTAGGATTGATTTATTTTTCTTTTTTTAGTCACTCTTTCTGCTTTTTCTCTTCTTTCATTTCTCAGCCCAATCTCTGTTACTAAATGCCTATTTCGAATTAAAATTTTCTATAGATATAAAAGTCTTAACATTTGTCATTCCAAATCCTGATTTTCTCATACTCTTTCTGCTCTTTTAACATTTTACTGTATAAAATTTATTTTTAAAATTGTTATATTAATGTTCTTATTTTTTTAATATGAGAGAGATAAATCTAGTAAGGGAATAAAAAAAATAGATACTTTAGTTTAAATACATTATTTTTAACTTTTTAGGTTAAAGAGTAAGTACAGGAAAATTATATTAAAAAAAATCCATCCTTTCAGCAATGCCTACATATAGAAATGGTACATTACAGAAATGTAATGTACCATTCAATTATTTAAAAATGTATTAGCAAGCCTAAAAACCATGTTTACTCCAAAAAGTTGCAATAAGTTCTTCAGCTGGGAAAAAACAAACACACAAAACAAAGAAATAAAATTTAGTTAGGGGTGTGTATAATTAATTGATAATTTTCTTCTTCAATAGAATTAATTTGAATTTATAAATAAATCTGTTCCATTATTTTACAGAAATTAATATCTCAATTTTTTTCCAGGATTTCATCTTGTCTTTCACCAAAGAACTTTGCAGGTTTTTTTCACTCTCTTTTTTCCCTTGATTTTAATAAACTTAAAGATAGCTAAGTTTTGAGTTGGTTTGGTTTAACAGCTCAGTTTTCCATCTCTGAAATCAAGATAATTTACTGTTTATTCATTGAAACCTCAAGCTTTGAAGTTTTTAATCTGATGTGTTTTACCTAAATATTTATTGGGGGAGCAGGGGGAGAAAGAAGAAGAAAATTTGTCTCAGAAGACAACAGTCAACTATTCAAGAATACCAATATTAAAAGCAAGAAAAAACCCCAACATTTAATAACACAATAATAACTAAGTATCTCAAAAAGTGTGAAGCTTTCCTATATTTTCTACCCCTATCTTTTTCTTCTCCAGATACTTAGTCATCACTGTATTCTCCAGATATTTAATCCCTAGGAGCACTTTTTATTATCAAATAAAAAAATCAAATTGTCTTTTTATGCCATTCTATAGTTTCTGTTTTATTCTTACATTGAACATGTGAGTCTACATAAGTTTAATATTTCAATGTTTTCCAATTTTTCAGTATTTTAACAGATTAAATTTTTAAAAGAGGTAGTCATTGACCTAATATCACTGCCATTGATGTTAAAGTCAACTTAAAGTCAATATAAACAGTTCAACAATGAGATTAAATATTCCTTAACATATTCCATCAGAGCCATAGTTTAAGGCTGCATTCTTCCCAATGACTAGCTTTTGCAAATCCAGATACACATTTAATGACTAAAATAATGATTGCAAATAATTTCACTGGTAAATGATCTTTTGCTTTCTAATGATAGGAAATATTGATTTTGCTGTACCTCAATTCATTGACTGAACATTACTAGGATAGGATTTTTTATTAAGATGTGTAAAACCTACTGCCATACCTTAATTCCATCTATTAAAATTATACAGCTTATTTTACTGATAGATATTATCAAGATCAACCTCACCTCCTTCAGCACATTAAATCATGCATACATTCATATTTGTTAGGAACTTCAAATATAAATACATTTTGTGAAGTCTCCTAGTTAAATTGAGTCAGAAATAGACAAGCTCAGAGTTCATTGTATATTATCTTTGGTGGCATTCAAATTATTTCTGCACCATTAAGCATATTTCTAATATCAATTGCTCTTCATTACTCAGGAAAAAAATAGGAGCTAGAGTTTATGTCCAAACGGTTTTCCATTTCACTTAGACTCAGCATCATTTTACCTTTTGTTATCCATGATGTACTGGCATCTCAGCCATGAAACTATGATGCTAAATGTACAGAAAACTTTCTTTATATTGGATATATTTCCTCTCAGAGTCAATTGCCTTTCTGTACTTCTTTTTGTTTGGTTACTCGGTATGAAATTTTAACACTTTTTGTACAGTGCTAACTGCACATTGATTTCTCAAAGTACTGTGGCTTCTCATAAGACTAAATCCATTCACTCTTTAAATTAATCAATCTTCCTCAGATTAATTACCTTGGATTAATTAATTACCTCAGAAAGCTGTTTTTTCTCCACAGTTGTCACTTTGGAAAGACAACTGGATCCACTCATTTAGTGAGCACTTGCTACAGAAATTCTTTATAAATTTGTTTAAAACCTATTCTTGTGCAATAGTAGCTAACCTTAATTAAATTATTTAAATGTTACAACTGTCCAATACCTTTCAAAAAATCTAGAGCCTATTCAGTTACATTTCACTCCATATTTTCTCTGAATTCTGAGTTGGCTTAGTTTACATTATCCTTTACTATCTTAAATGTGCACAAATGCACAAAAAGCCTGAGTAATTTGAGGGGTTTGTTTTGTCTCATTGAATACTCATTGAATACTTAGAGCCCTCTGTGTTTGAGTAACAATACTATAATTTTATTTGGGTTTTCACTTTTGCTTCTATATCCATCATTCTTCTAACAGTAGTATTCCAAAAGTTATATAGCATGTAGAAAGAAGATAAGGCGTATAACTTCCTTTTACATGTTTTTCTCTGTGTCCTCCAAGGTTGAGCTCTGATGGGGCCTAACTTTATAACCTTGACTCATACTTCTCAAAAAAATTGCAAGATTATATGAAAGACCTGTGGAAAATTCTCTAGTGTACGGCTATGCCAAATAAGAAAGGTAAGATTTCATACGGATAAGGCTCTTGATAAAAAAAAACACTAACACTTCAAAGAATAAAGTGAGAAAATATAAACATGACAGTTATAAATTCCTAAAAGAAAGAACAGGGACTCAGAAGGTGGAAAATGAACACTAATAACCAACATATTCTTAAGAGCAGCTCAAACCTTTCAGCAAATTTTCTCATTGAATTGTAAAAATACTGTTTTGTCTAGAGTGTTAGTGTCTCTCTGATGCACTAACCAATAAATAATGGTTTGTGAGGTTTTTTGGTTTGATTGGTTTGGGTTCCTTTGGGTTTGTTTTGGGGGGGGGTGAGTGAGGGTGAGACACTGGATTTTTATATTAATTATAGGCTTGGACTAACTCAAGTGTGTGTGGAGCATGGGAGAAGGGACAGGTTGAACTTCATGCAGGTGAGGTGGAGCTCTTCCCCAGTCCAGCCCTTTGGAGCCTTCATGTGCAGCCCTGGAGCAGCTGTCAGTCAAAAAAACCACCCTGGGAGCACTGCCCCCTACCACACCCCCTGGAGTCCCTAACGCAGCCCCAGAATGTCTGGCACACCAGGAGCACTGCCCCTCACACCACCCCACAGCCCCAGAATGACCATGGGGCCGGAAGTCCTGCCTGGAGTGGGGGGGTGGTTACAGGGAGGGCAGAGCACATAAAGGCAAAGACTTATGATCTCCATGTGAACCCTACCATCTTCTGGAATCCTGGTAGCTGGATCTTTGCTGGATCTGGGGTGGTAGCTATAATTCTCTCTTTTTGTCTCTCTTTCTGTACCCTTCAGTGAGCTTGTAGCTCGGAGCCTGGGGCCTTACAAGGGAGTTGTTGGTTTTTTTTGTTTGGTTGGCTTTTTTTGTTTGTTTGTTTGTTTGTTTTTGGGTTTGTTTGTTTGTTTTGTTTTTTGGTTTTCTTTGGGTTTTTTTTTTACTATACAGTTATCATAGAATCATAGAGTGGTTTGAGTTGGAAGGGACCTTAAAGATCATCTAGATCCAAACCCCCTGCCATGAGCAGGAAACCTTCTGCTAGACCAGATTACTCAGCATTCTATCTAGCCTGGTCTTGAAACACCTCCAGGGATAGGAAGTCTATAACCTCTCTGAGCAAAAGTACATTTATGTATGTTTTGTTTGTAGAATCTCTCTGGGCATGGAAAAATTTGCCTAAGCAGAGTGACTAGGAGAAGGAGTGTTACAGCTTGGTGAAAAATGAAAGCAGATCATGTGCTTTTGGATGGAGCTCTGAGAAACTCAGATGCTTTGGAACTGCAGCTAGAGACAATGAAAGTAGAATGGAATAAAAAGGAAAACTGAAAATAAATATTCAATATTTTACAGTGTTGACCGTAGTCATCTGATACTTCTTGTGAGGATTTTAGAGATGTGCAATCAGATTTACAGATGACCACTTTTCACCTCCAGGGTAGGTAGGGAAATTTCTCTCTACCATCCAAGGAAAGTTTCAGTGTGTAGGTGTTGTGGTTTTAAGTAGCCAGAGTTTTTTATTAGCTGGGGGGGGCTAGGAGAGAGGCTTCTTTAAGAAGCTGCTAGAGTTTTTCTCTGCTCTAAGCTAGCCAAGGTCAGGCAACAACGCCTCTGTGATAACAGATTTAAGAAGGAGTAGAGAAAAAAAGTCTGCGCAGAACATCACGGCCACTTAAGAGACAGGAGGGTGAGCAATTTGATTAATGTCGCAGTNAAAGCTCTCATTCTTCTGAACAGCAGCAAAGAAAACCTCTGATTGTAACCCCCCTCCCCACACACCTGCCTTCCCGAGCTGTTGGGGGAAGGTGAAGGATCTTAAAAGGGAGGGGGGGGGGGAGAAAGGGGTCTGTAACAACTATCAAACTGCTCACCCTTAAACTCTTAAGCTCTGATTTTAGCAGTAGTTGTAGTTGCAGTAGTAGTAAATTCTTAACATTCTAAGTTAGAGCCTGTTTTGCTTGTGTGAAGTAGTTAATAAACAGTTGCTTGTAATCCTTATCACAAAAGTCAGGGGTTTTTTTCCCTTCTCTGAGAAATTTTAGATCTATGTGTGGGCTCTCGGCTTTTAGCCAGAGTCAAACCATGACAGTGGGTCATTCAGAAGGTACTTTGTCCAGAAGATGAAGTGAGAGAAGTAGGGAAAAAATAAAGCATTCACAGTCTGTCAGGAAAACACTAAATCTAAAGTAGATACTGAGATTGCTGTAGTATGTGGAGAGTGGTAACCTTGACTACACTATTAAGGCAATAAAGGGAACTTGTCATTGTGGAGTGGAAAATCATGTGTTTGCAGTCAGTGATTGAATTGTTGATATAATAGAAATAGAAATTTAGCACTGAAGTGGTGAGAAGGAATGAATGTACAACTGCAGAAAAACAGTGTTGAGTAGGATGTCTCTGCTGCAGAGGGTTTGCATTCGGTATCAAAAGACCAAGAATGGCCTAAAAATATGGCAAAACAGAAATTCAAACTGGGACAAAGGCTATTGAGAGAAGCTGAGACATCTCTAAAGGTGATGATGAAAAAGCAACAACACAATGGATCAAATGACTTGTGGGAACATGTCTTGATCTTTGTAAAGATCGCTTCAAGAGAAGCAGGGTGAGCTGCGGCCCTCAGTGCAGGTTGAGGGCAGCAGAAGTTGTTGATCTTGCGACCAAAGTGGGGTAACTGGTATGAACCCAATCTTTTGATTGAGATTTTTCATGAAGCACAGAAGCCTTCCTTACACAGTTTCTTTTCAAGGAGTGCTGAAATAGTTAACAGGTTTCACAGCTCTAGTAGCTGTGTAGCTCTTTTTAAACAAAGCAGTCACAAGAACTGATGACGATGATGGATATGAACCAGTTTAAGCAGTTATCTCTGCTATCAGTGGGCCTTCTGTATGGAAGAAGAGAAGTGGTCAAGAAAAATCACTATTTCAAGGTCAAAGCAAAGACCAAAAGTTTAGCTGGACTGCTGGAAGAAGATATTCAAGAAAGAACTACAATGAATTTCACTGAAAAGTAACGTGGAAGAATTTTTTGCAGTCAAAAGAGAAACAAGAATTTGATTTGGAATGAGCTGAAGTACTGAGGAGAAGACATGGAAGTCTAGAAATGTTAAAAAAAATGAAGACTCAGAGTTGGAAAGGAAACTCCTGTTCATTATTGAATCACCATTTAATATTGGAAAAAGATTTTAAGTGTTTGGATTATTTCAAAAATTTAGGTGATTTCTGGATTAAAGTCACACCTGAAAATATTAAAGGTAAATACTGGTGTTCTGTAAATGTATTTTTTGCTTAGGTATGATTAAGATTAGTAATAGACTTTAAAATAATTTTTAAACAGAATCATTGTACATTGCTTTTTGTTGCAGAAACATCAGGATTTCTAAAGACCTAAAGCAGGACTGTGATGTCAAAAACTTAAGATGGTATTCTACTCTGCACTCTACATATCAGAGACCTGTCTGTACTTAAGATTAAGGTGGAAATTCCTGTTTCTCTTATGGTTATATCCTTATACAAGATGATCTCCTTATTTAATTTTAATGCATAACATTCATGTGACCTAGAGTTCAAGGTGCATGAAGAAGTTTCCAAAAGTTCATGGATTTTTTGACAACTGCTACATGTTACATACATTTAGCTGTAACTAACACCAAAATTTTTTCTAGGAAATGAAAAGTGAAGAAAACAGTTTATTAAATCTGTACCAGGCTTCAGGGCTAAATTGGAGACATTCTTATTAAAGGCTAGCAATTTATATTGATCTGCAGTTATGCCAAAAGACAATTGATGACTGCAAAAAGTTAGAGTTAGGAATAGTGCTAGGTCTTATAAGAACAGAGAAATTTTTTTGGACACAAATGCAATCAAACTAATAATGTTTATTTTATGTAGGTTTCCTTTATGTTAATTATTTCTTCTTTCCTGTTTTTCCCATATCAATACAAAGAGCTGCAAACTTAATCAAACCAATGATAACTATGTATTATCTAGCAAGCTACATACAGAATCTTGTTGTGTTCAAAAAAAGAACACACTGAGTTTCTGGAAACTTATATCTGGAATATCTTATTCTTACATGAGATAACTTTTTTTGGCACAGATTTGGTACTCTGTAGTGATGCAGAATCATACAGAAAACAAACTATGATCATTTACTTCAGTTAAAAGTAGTATCAGAAGAAACTATCACAACCCATGGCAAAGAAAATTATCAATAATGGCCTCCTAAGAAATATGTCCAGCTCTTTATCATAGATCAGAAACTTTTTTCTTTTAGTAATAAATTCAGTTAATATCACCACTTCAAATCTGTTTTGCCTGTAATGCAAAACATAAGATCAGAAACAAGAAGTTAAAAGGAATGGGAATCAAAACTGAAATATGCTTCAGTGACATGGAACTGAAGTTCTACAGGAAAGAGTTGGCCATGATGTTTCTGAGAAGTTTAAGGGTATTTCACTCTACAACACTCCTTTCAATTGCTTTGTCTCTTAATTCCTCTGTCACATTTACAGTGCATTTATTAATCAGTTTCTGTACTTCATGTTCAGTCAAAAGATTACGCAATTTTCTGCCTCGTTTGTTTATTAATACCAATTAGTACCATGGCTTTAATAAAAGGGAAATATTTTCATACCACATAATGTTCTGATATTATGGTCTTGAGGAAAATGTAATCTCTGGGCACGAACAAACACTATGAGTAACCATTGCCTATTTTACAAATTCTGTTCCTTGTACATTTTGTGTTTGGTCTACACATACCAAAATTTAGACGAAAGCTAAATAGCAAATTTTCAGTCTGCTTTGTTAGTATTTATGTGGAAAGTATTCACAAGAAAAATCTGAATTTTTACTATAGCAGTTGTTTAAAGAGCTGATGCCTAAATTCTATTCAACTTCAGTTTATATGAAAAAAAGCAAATACTTGATTCAATAATGTGAGATTCATTTGAGCAAAAATGAAGCCTAATTATTTTCATTATTAATGTATAGAGCAAAATTCTCATGGACCATGTGCTCTCACAATGAATCAAATGACTTAGTCAGTAAATAATGTATGAGAATACAACATTCAAAGTATTCTGAGACTGTGGAATTATTAGGTATGCACCCATATTTACTACACTTTTTTTTGAAAGGCAATAGCCTATTTACGAGCAAATTCTATAGGTTCAGCTAAACATGCAATGGAAGTGTTTAGCAGATATTAATGTGAATAACAGTTTTGTTCAAGACAATATTTTTCTTTGACACCATAATTTTAAAGTAGGAAGAAAAGATTTAATACTTCTGAAAGCAAATTAATGATATAAATGGCTATTTATTTTAGTTTTCCTGTTGCTTACTACTGTTTTCCGGGAGGTAAATTTCAAAGCTGTTAAATGAAACATTTTGAAAAAATAACTATTTACATTATTCCTGTAATTATATAGAAAACTTTTTTATAGCCTTGGAGTTAATTAGAATAGACCCTTCTCCTCTTCATTTTATTCTACATGCTTTCTTAAATTTTTTTTCTATTCTTCAGACTTATTGAAAGACGATCCTTTGTCATATATATATCTCTTACTTTGTGCATCCTGTTCTGTTAGTGACCTTGAAAAACTTGTTAGTGATCTGAATTAATGGACAGAGGAACTTTTTTCTCTTCTTCCATACTGAGAGATTTGCCCTACCTGCATTAGTGCAATAGTGTAAATGATTCCTGTTTAATTTATAAGTAATAAGTTTTCAGAGAAAAGGACTCTCAGGTCTGTCCTTTAAGGAGAATCAGCTTCTCAATTAGAATGTCAAACTGCACTTTATTCCTTCTCCATAAATAAATTAATTCTGAATTATTTTGTCTATGCAGCACTCCAATTTCTTTAAGGGGAATGGCAAATTTATGCTTCCTAACTTAACCTACCTTTTAAAGATGAAACACTATTACAGAAAGAAAGCATGCTGTCTAATGACTCTCAAGACAAAAAAACCACTCAGTTAGCAGTCTGGTTATATTTTAACTACATACCCTGTCAGTGCTCTCCTGAGCCAAACTTGAATGAATACATCAGCATTTTTCTTCTCCTCACAGCTGTTTGATATGAGTCAGCACACTCCCTAATCAAGAAATATTGTCAGTACCAATGTTGTGATTATGTGACAGGCTAAAACAGGTCTGTCACACATAGAGCAATTTCCAATAACTTGGCTTTGAGAAGTGGTCATTGTGAGCTAGTGTGGTCAGAAGTATCTTTAGAATTTCTAAGCTAAAAGTATCTCTTGCTGGGTATTGTTGTAGTGGTTTGACCCTGGCTAGATGCCAGGTACCCACAAAGCAGCTCTCTCACTCCTTTCTGCAAACGGGCAGAGCAGAGAAAATATAACAAAGAGTTCATGGGTTGAGATAAGGACCGGGGGAGATCACTCAGCAATTGCCATTACAGGCAAAACAGATTTGAAATGGTGATATTAATTGAATTTATTACTAAAAGAATCAGAACGAGGTAATGAGAAGTAAAATAAATCTTAAAAACACCATCCCTCCCTCCTTCCCAAGTCCTACATCCTCCCCTCCAGCAGCACAGGGAGACACGGAATGGGAGTTATAGTTGATCACAGGCTGTTTCTCCTGCTGCTCAGGGAGATGAGTCCTTTCTCCAGCTTCCCGTGGGATCCCTCCCATGGGAGATAGCTCTTGATGAGTTTCTCCAATACGAGTCCATCCCATGGGCAACAGTTCTTCACACATTGATGCCACATGGGTACCACTGTTTGACAGGGTGCAGTCCTTCAGACACAGGCTGCTCCAGTGTGGGTCCCCCACAAACCACAAGTCCTACCAAGAAATCCTGCTTCAGTGGGTCAGCAGCTCAGCAGTTCAGCCTGTGCCTTCCACAGGGTCACATCCTCCTTCCAGCATCCACCTGCTCCAGTGTAGGTCTCCTCCATGGGCTGCAGGTGAATCTCTGCACCCCTGTGGTCCTCCATGGGCTGCAGGGGCACAGCTGCTCCACCATGATCATCACCATGGGCTGCAGGGGAACCTCAGCTCTGGCACCTGGAGCACCTCCTGCCTCTCCTTCTGCACTGACCTTGGTGTCTGCATTGTTGTTCACATGTTCTCACTCTGCTCTTCTCTGGCTGCAATTTTCATCTGTGCAATAACTTTTTTTTTCCCCCTTCTTAAATATCACAAACACATTGCTACCTGGTAGCAAAATCCTGGTAGGCTCAGCCTTGGCCAGTAGCAGGTTTGCCTGGAGCCAACTGGCAGTGGTTTTCAGGACATTGGGGAAGCTTCTGGCAGCTTCTCACAAAAACCACCCCTGTGGCCCTCCTGCTACCAGAACCTGTCCAGTTTTCCAGTGGGTATTTGATTAGTAAAACTTGCCATATGTGTCTTGAGCACATTCTTTTACCCTGGAATAACAATCAGATGAACAAATTGTAATCCATACTCATTGGTATTTATCAAGATGACATAAATGAAACAGTTTAGAGAAGATACAACATTTCTATGCTTCTTCTACTTTTCCAAATATTACTTTTTCATTCCTAAAGTAAAGCAAATATATTCATTTATTTTGCTGAGTAACTTAATTTGATTGTGGCAAGAAAATGATACTGTCATCTGAATATTTTCTGGTACAAGTACCATGTTGTGGAGTAATACAGTTTTATCCATATGTTACAAGGAAATCTATGTTTCTACACTCAACAGCTGTTCTGTCACTTCCTTCCTAGCATTATACAAACATTATTATCTTTGTCAGTAGCCCAGCAAAGTTGACAAGGACACAAAAGGATAATATCTTCCTGTCACATAAAACGTCATCATTTTGGTATCTGACAGCAGCTCCTCGAGTTCACATCAAACACTACTGACACAATAGATGCATTTCTTTATCAAGAGGTTGACCAGACACTGCAACAGCCTTCCTAGAGAGGTGGTCCATGCCCCAAGACTATGTTTAGGAAACATTTTGACAATTCTCTTAACAACATGCTTTGAGTTTTGGTCATCCCTGAACAGGTCAGGCAGTTAAATTGGAGAATTGTTGTATGTCCCTTCCAACTGAATTGTCTGTTATATTGATCTTAAATTAATAACTTAGAGGACTTTCCTCCCTTCAAGTGCAATGTTAAAGTTGGATATTTCAGAGGATTTGCAGTTTTTTTATATAATGAACTTTCTCTGAAGAAGTATGTTTTCCTCTAGTATTTAATTCACATCTGAAAAAATATTAACCTCTTTTACCCTACTTTTGTTGTCATTGTTATTGAAGTGCTGTGGGCACTAATGTAATATTTTGATTTCTAATATGCTATTCTTTTGACTGCTTTAAAAATGTCATGATAATAATTGTAAATGACTGATAATGTGAAACATCTAGTAGCATTATGATGTTGTAAGAGCAGGTAAGGAGAGGTCATAACATGTTTTAAACAAGAACTTTACGTATTCTACTGGTCAATAAGGTCAATATTGTTACAGGTTAGTTCTGAATGAGTAAGAGGGAGATGAAAGGCTCCCAGCACTATTAAACTCCTCCATCTTTCATCTATTATTCAGACTGGTCTTTACATCTTCAGAAGGAAGATGCTGCAGCTGTTCAGTTTTCAGAATCTTTAAAACTGAATGGTTCCACTGCTTTTCTCAAAGTTAAAATGTTAATAAAATATTAAAATACCTTCATTTGGGCTATCCCCAGCATTTTGATAGTGAGTATATTATAGAGAATGGTAATGAAAATCACATTTATATTGTAAATCAAATATGTATTGCAATTAGTATACTCTGCTACTCACAATTTGTGCTTGTATTATGGTTTGTGTAGAGTGCTGTATTGTTCCACATATCATAGAGTCTCATTTAAGGAACCTCTTAACTTCCACAGTGTAGTGAAGGCAATACAAGAGGGAGCTGTGTGGACTTGGAGCAAGTGTTGCATTTAAAATAAACTTCAGAGTAAAAAACCAAAGGACAACATAATTCAAAAAAATTGTAATTTGAAGTCCATATGCATTATACTACATCAAAAAGATATGAAGATTAGACTGTTGGAGGAAGTATTAAGAAAATCTTCAGTTTCAAAATAGCGTATTTTAACCGTTCCTCAAGAGTTCTCCTGGCTATAAGACAATCTTCAAGGAAGGTTAAGGTATTATTTTCCTAAATTATTTTGGCCTTGCTGGGTTGTAATATTATGGAAAAACTAGATTCAGAACTTAAATCCAATAAAGGAACCAGGCCCTGAAACACTGTATTAAGAAATATCTCCCTGCCTTATAAAGTGGTATCCACATTATGGTGATAAGTGCATTGTAGCTCCAGGGGAGTCAAAGACAACTTGCTATACTTATTTACTGAAAGCAAGAAGCCATGAAGACTTTCTTAGGAGAGGTTTTAAGGACAATTCTATTTGGAAATCTCAAACGCTTTCAAAGTTGAAGCACCTCCCTCATACATAAAGAACTAGAATTGTTTTTCTCTCCAGAAGTCCTTATTCATTGGGAAAACAGCATGAAAATTTTTAATTTAAAAGGTAATGCTGACAGTTCTTTGTTATAGAGTTGTGCTCATAATCTTTCCTATTCTGTCCCCTCAGAAATATAATGGTTTAAACATTCATTAGGTAAAATAAGAAAGCAAACACCTGAGCAGAAATCCTGGAAAAAGAGTCCTTTCTTTTCTGCTGCATATTGTAACTATTAAGTTAAATAGCCATACTTTCTTTCATTTGCTCTGTCTCCAGCTCCTTGAAATGTTGTGTTCTTTTTCTGCATTACATCTGACCTCTATCAGAATACTGGAAAAAATTTGAGATTTCATGGCCCATGAAGATAAGCTTTTTATAAAGGTGTTTCCAATGGAAAAAAATCTAGAGTTACTTTTTACACATAAAGATAAGATAACACCAAACCAAATGTCAGGTCTAACACACTCTCACTAGATTCTTTTACACGTTCCTCGTGTGGAGGATTTAATGATGAATACCAAGTTTACTTGCTTGAGGTATTTGATGTTACATAGATTTTGATTTAGTGGAACAATACAGCACTGTACATAAACCACAATACAAGCACAAATTGTGAGTAGCAGAGTATACTAATTGCAATACATATTTGATTTACAATATAAATGTGATTTTCATTACCATTCTCTATAATATACTCACTATCAAAATGCTGGGGATAGCCCAAATCTGGAAAAGAATATAAGTGCTTAAACAAGCTCAAGCCCATTGTTCTCCTTTAATATTTGTTGATTATTCATTTTCTCTGCTACATATTGAACTAAGCCATTTATAAAATATTCCCCACCATAAAGGTCTGACTAAGGAAGACATTTATAATCTTTTTGTTAACTCAAGGACAAACAGTAACAGCTGGTTGATTCACTGAGCTGATATAACTGCTTGATTTGGTCAGCTAATTGTAGTGGGTTGACTCTGACTAGATGCCAGGTGCCCTCTAAGGCCCCTCTCTCACTCCCCTCTGCAAACGAACAGAGGAGAGAAAATATAACCAAGGGTTCCTAGGCTGAGATAAGGACCATGCAAGATCCCTTACTGATCACCATCATGGGCAAAACAGACTTCAAGTGGGAGTATTAACTGAATTTATTACTAACAGAATCAGAACTAAAGAATGAGAAGTAAAATAAATTTTAAAGACAATTTCCCCCACCCCTCTTCTTCCAAGTTCTATCTCCTCCCTCAATGGCACAGGGATATGGGGAGTGGGGATTACAGTCAGTTTTTTCTGCCACTGCTCAGAGAGAAAAGTCCTTTCCTCTACTTCCCGCGGGGTCCCTCCATCGGGATACAGTCCTTCAAGAACATCTCCAGTGTGAGTCCATCCCATGGGCAACAGTTCTTCACACATTGATGCCACGTGGGTCACTTTTCCAGAGGGTGCAGTCCTTCAGGCACAGGCTGCTCCAGCGTGGGTCCCCCACAGGCCACAATCCTACCAGGAGAATCCTGCTCTAACATGGGCTCCTCTCTCCACGGGTCAGCAGGTCCTTGAGAGGACTCTGCTCCAACATGTGCCTTCCACAGGGTCACATCCTCCTTCCAGCATCTACCTGCTCCAGTGTGGGTCTCCTCCACGGGCTGCAGGTAGATCTCTGCACCCCTGTGGTCCTCCATGGGCTGCAGGGGCACAGCTGCTCCACCATAGTCTTCACCATGGGCTGCAGGGGAACCTCAGCTCTGGCGCCTGGAACACCTTTGTCCCCTCCTTCTGCATTGACCTTGGTGTCTTCATTGTTGTTCACATGTTCTCACTCTGCTCTTCTCTCGCTCCCACCTTCATCTAACACTTAACTTTTTTTTCTCTCATCTTAAAAGGTGTTACTATCACTCCTGATTTGCCTGGCCTTGGCCAGTGGCAGGTCCAGCCTGGAACCAACTGGCATTGGCTCTTCTGGACATGGGTTGCAGCAGCTTCTCAAAGAAGCCTCTACAATAGCATCCCCTCTGCTACCAAAACCTGGTCACGGAAACCCAATACACTAACATAACCAGTTGATTCACTCAATGATTGTAGTCGCTTATCTAAAATAAAAGCCAACCCTGGTTCACTTTGTGCTGACATAATTTCAGCTTTATTTCCAAGAGCTGTGGTCAGCCCTTCTCCACAATTTTCCCTGAGATTCATGAGCATATTGTCCTTGTCTATGTTTCTTCCACACAATCACACCAAGAAAGCAGTTTATTGGGAAGTGGTGGCTTGGCTAAAACTCATGAAAAAGGAAATTATCCATTTGAGGACAACTATTCTAACAGATAATTCTTAATATTTTTGAAACGAAGAACTTATCCTGGTAAGTACCCTTACTTTTCACTGCCATCACACTGTTTCCTGGACATTTACTTGAAATGTCACAAAACATTGTTCTAGAAAGAGACAATGGAAATGCCTGGCCTAAATAGCTCCAACATTATTTCTATGATGATTCTAGGTGAAGTTATGTAATTTATTTCTTTTGTAGCAGTTTATTTTGGATAGTTGTGTAGAAACACAGATACTATCTTGATTTAGGTATAACACTGCCTTTCCCACTTATTATTTCCATTTTTGCAAGATGTCATAATAACAGGAGATTTTTTGTAATTTATTCCATTTTCCAACATTATTTTGGAGGGATGGTCTCTTTAAGAATGAACTTCCCCACTTTACCACAGCTGGGAAGGGAAGTCAAAAAATGGCCAAGCAGAGAGCAGAAATTTTTTCTCTTTGTTGGACTATGTGGGCTGCTGCCTAGAGTCTGCACATTGACATCGACTGCTGCCACCGCTCCTGGACTTGCCAGACCTGCCATCCCCGCCAAGCCTGAACCTGCCACTTGGAGCGCTGGATTGCTGCCAGTTCACACAGGGGACGAGTGGACCTATGTGGAGCTGGGATCAAAGCAGCCAATGGTTGCCCCTGCTCTCCACCACAGCTGCAGAGAAGATGGAAGTGAAATGGACCACACTCATCCTTGCTGGGACAGTCCCTGCTGGCACTCCACAGCTCAGCTAAGCCAAGTAAGGCAACACCAGTGCAAATGCCAGCACATGGTAGGGAACAAAGAGACTCCAGACTTACACTGCTGCTACAGTTAAGACCAGAATCTAACCACGTGATGTTGAGTGGGCAGTTTAGTAATATAGCTCCTTATGAGCAACACAATTTTCCTAGGTTTTTGCTTTTGCCTCTGTTTTCTCATCATTTCTTTGGTTGTGCAGAGTGGGGTGGTTGGTGAGGAGGACCCTCTGCCATCATTTTTCCCTTTTGTTCCTAGGGGACGATGTGGAATGTTTAATTCCCCTTCTTTGTGCATAAGCTGTTTCCTTTGTATAGTTTGATTGCTGCTATTTTCTTGTCAGTAAAATTTTCTTTTTTTTTTTTTCACTTATACTTACTCACATTTTGTCTTTCTCTATTGGTGGGAAATAAAAAGGGGAGGGAGTTCACCCCAGTATTTCTTTTTAAACCAAAACACAAGAGTTCTCAGCAGCTTCATAAAAAAAGGAGTGAATTAAGTCACATTGCCTAAAATGGTTTGCTCTGTAGCTCTGTAGCTCTTGATTCTATGATTCTTTCACAGTTGTTGTAACATTCTAGAACCCCAGATAAAGCAAGAATTCATGTGACAGTGCCAAAACTATTTTTCAATAGACTTCACCATGTCTTTGTAAATTATATTTCTGAATCCTTGTTTTTAAACTGTTGAGCTAACTGTCGTTAGTTAAGATCCAATATCCTCAACATCAAGGCATGAGTAAATGATTTTGGACATCATTAGTAGCTTAACGTTACAGTTTTCCATTATTACTATTAGTAAATACAGGTTTCTCTGTCTTACGTAAATGAAACAGTACTGGAGGTAAACATGTATCAAACCATAATATTTGACTCAACAGATGAAAAGGAACATGGGAATAAAAATTTCAGATAATAAATCACTGAGAATCTGACATCTTGAAAAAAAAAAAGTATTTTCATAAAATGTCATGGTATTGTACCTAGAGGCAACATTTGCTCTGTGTTTTATAAAAAAGATCTATTCTCATTTGTTCTCTGACAGGAGACTTAAGGTACGCAATCAGTCAAGCATGGCATGTATACTATCAAAAGATCTGAAGGACAGGCATTTTAGGTGGGTGACAGAATTTTGATATTGTATCTTCTTACAATGTTATCTGGAAAAGACTTTGTCATGAAAGACTCAGCCCCCTACGTTTATATGTACAGGACTGTACACACAGGCAAAAATATATTTTTCCTAGAGTTTATTTGTGCCAAGAAGTACATATCGAGCAAAAGAAAACTTAGACAAAGAAAACTGTCTTCTTATCTCCACAAGATACTAACATGATAGATGACTAAAAAAGTTAATTTACTCAGAAAAGATGACAGTACGATCTGGCAGTCTAGTAAAAGGAGCTCAGAAAGCCTTCTTTAAAGGAACAATATAATGGTATGTCTTCTCACTAAAAAAAAAAAAAAATCATAGTTCAAGTAGGTGTCATTGTTTAGCCATAGCTTGGAACAAAACACACAGCCACTCTTGCTCACTCTCCCCCAGTCGGATGGGGTAATACAGTCAGAAGGGTAAAAATGAGAAAACTCACAAATTGAGGTTAAAAAGTACTGGTTCTTCAGGACCATCTGTAAGGATTTTGTGGTCAGCATTGCAGCTGGGAGTGGCCCAGCTTTTGTCTGGCCCAGTCTGGTCTGACTTGTTGCATTGCTCAGGAGTTGGAGAGGTGTGGGAGGAGGCAGCCTGACTGGCTGTGCCGGTGCTAGCCAGCTCTGACTGAGTGCTGGGGACTGCCAAGAGAGGCAGGAAGGTCAGCAGTACAGTCCCACACATGCTGGGCAGGGGAGGCCAGAGTGGTGCTCCCAGTCCTCCCATTGCCAGAGAAATCCTGAGCAACCATCACCGTGTTTTGCCTGGTCACTGTCTCCAGCCCGAGGGGCTATGAGTGGACCCAGGTGTCCTCTTACTGTTGCACAGTAGTCTCACTACTAGATGGTGACAGTGCCTCTCAAGGCAGAACAACAACAGCTGAGTGCTTTTGGCATCACAGGAAGAACAAAGAAGGAGGTGCTGTGGCCTGGTGAGCTGAACAGGCTAGTGTCCACAGCAACTGCGGCTAACAAAGGAGCTAACCGAGGACAAATGCACCTAAGCAAGAATCCGATAGAGGCCTCTGAGATGACTAGGCTGAGCATCTGGCCAGGTTGGCATTGAGTGCCAAGAGTCCTTGCTACCAGAGTGCTGTCTGAGGTGAGGAGCATGGTCAGAGCTGAAGGAACACCTACAATTTGTTGAAGGACCACTTGATAATTTTAGCAGGAGTCACCCTCCCCCCTGTTCATGCAGTAACTCTGTGAGAAAGAGCTGTTCCTGCCTCTCTCCTTTATCCCTTTAACTGCTGGTAAGAACTCCAGAGACCTATCAGACCATGATTAGAGCATCTGCAGCCACACAGTCATCAAGTAAATTTCTACTTTGGTGATTTATCCTGCTGCTTCTGTCTTCCTCCTTACTCAGGCTTAATGACACTGGCCAGCAGCACATCCGTCATCCTCTGATATAGGCCTGCAAAAGCACCATCTGCCTCCAGTGCCATTTCTCTGCAGTTGGGCCTTTCCTGATCCTAGGCCAAGGAAGATCCAGGATGTTGATGCCCTTTGGGCATGGATAGTTTATCATGAAAAGTTTTTTTTACTTATAGAACTTGGTTCATGGTCTTTATCTGATGTCTGCTGTGATAGACTGAAGTTTGCTCTGACGGGCTGGTTGAAGAGACCTGAATTTATACAACCCATTGAACTCTTTGTTGTTCAGGCTCCCACCCCCACTGGATCAAGACCGTGACCATCACTCCAATCACGGACAACAAAATTGGAGATGATATCCTCTCCACTATATAATCTTGTCCTTCTCTTTCTTTCTTTTCCTTATNATTGCCTAAAATGGTTTGCTCTGTAGCTCTGTAGCTCTTGATTCTATGATTCTTTCACAGTTGTTGTAACATTCTAGAACCCCAGATAAAGCAAGAATTCATGTGACAGTGCCAAAACTATTTTTCAATAGACTTCACCATGTCTTTGTAAATTATATTTCTGAATCCTTGTTTTTAAACTGTTGAGCTAACTGTCGTTAGTTAAGATCCAATATCCTCAACATCAAGGCATGAGTAAATGATTTTGGACATCATTAGTAGCTTAACGTTACAGTTTTCCATTATTACTATTAGTAAATACAGGTTTCTCTGTCTTACGTAAATGAAACAGTACTGGAGGTAAACATGTATCAAACCATAATATTTGACTCAACAGATGAAAAGGAACATGGGAATAAAAATTTCAGATAATNTTGAGATTTTTTTATATTTTTATGGAAAAGAACCTGAATGGTTATACACCTTCTTTCTGTTGCAACTAAATTGTTTNAAATCACTGAGAATCTGACATCTTGAAAAAAAAAAAGTATTTTCATAAAATGTCATGGTATTGTACCTAGAGGCAACATTTGCTCTGTGTTTTATAAAAAAGATCTATTCTCATTTGTTCTCTGACAGGAGACTTAAGGTACGCAATCAGTCAAGCATGGCATGTATACTATCAAAAGATCTGAAGGACAGGCATTTTAGGTGGGTGACAGAATTTTGATATTGTATCTTCTTACAATGTTATCTGGAAAAGACTTTGTCATGAAAGACTCAGCCCCCTACGTTTATATGTACAGGACTGTACACACAGGCAAAAATATATTTTTCCTAGAGTTTATTTGTGCCAAGAAGTACATATCGAGCAAAAGAAAACTTAGACAAAGAAAACTGTCTTCTTATCTCCACAAGATACTAACATGATAGATGACTAAAAAAGTTAATTTACTCAGAAAAGATGACAGTACGATCTGGCAGTCTAGTAAAAGGAGCTCAGAAAGCCTTCTTTAAAGGAACAATATAATGGTATGTCTTCTCACTAAAAAAAAAAAAAAATCATAGTTCAAGTAGGTGTCATTGTTTAGCCATAGCTTGGAACAAAACACACAGCCACTCTTGCTCACTCTCCCCCAGTCGGATGGGGTAATACAGTCAGAAGGGTAAAAATGAGAAAACTCACAAATTGAGGTTAAAAAGTACTGGTTCTTCAGGACCATCTGTAAGGATTTTGTGGTCAGCATTGCAGCTGGGAGTGGCCCAGCTTTTGTCTGGCCCAGTCTGGTCTGACTTGTTGCATTGCTCAGGAGTTGGAGAGGTGTGGGAGGAGGCAGCCTGACTGGCTGTGCCGGTGCTAGCCAGCTCTGACTGAGTGCTGGGGACTGCCAAGAGAGGCAGGAAGGTCAGCAGTACAGTCCCACACATGCTGGGCAGGGGAGGCCAGAGTGGTGCTCCCAGTCCTCCCATTGCCAGAGAAATCCTGAGCAACCATCACCGTGTTTTGCCTGGTCACTGTCTCCAGCCCGAGGGGCTATGAGTGGACCCAGGTGTCCTCTTACTGTTGCACAGTAGTCTCACTACTAGATGGTGACAGTGCCTCTCAAGGCAGAACAACAACAGCTGAGTGCTTTTGGCATCACAGGAAGAACAAAGAAGGAGGTGCTGTGGCCTGGTGAGCTGAACAGGCTAGTGTCCACAGCAACTGCGGCTAACAAAGGAGCTAACCGAGGACAAATGCACCTAAGCAAGAATCCGATAGAGGCCTCTGAGATGACTAGGCTGAGCATCTGGCCAGGTTGGCATTGAGTGCCAAGAGTCCTTGCTACCAGAGTGCTGTCTGAGGTGAGGAGCATGGTCAGAGCTGAAGGAACACCTACAATTTGTTGAAGGACCACTTGATAATTTTAGCAGGAGTCACCCTCCCCCCTGTTCATGCAGTAACTCTGTGAGAAAGAGCTGTTCCTGCCTCTCTCCTTTATCCCTTTAACTGCTGGTAAGAACTCCAGAGACCTATCAGACCATGATTAGAGCATCTGCAGCCACACAGTCATCAAGTAAATTTCTACTTTGGTGATTTATCCTGCTGCTTCTGTCTTCCTCCTTACTCAGGCTTAATGACACTGGCCAGCAGCACATCCGTCATCCTCTGATATAGGCCTGCAAAAGCACCATCTGCCTCCAGTGCCATTTCTCTGCAGTTGGGCCTTTCCTGATCCTAGGCCAAGGAAGATCCAGGATGTTGATGCCCTTTGGGCATGGATAGTTTATCATGAAAAGTTTTTTTTACTTATAGAACTTGGTTCATGGTCTTTATCTGATGTCTGCTGTGATAGACTGAAGTTTGCTCTGACGGGCTGGTTGAAGAGACCTGAATTTATACAACCCATTGAACTCTTTGTTGTTCAGGCTCCCACCCCCACTGGATCAAGACCGTGACCATCACTCCAATCACGGACAACAAAATTGGAGATGATATCCTCTCCACTATATAATCTTGTCCTTCTCTTTCTTTCTTTTCCTTATATATTTTCTTTGAGATTTTTTTATATTTTTATGGAAAAGAACCTGAATGGTTATACACCTTCTTTCTGTTGCAACTAAATTGTTTTAAAAGAAGCCTGCCTCATGTATACCCCAGTTATTCAGTGTTCTTTCACTCTAATCTGCCCCCATGGATCCACTAACAAGAACTTCAATCACCCTGGCTCAGAGGGAGGTTGTAACAGTCAATGGATACTCCTAGAATCCTAGAATCAGAACCAAGTTCTGATTAGCTAGTGCAGTAGCCTTTGTTAAATGTAGGCCATGCTGAAGGCCAAATCTCTGCCTGAGCATATGTAGAAGTAAGACTCTGACTGGACATGGACAGATTCTCGTAGTTGCACAAGGAGAACCTGATTCCCAGGTCATTGGATATTTAATGTAAACAATATAGTCTGATATATAACCTGAAACTGTGTAGGAAGGAGGAGGCAGACATGTTCTGACTTCTAGAGAGCAGACCCTCTGCCTGGTTGTGAGACATCTGATCAGGCAGAGAGATGTGTCCAGGCCTGCTAGATGCACTGGAGGGCATGGACACGGAGTCTGCTAGGTAGGTAAGATATGCTTAGCTATGCTTAGAATACAGATTAGATTGTAGAATGCCAGCACGCAAGTAGTTAAATAAACACACGCAAAACTTCATGGAGTCTAGTCATCTCATCATTCCCCCTGCCTCCTGGATGAACCAGACACAACAGTTAAATACTATCAGGACAGTCAGTGAAAGAGTATTCAGAATACTATCTACAAGTGAATAAATGCTTTTTTTTCCCCATTGTTTAACAGGTTTATTCCTATCCTATCAATGCCAAGTGTTGTTTCCCTTTCCTCTCAAGCTTTTCTTCATTTTGTGATGGATAAAAAATGATAATGGAAAGCAAAGGATGGAGAAAGTAGAAACGTCAATCATAAAGCTCAGCTGATTCCTATAAACAAAGAGAGACAGTATAAAGGTTTGATCAACCTAGAATTTAGAGATTAAATTACTTCATAGAAGGAAAGGAATTGTGACTGTCATTTATAATCCTGTGCCAGGAAAGTTGAAATTTTGCCATACTCTAGTGATGAGGGGAAATACCAAGAGACTGGCATTCTTTTCAGGAGAAAAACCATGAATCATAAAATGTGGGTTTCAATTTTTTTCCAGTAGATGCTAGGATGCAACAATGCCTAAGAAAATCAATGTCCAGGAATCTTCTAGAGCTGTGGAAAATTGCAGTAAAAATATTTTAGATTGGCATGTCTGGACAGTGAATATGAACACATGGGGACAAAATATGAGTGAGATAATGGTTATAAAAATGTCCTCTGTTGCTAACACTTACGGGAACAGGTCAAAAAGATCCTAGCACTCCACTACCTACAATTGCTCAAGACAACCAATTCTAAAAAAGAGACAGAGACTAAATACTTATGACTCACAGAAGTGTGGCATGATAGAGGTATCAATCACTGTCAGCTCTGAAAGAGTAAAACAAGACACATCTAAAATCAGCATGCCCTCAGGAGGAACCCAAGAAGTGTGTGGAATAGCTTGACACCCAACACCTTTAATCCTCCGTGCAAGCAACCTTGTGCAAATTACTTGGGTACAGGTATCTTAGTGCCTAGACATTCCAAGTGTTTATGTGACTTGGGACTCACAGGTAGAAAAGTGTGAGGGAATTTAATCAGTTGTGGTTTAAAATATGTTCATCTTTCTTTCCTATGAGGTTTTGTACTGAGATATATTGCTGCTACAGTGTTGGAACATTATTTCCTTCAGAGCAATCTGGAAATGTTTATGTTTTCCACAGTCTGCAAAAGTTATGTGTACTGCCATAAGCAATGCAACATTCATTTGTGTAATTATAACCTCTGAGATTAAATGCTCTGTTTGTCAAAACATGTGGTCAGCTTCAGTGCTAAAATTCAACAGAAAATCAGCATTTTAGATTTAGGTTTATTTCAACCTGACATCTTTCACAGTTAAAAAAAATAGTTCAGATGAAATGAAGCCACTAGAAGACAATGCTAGATGAATATCTCATAGTATTTCTCAGTATCCTACTATATACAATTAAATTTAGATGTATAAATGTAGGAAAGAAAATAATTAAATTGCTTTAGAGCAATTTTAGATGACCTAGAATACTTGAACTATGTGAGTAGACCTCTCATCACTGACACAGGATCTATGGGTATCCTTCCTGATTTCAAGGCACAACTTCACAGATCTCCCATCAAAAAATTTCAGTGTCCTGTGGGAGTTCACAGGGCATGAGACATCCAGACAGAATAGGAACATATCCTTCAACTGGAGATGACATTTACCATTGCAACACAGACTTCTGTCACCCTTCAGCCATCAAAATATCACTCTGTTTGAGAAAGCTGGTACCTTGTACAAAAGTCCCAGTCAATTACCTTTTTAAATAAACTCTCTGCCCTTCAGTACCTGTGTATCCAGTCCATGGTTTATTGGTTCTGTCTCTCTGGTCTGGTTTTGCATCCTTGAAAATATCCTGGTTGTGTTTTGCATCCTTGAAAATATCCTGGTTGTTATCTAAACTCAATATTCCTTAGTTTTAGTATGCCTTTGGCAGTACCAAGCATTCAAAATTCTTATTCTTATGTTAAACAGTGACTTGACAAGATCTCTGGAAATGTCCTAGTGCCCTCTACCCATGACATGTATTTATTGTGTGATGGGACATGTATTTATTGTGAGAACAGCAGACTGTTCTCATAAACCCACTCTATTTTATATTACAAACTGTTGTGGTTTTAAGTAACCAGTTTTTTATTAGCTGGGGGGGCTATGAGAGAGGCTTCTATAAGAAGCTGCTGGAAATTTCTTATCTCCAAGCTAGCCAAGGTCAGCTGGTAATGCCTCTGTGATAACATATTTAAGAAGAAGAAGAGAAAAAAAAAGCCAGGCAGAACATCATGGCCACTTAAGAGAGAGGAGAGTGAGAAGTTTGATTAACACCAAGGTCGGAGAGAAGAGGGAAGAGAAGATGCCTTAAACACTGAATAGGGCCCCAGCAACTTGTGGGGTTGCTCCCATAGGGAGCGAAGATTCACCTGCAAACCCATGGAAGACTGGAAGATTCCATGCTGGAGCAGATAAGTGCTGGAAAAANGAGCCTGTTTTGCTTGTGAAATAGTTAATAAACAGTTGCTTGTAATCCTTATCACAAAAGTCAAGGTGTTTTTTTCCTTCTCTGAGAAATTTTGGATGTATGTGTGTGGGCTCTCAGCGTTTAGCTGGAGTCAAACCATAACACAAACCATCGAGCATATCACAATGATTCATAATTAACATGGTCCATGAAATGTGTGAGGTGTTTTGTTGCAAAGAAGACCACATGGCTGTACATTTTAAATTAATGAAATTACATATTTGTATATAAGTACATTGAGCATACACAAGACTAGCAGTTTATTAAAATTAAGCAAGTTCGACGCTGTGGTCTAAGCAATTGCTCTTTACAAAGTCACAGAATCAGATAGTCACAGAATTAACTCGGTTGGAAAAGACCTTTGAGATCATCAAGTCCACCTTATTACCTAACACCATCTCATCAACTAAACCATGGCACTAAGTGTCACATCCAGTCTTTTTTTAAAAAACTTCCAAGGATGGCAACTCCACCACCTCCCTGGGCAGCCCATTCCAATGGCCAATCGCTCTTCCAGTGACAAGTCTTAGCAAAGAGTTCAGGCTATACAAAGAGGTCACTGTAGTTGTCAAAACATCCTTGCTACAACTTCTAGGAGTGCATACTCTGTATGTTTCTACATTTCTTCAGTATTCATGGCCTCCCCAGCTGGTGTTCCTTTCTCCTTCTCCCATATAAAGGTTCAACCAGAGAGTGTATCTGATTGAAAGTTTTTCATCTTTACCCTAACAAAAAGATAGGTTACTGGAGTGATATGTGAGATACTTGGAAATGAGCAACTGTACTGAAAATATCAAAGATTTTAAAAATCCTTTAAAAATCATGAACTTAGATTAGTTTGTTAAAAATACACTGTCCTGGGTTTCACAAAGATTGTGGTATCTACCTTTTCTCTTTTCCCCAAATATGCCTACTAGTTTAGACTGTGGCAAGAATTTAAGATAAGGGTGGTACTATTATGCTAAGAGAAGAATGTATCCACAAGTGTGAAAGACTGGAAAGCTGATGACTCAGACAATCCAGGTGTTGAGGGCGTCCACCTCATGCTACAAGCTGGGTGTTTTTTCTTTGCCCTTACAAAAATTACTCCTGTGTGGTAACTCCCCTAGGGAAGCACCAGGACAATTCAACACTGCCTGAAGATATTCATCTCTGCTCATGACTGTAATGGATCCACCTGTGCTGACTAACAGGCAGCTGTTATACCCTAGAAGGTGTCAAAGACTCCTGAAATGTATCACACGATCCACTTTTACATCACCCAGTGAAGAACTTCCAACCCTAGGGGGGGTACCACAGGCATTCTCACCTCTGGAGGGAATAAAAGACCATATTCAGACTTCACTCAGCATTGGGGTCTTCTTCCTTCACTGGATTTCTACAACCTCAGGCTTCTAAAACCACCTCGATGGATCTGGACTATGACCACCAATTCAAGAGGACTACAACCACCATTATGAGCAAAGAACATTGAAATTGCAATGACCATGTCTCATCACTGGATCCAATAGGTGCCTTGTGGGTGCTTCCAGTCACCTGGGGGGGTCTGCAGCCCTACTTCTACTGCCTGTACCAAGACTGCAGCCTCACTCTTATGCTGACTATCCAAACCATTCCTGTCAGGTTTACTGGGCAGGGCTAGGCTGGCCACCATCCCTTGTTGGTCTCATGCCAGTGGGCAGCATAGAAAGCATGGTGGTGGGGGGGCCTCAAAGCACTCACTGGTCATGGGGAATTGATTGATTTGGGTCCCCCCCAACCTCAAGAAGAACCAGGACCTAGACAAGCTTTATGACTTAAAAGTTAAAGCCCAACAGATTATTAGCCAGTTTGACCCTTCTACCTTGATCAACCTTTCCAATTTTTCCTCGATCAAGCCACAACCAGCCAGCATCCCCCAGACCCCCAGAGATCTGTGGCCAACAGCACTATTTTGGCCAAGATACCAGGAATGCCCAATGGAAGAGACCAGCTCAGCCCTGAAAGCAACCAGGTTTTAGCCAAGAAGAAATTGCAGGACCTGGTGCATGAGGTGGATTCAAATGAACAACCGGGTGAAGATGTGGAGGAAATGCTGCTGCAGATTGCCGATGATTTCATCAAAAGCATGGTCACAGCCACCTGCCAGCTAGCATGGCACTACCAGTCCAACACCCTGGAGGTGAAAGGTGTCCAGCTGCACCTTGAGTGGTAGTGGAACACGTGGATCCCAGGCTTTGGTTCTGAAGAAATCAGGCCCTACAAAAAAACCTGCACTACAGAAGCTCACTAACAGAGGATAGCACTGATCTGAAAAATTACCAAGAAATAGCCCCTGAGAAGACCTGGGAGACACCACCAGTGCAGTATGAGATATCTGCTTCTCCACTGAAGACTTCATGGTGTCACCTGTGGGATATATTTTTAATGATTTACAGAGAAACATCTATTTTTTATGAATGGTGGAGCAATATCTTGATTTTATGAGGAGATCTGCCAAAAACACTCTCTGCCCCTCCAAATTGTTTCAAACTGAGACATACACTAAAATCTAATGCTGAGTTGAATCATTGCTACCCTGTAGGTGTGAGAAGGAATAAAGGCAGAAAGTTAATATTTTGATATTAAGATACTAAAAACCACCCACACATACTTTCTCTTAATAAAGGAAAAGAGAGGGATCATCAAATCAAACATTAATTACAATTAGTGAAAATGTCGCAGCAATAGACGTATAGGTACTCAAGCACAGTGACAGAAGAGATCTCTTCACATTTCTACTTCAAGAAAGACTGTATTGGATTTGCATGGCAAGATTTGAGTAGAGGGGGAGCTACAGCAATAGTCCTTGTGAAAAGCTGTTTGAAGCACCCCATTGTCCAATAGAGCCAATGACAGCTGGCTCCAAGACGGACCCCTATTAGACACAGATGAGATGGTAGTAATGCCTCTGTGAAAACATATTTAAGAAGAGTAGAAAAGTTGTTGCACAGCAGTAAATGAAAAAGAAGAGAGGAGAGAGAATATATGAGAGAAGCAACCCTGCAGACATAAAGCTCAGAGAAGAAGGAAGGGGATTGAGGTGCTCCAGGCACCGGAGCAGAGATTCCCCTGCAGCTTGTGATGCAGCCCATGGTGAAGCAGACTGTCCCTCTGCAGCCCCTGGAAGTCAACAGTAGAGCAAATAATCACCCTGCAGGCTGTGAAGACCCCGTGCCAGAGCATGTGGAAGCCCAAAGGATTCTGTGATCCTGTAGAAAGTCTATGACAGAACAGGCTCCTGGCAAAAACATGAGGATCTTTGCAAAGAGGAGCTCACACTGGAGCAGGTTTGCTGGCAGGACCTGAGATCCCATGGGGGACCCACACTGTAGCAGCCTTTTCCTGAAGGACTGCACACCATGTCAGAGACCACACTGGAGCAACTGTGAGGAACTGCAACCTGTGTGAAGGACTCATATTGAAGTTCATGAAGGACTCTCTCCTGAGGGAGGGACTCCACTTTGGAGCAGAAGAGTATCAGTGGTCCCTTTGAGGAGGAAGGAGCAGCAGAGACAACATGCGATGCACTGACCCCAGTCCTCATTCGTCATCCCTCTACACCACTGAGGTGGAGGATGAGGAGGTAGATTGGGAAGTCAAGGGAATAAAGTTAAGCCCAGGAAGAAGGGAGGGGTTAGGGGAAGGTGTTTTTAATATTTGGGTTTATTTCTTATTATTCTATTATGATTTGATTGATGATGAATTCAACTATTTTCCCTGAGTGAAATCTCTTTTACCCATGACTATAGTTGGTGAATGATTACTCCATGCCTCATCTTGGCCCAAGAACCTTTTGTTATATTTTCGTCCCCTGTCCAGTGGAGAAGAGGAGTGATAGAGCAGATTTGGTGGGCACTTGACATTCAGCCAAGGTCAACCCACCACAAAGACCTGTCTAATTTTGAAAAAAAATTTTTGGCTCTCATGTAAGTGAAGTTGAGGATAACAACATACAATAAATTAACATCTAGTCCATCCAAAATACAACAAAAAGAGAGAGGAACATACAGAATATTATTTAACATACCTTAAAATAGTTGTTCAATTTTATTCATAGAATTATTTGCCCTTTGGAAGAATCTTCATAGCTCCATTAACTAAAGAAGGAGACTGGATAACTAAGTAGAGATGGGTAACTTTTAGATGACTGCCATTAAGATTCATCTCTGTTTTAATAAGGATTCCCTCTGCCTTTCTATGAGAAAATCTTTTGAACTCGTGTCTGAAATGTATTCATGAGAACAAGAAGAAATTTATGCCACATTTCAGTGGCGTTGTGTAGGAATTCGCTGCAACATGAGGTGTGACTAAAGGGATCAGCATGCACCATTGTGACCTGTTTGCAGCCAAGAGAAAATTATTGCCTGATGTGATAATGTATATCCTATGGGCAAAAGGTAAGAGGAACCTTTCACAACAGTTCAAAACCCTGAGTGTCTGACATTTTACATTTTGGTTAAAATGTTTTTACTTCTGATGTTTACGTTTTATTTCAGACTCTTTTTTTATTAATATTTTTAACATCAAATTGCAGCATCGTGTTTTGTCTTCATTCTTATGCTTTTCTCTGTTCCTAAACATCATGATTATCATTACTACTACTACCATTGCCGCTACTACTGCTACTAATTATTAATATTAATATTATGTTATGAATATTAATTTTCCTATAGCTATTTTACCTAATTTCTTTGTGTTCTGCATTTTAAATCTTCTGATGAGGCTTAAGCTCATAAATATGCTAACTGAAGATCGTTGAGTGTATTAAAGACTGTTTTGTAACTTCAGCCTTTTGAACTCACATCTTCTGTGTTTATAAATATAACAACATGTTCTTTTTTGCAAAGTAAAGCAGTTGTTTCATTTTTCTTGTCATCATGATAATTTAGCAAAATCTATAAAATAGCTACAGATAAGTTCTAAATCTTGTGGACCATCACATCTCAGATAATCAGTTCAAATTTATACAAATCAAGGATGAAGACTGCCATTCTTTTAAGATCTGGTTCCAAGATTTTTTAAGATCTCTGGAAATCTTAATTATTTAGCAACTGTACATAAATACACATATGCACATAAACACTCACACATATATCTACTTGTATGCATATGTGCATGTATGTGTATATACTTACATATACATATTCACACATGTGCATCCCTGTATTTTTCCAAACTGCTAGTTATTAACATTTTTACATATAACTAATTATGATAAAGCTAACAGCAGTAATGCCATTTGTTTACTTAATCTGTTTCTCTCTAGACTGTCAGCAGTTGCAATATCTTTTTTGAGAAGCCAGAACTTTGATTGTATAGATTGCTTTGAAAATTTCCTGAGATGTTGAATCATTCAGAATTCAAATTGTATGACTACAAGTGACAAAAAGGTGCAACAGTCCAAAGAACATAAGGAAGTGTGTGATTCCAGAGTATGAGCATTTTTGAACTGAAACTGAGATCACTGATCATTTTATCATTCTGAGGTAGTTATCAAATGGAGTATTATTAAACCTCAAAAAGAATTTTAATAAATATGCATGTAGTGAGCATACTGCAGTGGAAGTTATACAAAGGAGTACTTTGTAATATAAAGGCTACAGCTGAGCATTTAATAATTTATAAATATTACTTCTCAAGGTAAAAACTAATTAAAACTGTAATATTAAAAAATTTATTTTATAATGTCTTCTTGGAAAAATAAGAAAATATTGTTTGGAAATACTAGAAATAATAATTAATCATAAAAATATTATATCTATATTCTTGACACTCATTAAGACTTTGACAGTACTAATTGTAATACTGAAATAGCACAGATTAGCAAAATGTTTGCTGTCCTGAAGCCTTTACTGTCCAATTAAAATGAAGATTCAACTATCACACCCTAAAGAGTAATGGACACATTGATGACAAAAGAAGAGTACCTAGAACAGCATTTTGTGATTATGTGAGCAAGTGATATGCATCAGATGATGACTCTGGTTTCTTCTTTCTGTTTCAACTCATAATTTAGAAAATTTTTAGAGTTTATGTGCATATATTCCAATTGAAATTTATAGCAAAATTTGAACAGGCTTAGATTTAGGCACAACAAAGTCTTGATCAAAATCTGAACTTTAAGATATAAGTTTGGTAATAATAATAATAATTAAAAAAGTATCAGCTCTTTTCTGAGCATTAAAATCTTTTCCGCACTTTAAATATACTAGCCAAAACTTGCAACCATAAAAAGAGTTCGTCACAGACTCATATATAACAAAACTCTCTTTTATGGTTGAACACTTAAATTTCTATTATGGTTCAATTTTAAGGCTACCATTAAAGGGAAGGACTTAATATTGCCAGACATTGAACTTTAACTGGAAAAGAGAATATATCTTTTGAAAAAAAAAAGGGCAAGTTAAATAGAGAAGATGAAAAAAACATGGGCAAAGGTAAATTATTTTTATAATAGGCATTACCTTGCTCTCTACTGCTGGTAAAATTCTTGCAAGAATTCTCTTGAACAGACTAGTACCAGCTATCTCAGAAGAACTTTTACCTGAAAGTCAATGTGGCTTTAGAGCTAACAGGAGTACAACAGACATGGTATTTGTTCTGAGACAACGGCAAGAGAAATGTAGGGAACAAAACAAAGGACTTTATGTAACTTCTGTTATCTCACCAAAACTTTTGATACCATGAGCAGAAAAGGTTTGTGGCAGATCTTAGAATGAGTAGTTCCAAGTTCCTCAAAATGATTATCCTGTTACATGAGGATCAGCGCGGCCAAGTCAGATATGGCGATGAACTTTCTGAGCCCTTCCCAATAACCATTCTTGCACCAACTCTACTCACAATCTTCTTCAGCATGATGCTCCAAAGGGCCACGGCTGATCTTGATGAAGATAACAGTATTTACATTGATATTGTACTGATGGTAACTTGTTTAACTTAAGACATCTGAAGGTCCACACTAAGACTCTGAATTACTTGTTCATGAGCTCCTTTTTGCTGATGATGCCACCCTTGTCGCTCATACAGAAGCAGCTCTGCAGAGCTTAACATCCTGCTTTGCAGAGGCTGCTGAGCTTTTTGGGCTGGAAGTCAGCTTAAGGAAGACAGAAGTTCTTTACCAACCTGAACCTTACCATCATCCTCACATCACTATAAGTAAATCAGAGTTTAGATCAGTCCAGCAGTTCAACTACCTAGGAAGTATCATTTCCTCAGATGGTAGGATTGATAAAGAGATAGATAACAGGCTAGCAAAGGCATACAGAGTTTTTGGGAAGCTTTATAAAAGAGTATAGTGCAATAAACACCTGAAGAAAAGTACTAAGATTAGTGTTTATAAAGCCATTGTACTGTCTACTCTTTTATATGGGTCTGAATCATGGGTCATCTACCACTATCATCTACAACTTCTCGAATGCTTCCATCAGCGCTGCCTCCGTACAATCCTAAACATCCACTGGACTGACTATGCGAGTAATGTTACCGTCCTTGTACAGGTAGAGGTCACCAGTATTGAGGCCATGCTGTTGAGAACGCAACTGCACTGGGCAGGGCACGTTTCCAGGATGGAGGATCACTGCCTCCCTATGATTGTGCTTTACGGTGAACTTGCCACCGGCTGCCGCAATAGAGGAGCCCCAAAGAGGAGATACAAGGACTCCTTGAAACAACACCTCAGTCTTGGCCATATTGACCACCATCAGTGGTCCACTTTGGCCTCAAATCGGGAATCATGGAGACACACCATCTATAACGCTGCTGCCTCCTTTGAAAACTCACGTAGAATTAGCCTTGAGGCGAAAAGACATCGCAGAAAGAACCGTGCCTTGTCAATACCACCCAAGGAGACTTTTAGATGTGCCTTTTGTTCCTGGACTTGTCTATCCCGCATTGGCCTTTTTAGCCACCAGTGCACTTGTAGCAAGCGTGGGTAGAGCCCTTCCCATATCTTCGCTTGTGAAGCTTAGCCATGATGAGGTGAAGGAATGTTACTACTCTTTTCCAAGGACAGTAGAGAAAAGTTTGGCAGAATTAAAAGGAAGCCCAGGACAATATGAGTTCACTAACTTTATCAGAAAGAAATAATAACTCTGTAGTTGCCTTTGACCAATAAGAAGATATACATATGCATGTTTAATGTTAATCTGTTAAAGGCTTTAAACAAATAGTTAATTTCTAATGGTGATTCCAAATACCCTTTGCCAACTTTCCAAATCCAATATTTAAAGGTATGGTAAAGCATAACCAGTTTGTTAGCAGAGAATTTTCTGAAAGTCTTAACCATTTCCATGAAACACATGGAAGTGCAAATAATATATTACATCGGGGTGGAAAAAAGACTTTGCACCTAATTTTATGTCAACATATAACAGCAGTTAGATACTTTTTATTGCCAAAGAAAGAAAATACATCCACCCAACCAGACAGTAAAGCACAAAATCTGAATATGTGCCTTGAGAATACAAAAAGGTGGTACTAGAACTCCTGCAACAAAGTTCCTTTGCCTCAGAACTATTTCATTTTGTCTAGTATGAACTTTTTTAAACCTCAGTGAGGATCTTGTAATAGGCAACATTTAGTGACATATGCTACAGCTGACATCAATTTCCTTCTATTTCAGGACAGAGAATTCCATGATTGAGTGCACATTAAAAGGTCATAAGCAAAAGCTGAATAACTCTTTTTATCCTAACTGCTGATCTCAACTGAACTAACCTTGTGTATTCTAACCAACACTCTATGGAAATAAAAAGTTGTCATATATCTGAAGCAAAACTAATTTGACAACTTCCATGAGTAAATGGAAATACTGAGCTATACTATACTTAAGTAAGTATAGGAGCCAAAATTAAAAACTGATTAATTTTGTTGGCTTTGATATATATTCACTTGGGGGGAAAATTTAGATATCGTAGTAGTCTCTATTCTGTTCTGTTCTGTTTGGTATCGATTTAATTTTCTTCAAAGTAGCTAGTATGGGACTATATTTTGGATTTGTGCTGAAAACTGTGTTGATAATATAGAGATGAGTTTTTTTGTTTCTGGGCAGTGCTAGCACAACATGAAGGTCTTTTTTCTTCTAGTTCCATCCTGAAAGAAAGTAGGCTGTGGGGGCACAAGAAGTTGGAAGAGGGTACAGCAAGGACATTTGATTTCATCTGACCAAAGGTATATTCCATACTACATAGCATCATGCTCAAAAAATCTTGGGAGAGGAGAATGGAGGGGACATTTAAAGTGATAGCATTTGTCTTCCCAGGTCACAGTTGCACATAATGGAGGCCTACTTTTCTGGAGATGGCTGAACACCTGCCAACTCATGGGAAGCAAGGAATTAATTCCTTGTTTTACTTTGTTTGTGTATGCAGTTTTTGCATTACCTTTTAAACTATCTTTATCTCAATCCACGAGTTTTCTCTTTTATCCTTCTCGTTGTGTCCCCCATTCTGCTTGTGAGGGAGGCTGCTAGGAGCTGCATGGTGCTTAGTTGCCATCCAGGTTTAAACCACAACATATTCTAAGAATATTTTAATTTTGTTTTTAAAATAAAAGCAATTTAAACTAATGAAACTTGAAATCTCATACAGTTTCTTAAATGAACTTCATTATCAGATTGTGGAATATGACTATCAGGATCTTGGAAATGAAGCATATATTCCATAAATGACAGATGGGTTCCTAGAATTTTTTTCTTAAAAATTAATACTTCCTTGAAAGAAGGAAATAGTCTAAAGATATAAATCTTCTAAGGCATTTGTAAAATTTAAATATGTTATTCTGCTGTGTCTAGAATAACTTTATCACATGAAAAGTGAATTGATTTTAAGAGGTCTGAGGAGAAGCAAACAAGACTTTCTGGTGGATGAGAAGAATGGGTTTGGGGGTGTGCTGGCAAAATCTCTCACACCAAAGAGAAAGAGTAAACCCTTCACTCCGAGAAAACCAAGTACAGACAGGACGTTCATGTGAGAGGCAGCTGCCGGGTACAGGGGTGATTTTTAGTCCAGCTTCACCTAACTGTATTCCTCAGCTTGATGTAACACTTGATGTAACACATCTTCTGAATTAGGATCTGTGTGACTGGGGAGCAGCCTTGCTACGAGGGATCTGACGGGTCTTGAGAATCCAAAAATTATTTTCTTAGAATACATCTTAAATTAGTCTTAAAATACGTCATGAGTAACATTTGCTGAAATTACTGAATTTCTAATTGCAACAAAAGGATTTACATTTTTCCAAGTAAAAAAATCTGAGGTCTCTTGTTGGGGGACAATATTTGGAACAGAATGGACATGGGCAATCCAGAGACCTTAGCGTTGTTCGGGCTCTGGTGAGGCTTGGCTGAAACAGAGGTTGGGGTTTTTTTGCTTGGGTTAGCCACATGAATTAAACATTTGCCATAATACAAAGAGCTAAGAAAATGTAAATTTCTGGAGCCACCTACTGATAAAGAACCATATCAAGGGGGAGACCAAAAGATGCAAGAGACAGATAAAGAAGCCTCCTGTCTCCAGACTAGTAAGAATCAACAAAACTCACTCAAGATAAAGCCAAAGAGCCAGAGCGCACGTGCAAAGGAGAAAAGGTCAAAAGTTCAGCCTAAAGAAAAATGGCCTGTGGCCTCAACCCTCCAAAAAGAAACCTTTCTAAGACCAAGGACGCATGCTCAGAAGGGCGTGAACCTAATTAGCATACAAGGTGAAGACACGCGGGGCCAGGGGTTGAATATGCATGAAAAGGTTATGTAATCCAATGAATATGGAACACCTTTGTGAATAAAGATGTGGTTCAGGCTAGAGTAAGGTGCTGAAGTTTTACGAGAGACATCTCGCTTGTGCTGGGCGCTCATAATACCTACCCACTTCATAACTATAACAGGTTGTGGAGTCTATTTATTCCGCATATCGTTTCATGGCCTTGATTTGGCTGGGAGTGGCTACAGCAAGGACGTGAGCAGACTGAAGCCTGCTGCAGCCAATGGCAAAGGAGCAAGATAACTTTGCTCCAATGGTAATATTGCTAACACTGCTAGCTTATCCCAGGCAGAACAGGGCCAAAAGATCATATTGGTCTATGTGTGTGTTGTCCATGGATCTCCCACAGTCTCTTGTTCACATAGGTTTAATTTCAGAGATCCAAATTTAATCTCAATGAAGATTAGCTTCTAGATAGTATTAGGAAGGGATCAGTTTCTGTCTCATTTTGAACAAGAGATGAGCTAGTGATTTCCTAAACACTTTTTTTAAGTACAAATGGGTAGTAGTATGGGCAGCAGTGGTGACTGATATTTTTCCACAGGTGGGGTTCTTAATGGGAAGAGAGGTAGATATATTATTCATCTTTTTCCAATGTGTTTGAATTCCAATATTGTTGTCATGAGATCAGTGACATTCTTCAAGGACTGCATAAGCAATCCGTGCTTAATACAAGCAGGAGATAAGACTTGGGAAAATTTCACGGGTAGTATAGCATTTTGAGGGGCATGGGAAGAGCTGTACAGTTTACCGTTTGCAGATCCTTGGCACCACAGCAGAGCTGCAACTTTAGTTGAGGAAAAGGAAGACAGTATTTGTCCTGGAAGAGTTTTAGATGAACCTATCCAATTTTTTTTTTAACATAGAAAGTGCTGCAGCACTTTGTTCCTTGCAGAAATTACTTTCCCTAAGCAGATATCCAGCAGCAACTGGGAAAGAAGCCAGGGCATAAGGTTCCGGCAGTGTTCTTGGATTAGAGTGAGTAGGAAATTTTATGAGGTAAGTATGACTATAGGTGCTCTGAGACAAAAAGTTTAAGTCCTGGCAGACTTTTTTTTGGCAGTGGTGCTTAACATTCTAGCTCTGACTCTCAGTAGTATACTTTGCCTGCAATGTAAAACATGAATGAGAGCACAGGTGTTTGTCACATACCTAGTAATCATCATCAGTAAAACAATGTCTTCTAGTTTTTATGGTGAAAAAGTGTTGAAAAGGGTTGTGTTGTGGTTTTCTGCTGATTTTTTTTTTTAACCTACACATCTGCATGTGCAATCTTTGCTCTTCAACATGAACATAAGATGTTTGTTATTGTAACATAACTGAAAGCAAAGTCTTTGGTCTTGAGGAGCCATTAGAAAACTTTTTTTTCCTTGATTTTTGATATGTAATTAACTGCAGAACAACCTGCCAAGCATTACTTGTCCTGTGTAGGAGAACACAAGACAGAGTTTCCAAGGAAAGGCACTATGGATTGTTTTTGGACTTTGGCATAAGATTAGAGGTAAAAAGACTGAATTAACTTTTAACATAGCTACTAATTTGAGACTTCACCAAGGCCACATTGTACAAAGTAGACATGTCAACTTATTCTAGAATAGTTCGAGGGTCTCTAACATACTGCTGCATTCTGTTATCAGGAAATGGCCTTATACATATAATTATAAATATTTTACAAAACTTCCTCCCTAAAATTATCTATGCTGTTATTCAGTTCTAATTTTTCCAGCAAAAATACAATATAACCCATGTATGATTTCTTTACCATTACAGACTCTACCCATTCACTGGCTTTCAATGCTTCAAGCATGGAGCAACTATGCATCATGATTTATAAGGCATATGTCTTATGACAGCAGGAAAAAAATTAATTAAGAAAAAAATCATGATTAAATATATATCTCAAGCACAGATTCAACAAGGATGAGCAGACTTTAACCACCCTTATACCCTTTTAATGCCAAGTATTTCTCCACTCTGGCTTTTCCATCCCTAGAAATTACTGGAGGATATATATAAATGGTCGGTTTCCCGGAATTTCTACTTAAGTATATATGACATTTTAAGGCTTGCTTAGAGCCACAGAAGCTACTAATCATCTACCTAAAACTTATCATCAGGATGACAAACAGCTTCTCTAGGAATTTGCAAGAGTCGGTCCCCAGCACCCTAGGCACATTCTTCTTGAGGGCACATGCATATCCTTCTTTATCGAGATTTAAAACCTCTTCTGGGGTAGTAATTGCTAGATGCACAGTGGATGCAACATTTTTTAGTTTCATTTTTCCCCTGCAGTACAGAACTGTATAGAAAAGATTTATTATTCAGTGGTTGAAGGCAGGCATCTTGCTACAAAGTTGAAACAACAGGTCAGGCTTTTTGCTGGGTAAGCAAAAATAAAAACTAAGAAAATAGAAGCCAGAATCCTT